>CM042160.1:5013620-5035500 GCA_023376005.1 Doryteuthis pealeii
ATATACAAAACATATATACGGGAAAAAAAAAAAAAAAAAAAAAGAATTTGGTATTAAATAGCCCACAAGGGTTGAATATTGCCATTTTTCTTGTTTCTTAAATAAAAATTCATCTTGAAGGTAAGAATTGAGGAAATTAAGAAATACTACAGGGTCACACCATATAAAAAACAGTTTCAGTGGTGCTTTCAACCCAAATGGGCGAAAAACTCCAAATGAATAAAGTGTGTTAAATGTTATGGGCAATATTTTGTAGATAAATAACCTTTCATTTCATTGTTCATTTCTGTCTTGACAAATACCAGCTTTTAGTCTTAGTACATTTTGAACGTTATGTGTATATTGTATAGGTGATAATACCCTATAGACTAATGGAATGGCTGACGGTTACTATAAGTAACAGTGAGAATTTATGGCTTGAAGCAGTAAGCCAATGCGAGTCAACTCATAAACTCTTTGTCGGACGTATTTCCCACTTCTCTGCTACTGTAATTGTCTACTCTTTTTGTTAATACATTTTTCCTACATTGTTATCTGTCGTTTTGCTTCTTATGACCCCCTTAAAACCCCACAACATATACTCATGTATATGTAAACCCTAGATTTATGGTTACAAAATTTATTATTAATCAATTTTTGAAGCCAATCTTTGATCCTAGTCTTTCTCATTATATTTGAATTTCAACCTCACAAATTTATTATACCTGTCTAGTGGTATATGATTGTTCACTTTTTCCTCCCTAACTTTCTTTCTTCTCTACTCTCATAGACTTTAGGGCATACACAATATTAATGTTTAGCTCTATAATTTTCATATTAAAGACGAGAAACATTGGGTATTATTCGCATAAATGCATTCTGGCCTCCTGCCCTAAAAAATGCTAAGCGGTGCCTGCTGAAAGCTCAACCCGCACCACTATTTAACTCCCTAGCTATTTGAAGACGTTTTTCCCAAAAAATTAATGTGATATGAAAGCGATATTTTACCCCCCCCCCCACTCCACCGGCTTTTCTCGACAAGTAAAATTAAATATTTAACCCCCCCCTCCCCTTAAAATATTTTTTTTAATGGTTTGAAGGTTAGAAGCTACCACCCAGGATTTGTTTTTATCGACAAGTAAATGTAAATAAAATCCTTTTAATTTTTATTTTTATTTTTGGTATTTCCATTTTATTTTCATTCAAAACAGCTGTCATGAATTTTTAAATATACGATCGAGTTTTGAAAAAAACAAAAAAAAACAATCAATACACTATTCAACAAAAACACCTTCAAACAGCTAGGGGAGTTAAATAGTAGCACGGGTTGCTTTTTCAGCAGGCACCAATTAGCATTTTTTAGGGCAGGTGGCCAGGTGGCCAGAATGCATTTATGCAATATGCAGCAAAAAATTTCTTATCTTCAGAATTGGTTGCTATAATATATTGAATAATATCTGATGATATTCCTTTTTTTGTTTTGTTCCTGTAATAAATTAATCTTTTCTGTTTTTCTCTTACAGATAGTAGGACCCCATGCTGGTATTTATGAAGGCTACTATCTGCAGGTAAGTTACAGACAAATCCTAATCTAATTTTTCTCTTTAGATGTGAACTTTTTGACTACTTTTCAGTTAAAGATTTTGTAGAATAATCATACTAAGTCCAATTACCGTCGAATTGGCAAGACAAGACAGCAAGCAGTCGTAACCCAGTACGATTCTGGTATGCTGTAAAGACCACTGCAAAGTGGCAGGATTTATGGAGCCTCAGAGGATCATATAAACCAAGCAGCCAATCAGGACTTAGGGAATAGAATCACCCAAATGCATGAGTGGACTGTTCTGAATTCCCATGAGTACCAGTTGTCTTGACACTGGTTCAGTTGTGCTTGGCCAGTCACATTGTTCAAACCAATTGTTGACTGACTGACTGACTGACTTCAATAGATTTTTTTTTTTTTTGTTAGATTAGTGATACTGATAGCCTTTTAATTTATGTCCTGGGACACACGGATTTGATTTGAATGAGTCCCCGGGAAAACTTATGGGTCCCAACTAAAGCCTTTTAACTCCAACCTTGTAACCTATTTGGCAACCTTCCGTCTATTTAAGACAATGGCGTAGTGTCCGTTTTTTTTTGTTTTTTTTAAATTTTTTTACCTACAGCTACATGAGTGGCTGAACAGACCAATCCTTGAATGGCAGTCTCTGGTGCAGTGGCTGCAAACAAAAGGTGATGCTTCTGTAGGTGTTGGGGGCTGCTGCTTTTCTCCTTCCTTTTAGCTCTCTTTTCCGTGGTGACTTCTTTCCTCTCTCTCTCTCTCTCCCTCCCCTTCATTCCTTTTTTGTAACCTATCCTAAATTGCTGAGTTATTATCTATGAACAACTAAAGCCGTCTAACCCTACCTTGTACTTTATACAAAAAACACTGGGATACAATTTTATGCGTCAGGGACACAGGATGTGTACCTATCAGCATCTCTGTAAGTAAAGTCGTCGGGGGGCTATAAGTCGGTATCAGCCAATCAGCGAGGGAGTCTATTCCCTTTTTCCTAGCGCTAGACCAGGGAGATTGTTTTGGCATCTGAGGTGGAGCGCCACACCTACCATCAGCTCCTTACTTTACCGCACAGATCCCTGTGCTACTAATACGCTGAGTTGGCGAGGGGCGGTATCGAACTAAGAACCTTGTGGTTTCTAGCCGAACGCTCTACCGACTGAGCTAACCCGGCCCTTATGAACCTTTTTGTCATTGTCACGCACCCCATGTAGACAATCGTAGTTTTATCTCTAAATGTCAGCATTGTCTTCTGGTGCAGAATTCAAACACTTCACCACAGTTACGACTCTGAAGATGAATTGATTTTATCTACTGCTTTATTAACATGCAGTATAAAAATGAAAATGTTGAATAATCTTGTGGTAAACTTAAAAAAACCAAAAAAATCTTGATATCCCTATATTTTATTCCCCAAATAATGGATTCTAGCATGGAGATACATAAAATCTAAGACCGGAATCAGAATGAACATAGAATTTTACATAAGAATGCAAAGTTTTATCAAAATTGCTTCAAAAATAAAGAAATGGTGAAGAAATTACTGAATTTCTTGTTCTGAAATGGTCCATGAATTGACAGATTTTTTTATCAAAATCATGTCCACTTTTTTACCCCAATTTCGGGGCTTTAAATTCTCATAACTTTTGAACCACTGGGGATATTTGCATAATTCAAACAGTTCTGAACTCCATTTACAAAGCTCTATATAACTAACGTGATTAAATAACAATAACTTCAAATAAAAAAAATCAACTGGGAATGCTACACTATTAATTCACTTTCAGGCTAATACCCTTGTGAAAAACATGAATCCCTTCATCCCCTCCAGCTATGGATTAAATAGTACCACTACTGTTCTTGTACAAGGTTGGCTTTGGTAGTAGATAACCCAAGAAGGTTTATATGACATTAAACAGCTAAACTACCATTCAGGAAAATTCAAACTAGCTGTATTCCATGTAAACGATCTTGTGTTTCATCCTGCTTGTAGTGAAAAGATTAAGTATGATTGACTGGGAAAGTGTTAATTCACATATTCTCCCTTCAACTATGGGTTAATAGTAGAATAGACTGGGCTTTTTAACCTTGATATGGCAACCAGTCTATGTTGGATTTTTTTTGGATATAAGGCGTGTGGTAGATACCTACTTCTAAATATAGACTCGTTGACTACGACGTGACCAGGGAAGGCAACCTATTATCCAATCACTGGCAGTGCTGCTGCTGCTGTTGGTGTATTTATACTGCCAGATACTAATCTTAGCTCACTGCTATTTGGATCATCTTGGATGTCGGACTTACAAAGAATACTATAACACCGGATACTTATTGACTTACTTACTTATTTGTTAGTCCCTTTAACATCTGGCCAAGGATGGCGGCTAGATACTCAACAGTCTAGGAGAAGGAAAACTCTGAATTCAAACCAGACCTGGAGAGGGATGAGCTCTGCCAACTATTCCTGCCCAAAACATGCTACATGAATAGCACGCATATGACCAAACTAAGTTATGGGATAAGACTTAAACAGCCAAACTACCATTCAGGAAATTTCAAACTAGCTGTATTCCATGTAAACGATCTTGTTCATCCTGCTTGTAGTGAAAGATTAAGTATAATTCACTGGGAAAGTGTTAATTCACATATTCTCCCTTCAACTATGGTTAATAGTTGAATAGACTGGGCTTTTTAACCTTGATATGGCAACCAGTCTAGGAGAAGGTAAACTCTGAATTCAAACCAGACCTGGAGAGGGATGAGCTCTGCCAACTATTCCTGCCCAAAACATGCTACATGAATGGCACGCCTATGACCAAACTAAGTTATGGGATAAGACTTTTTTTTCTTCTATACTGCTACACCTACTATGTGTGTATGTGTGTCTCACTGCCAAATAGAAATTCCCTGTGATTTTTTTTTTAATGTCCTGCAAGTTAAACTATGTAGTGAGAGAGGAGACCTACTTCGTGCAACACGGTGTGACAGAGAGAGTGGCGGGCGTGAAGACTTGCCGTATTCTCGAAGGAAGCAGGCTAGGCTTTGCCTGGCGTGTAGGACTGACCTAGAGTTGAACCCGTTTCCTTCAGAATGTGAGAGTTGTGGACGATCAGTGAAATAAGAAATAGCATAGTGGCCTGGATGTAGGTGGTCGCGCCGTGCTGATGAGTGTCGCACATGCTGCACGGACAATTATGAGTGAGGAGCCCGGATGTGGTGAAATTGAGGTGTATTTAAAGGACTTATTCTCACAGACCGGGGAGAACGACTGCAGTAGTATTTTGTTGTCGAGACGAGCGGGACAAAGAAATAATTTTGGATATTGGATTTTTGGAGCGTGATACAGTTGGGAGTGTTTAGACTGTCGATTGGAACCTTGAGTCAGACTTGACTGTGACCCCCCCCCCCACACACACACTGATTAGAAACTCCAATATAGATTAATCAAGATTGACTTTTGAGGTCAGTTTTATGAATGGGATCTTGGCTTGAATGGGATCTTGGCTCAGAGTTTATGAATGGATCTTGGCTCAGCTTTGAAAATTCAGTAAGGATATATTCCACAACTCTGGCATGTTTGCTGGTGGCACATAAGTCCAATTAAAGATCCAACCGCCTTGGCTGCAAATGTATGTCTGGCCTGATTTGGGTGTTCCTCCTCCTCCTTCCTTTTAGCTTCAAGGCAGATTGTATGATTGTTTTAAGTAGGAGGAGGAGGCAGCTTGGTGGGTGGTATGCCTCCAGGCATTGTAATCAGCAGCAACACTGATAGAGGTCGAAGTGACATGCACTAAGGGACTTCTTCAGTCAATCTTTGTAATATTTTGTAGCGAAATTGAAAGGCAGAACTGTGGACGGGCAGATTCCCAACCCCCACGAACAAAGCGTGTCCGGATATGTTTGGCCTGTGCGAGGGAGAGGAGTGTGGCGAGTGGCCATGGATATTTGAACTTGCTACCTCCTCGTCGCTGAAATACTATTGGAGGTAACCCGGATGTAAAACAGTATTGACGCGTACTCAAAATGCTGGTGAATATTGAAGTTCTAAACAGGCAATGCCAGACCAGAGTAAGAAGCCCGGATGTACATATTAACTGTGTATTTAAGAGCCTGTTCTCCCAGACCGAGGGAGAATGATAGTAGGAGTTTTGCTGTTAAGAAGAGAGTCGTACTTTTGTGAGAGATTGTTGCAGACTAAGGACTTTGTCAGTTGGGAGAACATGTATGTCAGACTTGACTGTGCCCCCCACTGAGTTTACTTTCATCATTTTATTTCATTTGTTAGATATTTCTTTGGTGCCTCTATCTCACAGTGGCCAGAAAACATTGCTCTGTGTGATACAGTATTGATCAGTTGGTAATCCTTCATCCTAGAGATGGGCCTCGCATTCTTATCAGCATAGCCTCTTCCTGTTTGAGTATCCTGGGTATGCCACAAAACTGTATCCGATGGCTAGGCTCTAGTTTTAGAGTTCTAGAGTTTGGTTTGTTTTGTTTTACGGCATATCAACCTCGGTGGGTCATTTAATGCCAACAAAGTTTTGGATTCGTGGCCGTAATTTGGTAGAAAACAAATATATATATATATATATATATATATTTACCAACTCCGCACGAGCAGGATATGACACAAGGTCAATTTCTTAAGCGGAGTTCAACAGGTTTGAATTCAGAGTTTTCCTTCTTCTAGACTGGTTACCTAGCCATGGTTAAAGAACCCAGTCTGCCCTGCTATTTTACCCATAGCTGGAGGAAGAGTAGGATTCATACCTTTACCAAGAGTATTAGCGCTAAGTGAAATGCAATTACCACGTCCAGGATTTGAACTCGGAGCGACGAGTCCATTTCCCATGACTTTAACCATTACACCACGGGCTTCCTAATAAATATATATATGCATAGATTTTAACTATTGTTCAATTACTCATATTTTTGAGTACAATCCCATTTCTTTTAGGGAATGTAAAATCCTGGTTGGTCTTATTTTTGTGAAAAGTTTTTTCAAATTACTTGCTTGGTAGTATTTTGTTCGCACTAGATCAAAGTCTACACACTCTGGGGAGTGTGGAGTACTAGTTCATTGTCATTAATGCCAGGTTCACACTGATCTAGTGTGGTAATCTCTCTCTCTCTCTCGTGTTAGTGATCCTGTCCCTCTAGGTGATGCTCAAAGATAGGAAAGATAGATGATAGATAGATGATAGATAGGAACAGACTGAGATAGATAGATAGATACAGATTCAGACTGAGACAGACTGAGATAGATATCTATAGATAGATATAGAAAATTAGATTAGCTGAGATAGATAGATAGAAATAAAATATTCGATTCATATATATATATGCTTTCAATTTATTTCACACATATAAATGTAAATAAATAGATGAACCTACAATGAATTGTGATGCTCACCCTAACCTCTAGGCATTGACTAACACTAGACGGTGTTACATAATCTATGCATAGATTATTGTCAACCCCCTATATTTCTGAAGGGATGGCCCCTTTTCATATCACGGGCGGGACTTACCATGGAATATTACAGAAAGCCCGCAAAATACGTGAAGTCATGTGGGACCTGGTTAGCTCTCAGTTTCAGCTTGGACGTCAGGCAGAGAAGATGTAACTGCTTTAGCTGGGACTCACTGCACATGCGCGCTATGTTAGTTAGAAAAATATGTTTAATTTAGTAAATAAAGGTTTACATGAATAATATGATTTTGTGGTTGATGAATGTCTTGGCAACAAGACTGACCTAGAAGAAGAAATGAATTAAGTGCGACCGACCACAAAGACGAAGTCCAGACGCTAGAAAATGAATGTAAGATACCAAAGATGAGCAGAAGAATAATAGAAGTAAGAAAGGAAAGAAAGGGTATACAACAATGGTTTGACACTGAAAAATCACTACATGATATTTCAGTGTAAATAAGTGATACATCTGAGAGATGCTGCCAGCAGTTTATGGTAGGATTGCAGTGGTAGAAGAGTTGTTGTGGGTGGTTTAAAGTAGTCGAAGAGTTAACATTTATTCAACTTTTTAAAATGTATACAGTTTACTTATGTTTTGAAACAACACATTCGCACAGTATTTAGAATAAACACATATTCATATTAAAAAATGCAACAATCTTGTGGCAAAAATGGACCACATTACCTTTAGGCACCCCTTTTTGATCTTGATTAAGAAAGGACATGTTATTCATTTACACCGTTGATATCCGGTTGTTTGTTAGGGGTTAGGGGTTAGTTTTATAATTTAAAAAAAAATCTAAAAATCGTCTGTTAAAACAACCGCATATTGACAGTGTAAATGAAAAATGTCCTTTCTTAATCGAGATCAAGAAGGGGTGCCTAAAGGTCATAAGGTCTGCAAAAATAAGCTTACACTTGGAGAAACAAAATCATGAACGCATACCAGTAGCCATTTTTCTGTTGGTTGATTATTTTGTTTTCCAGCATGTCAACCCTTTTGGGGTTATTCAATGCCGAATCAAGTCATTTTGATAAAGAAACAATAAACAACTATGTCAAACAGATCTGTTTAAAAGTGTTTAGTATTAGATAGAAATCCTGCGTATAATGTTGAGTTTCGATATTAATGCCATGGAGTCGGCTTTGTCATTTTAAGAAGGATTTGTTTTGTAACTGAGCGCAAATGATCTGTCACACATCAGTAAATTTTATGCACTTATCTGTCGACACCTGATGAGATTTGTGAATGTGTCTTTGGACGTCCGTTAATGCATCGTTGTTCCTTTGATTCACCGACTGCTTTTTCTTTTGATGATGTCTTTAAACTCGGAGCTTACAGGGGGAAAATCCTGCTAGTCAATCCATTTTGTAGGATAATACTGTGAAGAGCTTGTCAATAAATTGTCTGTTTGATGGGCGGCTACATTGACCTCTTGATTCTTTTATTGTCAAGGAAATCTTTCCGGGAATTTTTGCCGTGGAATTATTTAAGATTTAATGGAATTGGAACACTTTCTCTTTGATAAATTGCCAGCTATTGGCAGCAGAGAACTGGAGTTTGTTTGAGTTTGAGTTTTGTTTAACGGCATATCAACCTCTGTGGGTCATTTAATGCCAAAAAGGTTATTTTGGATTTCAGACTTTAAAGTAGTGGTTCTATGGAGATAATTGGTTATGTTCTGTTATATTTTGTTGAAAAGGTTGCTTTTTTTTATAAGATTTAAAATGTTTTCAGTATTCTTAAAGACGTCTTTCAGGTTTCTTGCTTGATAGTAATTTGCGCGGATATGTTTAAGTCTGTTACAATTTAGAAGGATATGCTTGGTTGTAAGTTGTACTTTGCATGTTGGGCACACTGGGGCATCCTCCCCTTTTAACAGATACGAATGGGTAATGTGGGTGTGCCTGGAGTTTCTTATTGGTATTCATCAGAGGCAGTTTAGCTTAGTTGGTTGATCATCCGCCTACAAACAGTTCTGGGGGTTGATACCAGCCGTCACCAACTCGAGCATGAGTAGCAGTGCTTGGATTTGTGTAGTAAAGTGAGGACCTGATTGTAGGTGTAGCGCTCCACCTGCAAAAACAAAATCTAGCATTAGTGAAAAAGGAATAGATTCCCTTGCTGTCTAGCAGAAACTAACAATAGGCCACTCTGCCCACTTTATTTTTTTACTTATTTATAAGTTAGTATTTGTAAGTAGTTCTCGATTATCTGTGTAGTCTGCTCAAGCTGAATCTTCACTACATAGTCTGGAGCAGGCAGTAAGAGGCATTGATCTTGAATAAAACAGAGTTAATGTATTTTAATCAAGATGCTGCCATCTCATTAAATGGCAAACCTCTGAAATTAGTAAACCAGTTTATATGCATGGTTTGTCAGTAGGTGTAGCACTCCACTTCAGCAAAAGCAAAAAAAACAAAAAAAACACTATCTCCTTGGTCTAGTGTTAACCAAAAGGGGATAGCCTCCCTCGCTGTCCAGCTGATAACGATAATAGGCCATCCCACTGATTTTACTTTTTTTTTTTTCTTTTTTTTTAAATGAATGGTCATCTTCTTTTTTTTTAAATGAATGGTCATCAGTGATGCTGATAGCTTTGTGATTTAGTGCATCATTGGACACACATATTTGCTTCGAACGAGTCCCCGGGAAATTTGATGGGTCCCAACTAAAGTTGTGTATTTATATTTATACTTTTTTAGTAATTGGTTTTAACTCTTAACATCCTGTTGAGAATTCCAGAGCCCCATTCCTATAAGGATTTATTTAAAAAATGGCTTAAAATGATCCTTTTCATTTAAAGTTAATCCAAGATATTTCCCTTAAATTAAAGACTTCTAAATATGTTTAATATTACATTTAAACAAAGGCTATCGTTTGGGGAGGATTAGGCAAACAAATGTGACTTCCATCCGGGTGGTATAGGACATAAGGAGTTTACAATATGTTAGCATCATTGGGGATCATGTTGCATGGTATTGATTAAGTTCATGTCTATATTCTATGGTATAATTTTTATTTCCCTCAAAAAGGACAGAATGTCCTCCATGTTGTCCTAAGATGTCATTGTTGCATAACTCTTTCCTTACTTACTTCTATTCTTCTTGCGTCTTTGATATCTTAAGTTCTTCTAGCGTCTCTTCTAACATCTCTTCGAGCGTCTGGACTTCGTCTTGGTGGTCGGTCACACTTAACTCATTTCCTCTTCTAGATCAGTCTTGTTACCAAGACATTCACCAACCACAAAACCGTGTTATTTTCATAAGCTTTTATTTACTTAACTAAACATTTCATGTATGCAGGTGAGTTCCAGTTAAGTAACTGAAACTGAAGACCCAACCAGGTCCCACGTGACTTCACGTATTTTGCGGGCCTTCTGTAATATTCCATGGGAAGTCCTGCCTGTGATATGAAAAGGGCCCTCCCTTTAGAAATACAGGGGATTGACAATAATCTTATGCAACCATATAGATTATGTAACATCATATCCTAAGATGGAGTAACGCTGAACTTCAGTGCTACACAGCAACTCTTGCGACACTGCCATTGCCAAACTGCATTGGTTTCTTACCTTTCCTTTGGACCACTGCGGTAGTGTGGAGAGGTGGGGATCTGCTGCTTGGGCTACAGCACATCCTCCATATCAACCCAACCAGAATATGTAGTAAAAAAAAAAAAAAAAAACAATTTTGGACACTACTCCATCGATTTTTTTTTTTTTTTTTTTTTTTTTTTTTTTCAGACGGAAGGATGCCAACCAATTGAATTATTTGTGTAATATCTTGTTTTTCCTCCTCCTCCTCCTCCTCTCTCCTCTGTGAATGCTCGTTGTCTGAATCCTGAATTCCATGCTAATATCCTGATGACAAGTTTTCACTGCTTGCCTCAGTTCTTCCATCTAATTGATTTTTATTTTTTCAAAAAAAATTTTTAGATCATTCAATATAGATCAGCTAAGTCCTGTTAACAAGGCTTTTTAGAATATGCTGTCTGTATCCCCTGCAGAAGAGTAAGCCTCCCAATCTCCCTCCCCCACCAAAAAAAGGGTGTGTTTTCAGTATGACACTACACTGGTGGTGAGGCTCCAGTCCTGGAGCTCTGGTGTGTGTGTGTGTGTGGAGAATCCTCTAATTGCCATTACACCCAGCTTCACTATGACCCAGAATGGTAGTACCTGTTAGACTCCCATCTATGGGTCAAATAGATCTGTTTAAATAAAAACCATTAGTTTTGGATTGGAGTGCTTGAAACAATATAACTGTGTGCAAATAAGTGATTGTTGTTATTGAATGGGAATATTTGCTTGAAGCTGTTGGATTGTATGTATTAGATCAGTGGTTCCCAACCTATGGCCAAAATGGGCCACAGCAAATTTCAGGTGGGCTAAGGAAATATTATAGTTCTATATGGTTGTATCTTGATTGAATAAATATATTTTTTCTATCATAATAATTTCATGGGTCACAAAAAAATTTTGGTTTCAAAGTGGGCCACGATCTGAAAAAGGCTGGGATTCCCTGTATTAGATAAGTATTATCTGTGTTAATCGGACTATTGTCCTTATCTTGATTGTTATCTGTACAACGTTTCGGACGATGTACCCTCCAGCCTTCTTCAGGTATTTCTTGTCGGCCTCGGAAACTTTCTCAGACTTGGGAACCTTCTTTTCCTGAAGAAGACCGGAGGGCGCATTGGCCAAGACATTGTACAGGTAACAATGTTTAAACATTTCGGTTTCTTTAAACCTTCATCAGGATGTATCTTGGGGTGAAGAAATTGATGGATGTTTTATAGATGACAGGAGATGAAAATCTTTTTTTTTTTCCTTGTCTTTTGTTGAATGCATTTTTTCGAGTTGCGTCACGTGTCATGACATCTTCGCGTGCGTAGATCGCGACTTGTCTTTCAAAAATATAACGCTGAACAAATACAGTTACACAACAAAAAAGATTTTATAAAGATTTTCATCTCCTGTCATCTATAAAACATCCATCATTTTCTTCACCCCAAGATACATCCTGATAAAGGTTTAAAGAAACCAAAATGTTTAAACATCGATAATTAAATTCATCCTATTTTCGGAACACTTGTTTTTTCAAATTTCTTAATATTGTCGGATTTATTTTCCATATTTACTCCCATATATATATATATATATATATATATATATATATAAATATAAATAAAATAGACCTGCTTCTAATATCACAAATCTGTCCCTATTCATTGATACCGATACAGTTAAATCCATCTTGGAGATGGAAAAGATTTTTGTGTTTTGGGTTTGTTGAACAGTCATATGTTGGGTTTCATAGGGGTTAGGTAATCACATTCATTGTGCACATTTACAGGGGGAACTGTGGCATCATAGTAAGTGGGTCCAAAATTCAGTTGTGCTATTACATTCACTTTTGGACCAATGCCCTTGCAAAAAGTATGAACCCCTCCCAGCTATGGCTTAAATAGTACCATTACTGTCTAGCTCAGTCGGTAGAGCGTCTGCCTAGGAATCGCAAGATTCCTGGTTCGATACCGGCCCATGCCAACTCAGCGTATGAGTAGCACGGTGATCTGTGCGGTAAAGTGAGGAGCTGATGGTAGGTGTGGCACTCCACCTCAGACACAAAAACAACCTCCTTGGTCTAGCGCTAGTGAAAAGGGAATAGACACCCTTGCTGTCTAGCTGATACTGACCTTAGGCCACCCTGACAACTTTTTTACTTACAAAAATGGAATTGGTATTAAATAACCCACTTAGGTTGATATGCCATTAAACAAAGAAGCCATCATTATATGTTTATATTTACTTTTTTGTGTAGCTGTTACTTGTGTGGTTTTTGCAGTTAGCTCAGTCGGTAGAGCGTTCGGCTAGAAACCACAATGTTCCTAGTTCGATACCGGTCCTCGCCAACTCAGCATATGAGTAGCACAGGGATCTGTGCGGTAAAGTAAGGAGCTGATGGGAGGTGTAGCGCGCCACCTCAGACGCCAAAAAACAATCTCCTTGGTCTAGCACTATTGAAAAGGGGATAGACTCCCTCGCTGACTGGCTGATATCGACTTTAGGCCCCCGCCGCCGACTTTTTTAAAAATTCCTATTTAGTACAAATAATTAAATGGTTTCAGGTAATTATTTCTGTTTAATTTCTCTTGGCAACTAACCTCGGAGAAGGAAAACTCTGAATCCAAACCAGCTGCACTCTTCTCATGTGTGGCGAGGTTGGGTAAGTGCATAGGATCAAAGACGGATGTAACATAGAAATAGATGTATATTCCTTAAGAACTCAAAAGAAAAATTGCAGACCCAAAAGCCTCAGGCCATGACAGAATGCATCGATTCCCATTCAAAGGATTTACATCAATATACATAAAAGACTAGCCCTGCAATTACCGCAATGCCAGATCCGACCCCCCCTCCCCAAATGGACAACAAAGGGCAAGATGACCTTGAATCAAAAAGAGGCTGGAAAAGGAAAAACTGCAAGTAATTACTTGGCCGTAATATGGAAAATTGTAAGAATGCGAAAAAGAAATTCATTATTCACTAGAAAGTGTCGATCTCCAACCCAAGAAATAAAATGGACATAGAAGTAACCAGAGGAACAAATGATGTTATGGATAGATAGATAGATAGATAAAAAAAAAAGTAGAAATCCTCAAAGAAGTAAATGCAAGAAACTAGCTATGATACGGATAAAATCCAGAAAGGTCTATAATATGTATAATGCTGATAGCTTTTTAATTTAGTGTGTCCTGGGACACGTATTTGCTTTGAATGAGTCCCCGGGAAAATTTATGGGTCCCAATTAAAATTTCTTAATTGATTGTAGGGTTTTTATTTATGATCTGGGGAAACGACTAAAGTTGTCTAACTCCTACTTTCTACCCTATCCCGTGTAATTCGTTTCTAAGAAAATATTGAAATGTATTTTGAACAATCTATTAAGAAATTTTAATTAGGGCCCATAAATTTTCCCGGGGACTCATTCAAAGCAAATATGTGTTTTCCAGCATCATCACACACACACACACACATATATATATGTGCTTAAATAAAGTCATACCTAATTTGTTAATTAATTAATTATAATTAAATGAATTAGGCGTGCATATCGGTTTAAATGTAAAGCGTAAACAAATCGATAAAAAGTCGAAAAATTGTTGGCCTTCGCCATTTCAAACACATTGTTTGACCACTTCATACATATACATACATATATATATATATATATATATATATATATATATATACACACACACACACACACACAGTGATGCTGATAGCTTTTTAATTTAGTGCATCCTGGGACACACATATTTGCTTTGAATGAGTCCCTGGGAAAATTTATGGGTCCAAATTAAAATTTCTTGATAGATTGTAGGGTTTTTATTTATGATCTTGGGAAACAACTAAATCCGTCTAACTCCTACCTTGTAACCTATCCGGTGTAATTTGTTTCTAACAAAATCTTGAAATGTATTTAGAGTTAGCTTGAAATGATGAGGGAAGAAAAAATTTTTTAAAAATCACTGGGATGCATGGATATCATCCTACTGGGTCCATTTCGATTTTTGTGTGTTAGGGACACAGGATGCATACTTATCAGCATCTCTGATATGATCATGCAACCTTTGTTAGGATGCTAGTCTTGTCATCTTGAGCTTAGAATATACTGATTGTACCTCCTGCAGAGGGGTAAAACCCCTTCCTCTCCTCCCCACAAAAAATTTTTCTGGTTATAGCACTAACCTGCATCTGATGGTGAGGCTCAAGTTCTGGAGAGCTATAGAATACCCCTTTATTGTCATTACTCCCAAATCCACTTTGACCCAGAGTGTTAGTATCTGTTAGGGTCAATTAGGTCAGTCGGTAGAGTGTTCGGCTAGAAACCAGAAGGTTCCTAGTTTGATACCGGTCCTTGCCAACTCAGCGTATGAGTAGCACAGGGATCTGTGCGGTAAAGTAAGGAGCTGATGGTAGGTGTGGCGCGCCACCTCAGATGCCAAAAAACAATCTCCTTGGTCTAGCGCAAGTGAAAAGGGGATAGACTCCCTCGCTGATTGGCTGATACTGACTTTAGGCCACCCCGACGACTTTACTTATTAGATAGATTATATGGGTGCTTTATTTATAAGTAAACTGTGCGCAGTATCATGGATAGAGAATTTATATCTAAGATAAGGTAGCGTGAGGAGTCAACGGGGCCTGGTTACTGATAGTTTTTTGCCTATGAGATCTTCAGAAAAGGGGATAGACTCCCTCGCTGATTGGCTGATACCGACTTTAGGCCACCCCGGCGACTTTACTTTTACTTAGTTATATATTTATTCCCCCCGACACAAGGTCAATTTCTTAAGTTTAACAGGTTTAATTTCAGAGTTGTCCTTCTAGACTGGTTACCTAGCCATGGTTAAAGAGCCCTACTATTTACTATGTAAGGAACCAACTGTGATTGGTAGTGTCGTGGTAGTTGGTGCACTGACATGTTGTGCATGGCTTCACTTTATGTGATTTAAAACTATTTAATTTCAGTATAATGTTTTTTTAGATTTATTATTAAATAGATGTTTTCAAGTGTTCTTTATTTTATTTTCAGGCGGACCCTACAAATTCAGGCAGTATTGGAGCTTTTGATGCTGCAAGATTCTTAAAAAAGTCTTCTTTAAAAGAAAATGTGCTATCACAGGTAATTTACTTGATTTCTTCTCTTTACTGTCTGTTGTTTACTGTATATTTATTCATTACGGGATTTTTAAATAGCGAATTCTCTATCCGAAATGAGAGACGTCGGCTATCAGATCACACTGTGCAGGTTGCAACGAAAGATTGTCATGCCAGACTTGATAGTTATGTGGAGAAATGTAGACAAACACAGGATGTTGAATGTTTATTTTTAGTTATAATGTCAACACTGTAACGTTTCGGGCTTCCTGACCTTCTTCAGGGCATGAGAAGAGTTCTTGTATTGGAGAATTGACAAACAAAGAGCATGTATACATTACTGTTTAACCATTAGCTATTCTACTGTTTAACCATTAGCTATTCTACTGTTTAACCATTAGCTATTTTACTGTTTAACCATTAGCTATTTTACTGTTTAACCACTAGCTATTTTACTGTTTAACCACTAGCTATTTTACTGTTTAACCATTAGCTATTTTACTGTTTAACCATTAGCTATTTTACTGTTTAACCACTAGCTATTTTACTGTTTAACCATTAGCTATTTTACTGTTTAACCATTAGCTATTTTACTGTTTAACCATAGCTATTTTACTGTTTACCATTACCATTAGCTACATTGCTGTTTAACCATTAGCTACATTTTACTGTTTAACCATAGCTATTTTACTGTTTAACCATAAGCTACATTGCTGTTTAACCATAACTGCATTGTTGTTTTACCATAGCTATTTTACTGTTTAACCATAGGCTGCATTTCTGTTTAACCATAGGCTGCATTTCTGTTTAACCATAGGCTGCATTACAGTTTAACCCTAAGCTGCATTACAGTTTAACCATAACTAGAGGGAGAATAGTTCAATTCATACCTTTTCTAAGGGTATTAACACCATATGAAATGCAAACAGCCACATCCAGAATTTGACCTGATTGCCAATTCCATTTTCAATGATGATAACTGTTACAACATGAGCACCTCCTTTGATTGCATGCAAGACATCTAAATTTGTAGCAATTGCATGATAAGAAACTCCATTTTGAATTTGACCAAATTGATAACATACATGAAGATCCAGTAATAATTGTTGTACTCTCCTACACTTCAATCTTCGTATTCCTTGCATGTTGGGTTTTTTTTTTTCATGCCATCAAACAAAGCAAATTGAAAATACAAGAAGCATTTTCATCCCGATAAGTGCAGAAAACGATAATTAAAAATCCAAATTTTCTTAAAGAAGAAATAATTTTGTGTATGTTTGCATGTATAGAAGTCGGCATCAAATTCTTCCGATCGTTGGATAAAGGAAGATTTCCAATAATTGCTTTTGATTCTTTGGTTTCTTTTATTTTAAAATGTTTATACATTCGGCTATTCACAGTTTTTCATCTTTCAACTGGGGGAATTTATTTATTTATTTGTAGTTGCATTTTGTGTTAGGATTGCAAAGGAAAAGATTAGGAATTCTGTTTTGTTTAGCAGAAATAAGAGAGAATATTAATGAAAGAAAAAGATTCATTTTGACTCCTTTTAAAAAAAGAAAAGAAAAAGTACCCAATGTTTTTGAATTCATTTTTAAAGAGTTTTATTTATTCAACACTGATAAGATATTTGCTATTAATTCTTCTTCTCTTTAGTTTCTTCTTCTTCTTCTTCTTCTTCATCTTCTCTTCTTCTTCTTTTTTAATTTCTTCTTCTTCTTTTTAATTTCTTCTTCTTCTTCTTTTAGTTTCTTCTTCTTCTTCTTTTCTTCTTCTTTTTAGTTTCTTCTTCTTTTAATTTCTTCTTCTTCTTCTTTTTAATTTCTTCTTCTTCTTCTTTTTAATTTCTTCTTCTTCTTTTTAATTTCTTCTTCTTCTTCTTTTTAGTTTCTTCTCTTCTTCTTCTTTTTAGTTTCTTCTTCTTCTTCTTTTTTTTTCTTCTTCTTCTTTTTTAGTTTCTTCTTCTTTTTAGTTTCTTCTTCTTCTTTTAGTTTCTTCTTCTTCTTCTTTAGTTTCTTCTTCTTCTTCTTTTTAATTTCTTCTTCTTCTTTTAGTTTCTTCTTCTTCTTTTTAGTTTCTTCTTCTTCTTCTTTTTAATTTCTTCTTCTTCTTTTAGTTTCTTCTTCTTCTTTTAGTTTCTTCTTCTTCTTCTTTTAGTTTCTTCTTCTTCTTCTTCTTTTTTTTTTCTTCTTCTTCTTCTTTTTAGTTTCTTCTTCTTCTTTTTAGTTTCTTCTTCTTCTTCTTTTTTTTCTTCTTCTTTCTTTTTAATTTCTTCTTCTTCTTTTTATTTCTTCTTCTTCTTTTTAGTTTCTTTTCTTCTTCTTCTTTTTTTTTCTTCTTCTTTTTAGTTTCTTCTTCTTCTTTTTAGTTTCTTCTTCTTTTTTAATTTCTTCTTCTTCTTTTTAGTTTCTTCTTCTTCTTTTAGTTTCTTCTTCTTCTTTTTTAGTTTCTTCTTCTTTTTAATTTCTTTCTTCTTCTTTTAGTTTCTTCTTCTTCTAATTTCTTCTTCTTCTTTTTAGTTTCTCTTTTCTTCTTTTTTAGTTTCTTCTTCTTCTTTTTAGTTTCTTCTTCTTCTTCTTTTAATTTCTTCTTCTTCTTTTTAGTTTCTTCTTCTTCTTCTTTTTAATTTCTTCTTCTTCTTTTTTAGTTTCTTCTTCTTCTTTTTTTCTTCTTCTTCTTTTTTTTCTTCTTCTTCTTTTTAATTTCTTCTTCTTCTTCTTTTTTTAATTTCTTCTTTCTTTTCTTCTTTTCTCTTCTTCTTTTCTTCTTCTTCTTTTTAATTTCTCTTCTTCTTTTCTTCTTCTTTTTAATTTCTTCTTCTTCTTTTTAGTTTCTTCTTCTTTTTTTAATTTCTTCTTCTTTTAATTTCTTCTTTTTTAATTTCTTCTTTTTCTTTTTAATTTCTTCTTCTTTTTAATTTCTTCTTCTTTTTAGTTTCTTCTTCTTCTTCTTTTTTAATTTCTTCTTCTTTTTAATTTCTTTAGTTTCTTTCTTCTTCTTCTTCTTTTTTAGTTTTCTTCTTCTTCTTTTTAGTTTCTTCTTCTTTTTAATTTCTTCTTCTTCTTTTAGTTCTTCTTCTTCTCTTTTAATTTCTTCTTCTTTTTAATTTCTTCTTCCTCTCTTCTCTTTAGTTTCTTCTTCTCTTCTTCTTCTTCTTCTTCTTCTTCTTCTTCTTCTTCTTCTTCTTTTTCTTCTCTTTAGTTTCTTTCTTCTTTTTCTTTCTCTTTAGTTTCTTCTCTTTTTCTTCTCTTTAGTTTCTTCTTCTTTTTCTTCTCTTTAGTTTCTTCTTCTTCTTCTTCTTCTACTTCTTCAGTTTCTTCTTCTTCTTCTTCTTCTTCTTCTCTTTAGTTTCTTCTTCCTTACTTTTTTTCTCTTCTTCCTCTACTTATAGGTCACAAGGTAGGACGCAGTAAAATCATATCCATGCATCCCAGTGTTTTTTTTTTTTCTTCCTTCACCATTTTAAGCTAATTGTAAATACATCCCAATAGTTTCTTAGAAATGAATTACACAGGATAAGTTACATGATAGAAGTTAGATTGCTTTAGTTGGGACCCATATATTTTCCTGGGGATTCATTCAAAGCAAATATGTGTGTCCCAGGATGCACTAAATCAAAAAGCAATCCGCATCACTGCCACCCTATCATTTGTTTCCATTATACAAAATGCAACATGAGTATTATTTGTATTATTTGGCCTTCTTCAGGTATTTCTTGTCGGACTCAAGTACCCTCCGAGACTTGGGGACCATCTCAGACTTGGGATCCTTCTTGTCGTAATCGAGAGCCATCACAGAACTTTGAACCTAACCCTTTATTCAGTCCACTGAGTTATCCTGTGCTTATTCCGCTAATCATAGCTGGGGTACAGGCGTTAAGCTGTGTTAATTATTATTCTATGTTACTGCTGCCCCTAACCAGGATTGAACCTGCAATCTAGAGATAACTGTCACTTAGAACTGTCTTAACCTAACTCCTTTATCCACTAGGCTATGTGTCCAATTGGAAGGCAGAAGGGCACATCGGCTGAAACGTTGTACAGATAACAATGAAGACGAGGAAAATAGTCTGAATAATACAAATAATACTAATTATCAAGGCTCATCTCAAAGATTCTGAGAAATAGTAAAATGCAACGTGTTTTTAAATTTTCTCTTTTACTTTTTTTTTTTAGTTTCATTTCTCTCAACATATTTTGTGGTTGTGTGTGTGTGTGTGTTTTTGGAAGCTGAGACAGCATTTTTGAGATGGAGGTGGGGGGATGAGAGATTCACCCCCCCAATGTTATCATTTGTTTTTATTGTACAAAATGCAGCATCCCCCACCCATCACTAGTAATCATTTAAAATTATTCTTTTGGGATTAGTTGTGACTCTTTCTCTGCCTCTTGACTGTTTTTTTTAAATCCTCAATTGCAAAGAAACGAGTGAAAGGGTGCTAAGATTAAACACGTGCATGCACAACCACACACATATGTATGCATGTGTACACATACACATGTTCCCATATATACCCACAAACACGCATGAATATACACATACACCCACACACCACATGAATGCACATGAACGTACATATAAACATGGATGCAAATGTACCCTCCCACAAATGCACACATACGTACACACTCTTGTGAATGCACACACAGAAACAGACACACACCATATGAATGCACATGTACGCACACACACACAGATACGCACACACACACCCTTGAATGTTTGTGTACATACATATACACACACTCACATGGATGCAGATATATACACACACACACACACACACATATACACACATTCACAAAGTGGGAAGTGTGTGGTGTAATGCTCAAAGTCATGGGAAATGGACTCGTCGCCCAGAGTTCAAATCTTGGATGTGGTAATTGCATTTCAATTAGCGCTAATACCTTTGAGAAAGGTATGAATCCTACTCTCCCTCCAGCTATTGATAAATAGTAGGGCAGACTGGACTCTTTAACCTTGGTTAGGTAACTGGTCTAGGAGAAGGAAAACTCTGAATTTAAACCTGTTGAACTCCGCTTAAGAAATTGACCTTGTGTCACATCCTGCTCGTGCGGAGGGGTTGGTAAATACATACATATACACACATTCACATGGATGAAGATGTACACATGCACAGACCCATGAATGCACATATGTACACACACACACACACACACACACACACACTCTTGAATGCTTGTGTACATACATATACACACATTCAAATGGGTGATGATGTACCCCACACACCCACAAGTGCACATGTATGTGAATGCACACATACAAACACACACCACATGAATGCACATATACACACATATCCCCAACCTACAAAAATGTACATACACAAAGCCACACAAAACCAAATATCCATTCTTTTGAACTAGAAGCAGCTACCCGGCGTTACCTGGGTAGAGGGGGATGGGGGTAATAAAAAAGTAGTCTCCCAGATCCATTATTGTTGAATTGCGAGATGGATCCTCACAGGATGCCCCATTAAAATCCATCTGTAAAAAATACAATCTGAAAAGAAAAATTAATGTCTCCTATTTAAAATACTAAATGCATAAAAATCCATGATGTTATCATTTAAATTTAATTTTTTAATTATCTTCACAAATATAAATAAAATCTTCATTATTTTTGCTCAAAAACCAAGCCCTGGTGATATTTAATGTGTATATATATTTACTTTGTCGTTAATTGTTTTATTTTCTTAAGTTTGCCTCGGACATGAACACATACAGACAAACATACTGCTGCCCTTGGTTTATATGTTACTGTTAGTAGAATAAGTATCCTAGCTTGGTTTTTTGAGGCCATAGTTGATCTTATATTTCCGAGATGATTAATTCTATGATCTATGGATTTCTTTTCCATTTACTTTTTAGATAGTACCAGACCATTAACATTTCTTTTCCAGAGTAGCACCATTAATCGGGCTTAAATTAAAAAAATAGCACCGATTGCATTGAATCCAGCTACTCTGGAGAAAGAAATGTCCATAAAAGGTCTAGCTATCTCTCTAAAAATATTAAAATGAAAAAAATAATTTCCATTATTCTGACATAAGGGATTTTCAAAAATGGTGTTTAAACATCTATCTTAACATTTTAAGTTTAAATCCAATATATCTACAAATGGGCAGGTTGATGTGATAATGTGTAAATGTCCAGAGGAAACTTAAGACAAATAAAA
>CM042160.1:5035600-5054469 GCA_023376005.1 Doryteuthis pealeii
TTTTTTTTTAGTTTCATTCCTCTCAACATATTTGTGTGTGTGTGTTTGTGTTTTTGGAAGCTGAGACAGCATTTTTGAGATGGAGGGGGGGATGAGAATTCACCCCCACCCCCAATGTTATCATTTGTTTTTATTGTACAAAATGCAGCATCCCCCACCCATCACCAGTAATCATTTAAAATTATTCTTTGGATTAGTTGTGACTCTTTCTCTGCCTCTTGACTGTTTTTTTTAAATCCTCAATTGCAAAGAAACGAGTGAAAGGGTGCTAAGATTAAACACGTGCATGCACAACCACACACATATGTATGCATGTATACACATACACATGTACCCATATATACCCACAAACACCCATGGATATACACATACACCCACACACCACATGAATGCACATGAACGTACATATAAACATGGATGCAAATGTACCCTCCCACAAATGCACACATACGTACACACTCTTGTGAATGCACACACAGAAACAGACACACACCATATGAATGCACATGTACGCACACACACACCCTTGAATGTTTGTGTACATACATATACACATACTCACATGGATGCAGATATATACACCCATACACACACACACACACACACACACACATATACACACATTCACAAAGTGGGAAGTGCGTGGTGTAATGCTCAAAGTCATGGGAAATGGACTCGTCGCCCCGAGTTCAAATCTTGGATGTGGTAATTGCATTTCACTTAGCGCTAATACCTTTGGGAAAGGTATGAATCCTACTCTCCCTCCAGCTATAAGTAAATAGTAGGGCAGACTGGACTCTTTAACCTTGGTTAGGTAACCGGTCTAGGAGAAGGAAAACTCTGAATTCAAACATGTTGAACTCCGCTTAAGAAATTGACCTTGTGTCACATCCTGCTCGTGCGGAGGGGTTGGTAAATACATATATATATACACAATCACATGGATGAAGATGTACACATGCACAGACCCATGAATGCACATGTGTACACACACACAGACACACACACTTGAATGCTTGTGTACATACATATACATACATTCACATGGATGATGATGCACACATACAAACACACACCACATGAATGCACATATACACACGTATCCCCAACCTACAAAAATGTACATACACAAAGCCAAATATACATTCTTTTTGAACTAGAAGCAGCTACCCGGTGTTTATCCTCACAGGATGCCCCATTAAAATCCATATTTAAAAAAATACAATCTGAAAAGAAAAATTAATGTCTCCTATTTAAAATACTAAATGCAAAAAAATCCATGCTGTTGTCATTTAAATTCTATTTTTTAATTATCTTCACGAATATAAATAAAATCTTCATTATTTTTGCTCAAAAACCAAACACTGGTGATATTTAATGTGTATATATATTTACTTTGTCGTTAATTGTTTTATTTTCTAAGTTTCCTGCGGACATACGCATACATACAACTGCCCTTTATATATGTACTAGCAGCGACTACCCATTTAAATCCCTATGTAAAAAAAAATAGACCTTGCATTGATCTAGCTACACTGAAAAGAAATGTTAATGTCTACTATTTAAAATATTAAATGAAAAGAAAAAAATCCATGCTGTTATCATTTAAATTTTATTTTTTAATCATCTTCACAAATATAAATCAAATCTTTATTATTTCTGCTCAGAAACCAAGCCCTGGTGTTATTTAATGTGTATATATATTTACTTCTAAGTTTCCTCCGGACATACACATACACACAACTGCCCTTTATATATGTATAGATTTCATCCGGACATACACATACACACAACTGCCCTTTATATATGTATAGATTTCATCCGGACATACATACACACAACTGCCCTTTATATATGTATAGATTTCATACATACACACCAACTGCCCTTTATATATATATAGATTACATTTGGACATACATACCCACCAACTGCCCTTTATATATCTATAGATTTCATCCAGACATACATACACACCAACTGCCCTTTATATATGTATAGATTACATTCGGACATACATACACACAACTGTCCTTTATACATGTATAGATTACATTTGGACATACATACCCACCAACTGCCCTTTATATATCTATAGATTAAAACAGTTAACTTGTAAGTTTGCCTTATTTTACTGTTTATTTTAACCTTATGTCTCTTTTATTTCTTTATTTTTTTGTTTTTGTTTTAAGCCAACACAATTGGGATTATCAAGTCTTTTTTTAATTGATTTTTATTAAAGAGTTTCAATCAAGTCTCATTAAACAGACTAGTACAAAATAAAAAAACGCCCTCCTGGCAATGTAAAAATAGATTCTTGAAACATATTGCTTGAGGGGTGGGAGTAAAAAATTCAATGTCAGCGAGTTTGTACCCTAAGTAATAAAATCATCAAATTCATTAAAGGATTAAAAATTAAAACAATTTGAAATGTAAACTTTAAATATGTATTAAAATAAAACAAATTATATATAGATATATAATACCAGTCATGTATTTATTAATACTTGTTTTAAAAAACAATGAGGACTGTCTAATGTTGCATGTTCAAATTTTGAGTGTATTTATTTAATAAATACACTCAAAATTTAAACATGCCAAAAATCGTAAAATAAATTTTATTTTATGTTATGACAATTTGGGGTAATGTGATGTAAGCAGTGACGTAATTTTTATTACAGACAAAAACCGGAAGTGAATCTCCATTATTAATAGATGTTAACAAACACAAATCCCAGGAACAATTTCTTTTTTTTTTTTCTTTTCATTTCTGTTTTGATTCGTAAGTCGGTCACTTGGCGACATTCGTCCTAATCTATTGAATACGTTTCTCTTTTTAAGATATGGGATTTGTCTGATCCAACTGGAAAAGGATACTTGGAAAAACCGGGATTCTTTGTTGCACTCAAGTTGATTGCCCTTGCTCAAATTGGGCATGAGATCTCGCTTGCCAGACTGCCTACTGATACGCCGCCACCAAATTTGGTGAGTACCATTTTCCTTATTTGAAGATTATTAGTAATGCTTACTTACAATTCATTAGAATAAAACCAAAATGGTTATTTCCTATAACTCCAACCTAAACAAAGGGGAACCACTCTTGACTGATAAATTATTTATTTGCCCATTAAACTCACCCTAGACCCTAACCCTAACACCATGTTTTTGGTAATTTATGAGGAAGTGCATCCCGGTCTCCTACCTCAAGAGTTGCTGCCTGGTGACTATTAAAATAACGACCCAGCTCAAGCTATTCAAAACTATCCATCTATCTATCTATCTCAATTTGGTCATATTTATCTATATTACTTTAAATTTTAAGATTTTTTTTTATTCATGTTTGTTTAATGTCTTGTTTTTAGTTTAGATAAACAAGAATTACGACAAATAAGAAGCGACCCCCCCCCCCCCCAAATACATTACTTGTCGAAAATATCTATCTATCTTTGTTCGTATCTATCTATATTATTTTGTTTGTCTATCTATCTATCTCAGTCTATTCAAAACTATATATCCATCTTCATATCTAAACCAGAATTACGACAAATTACGATAAATAAACAAGAATTACGACGAGCTGGGGTTGTTATTTTGATAGTCACCGGGTAGCGGTCTTTGAGGCGGGAGACCGGGACGCACTTCCTCATAAATTACCATCTTTTTTCCTAGTAGATCAATAAATAAATAAATAATTTATCAGTCAAGAGTGGTTCCCCTTTGTTTAGGTTGGAGTTATAGGAAATAACCACCAAAATATAAGAGAATAAAGAAAATCAAATGTAAACAGTATTTAAATCTGTATATTAATACTGGTGTCTCCTAATCTTCCGTCTGTTATCATCTTGCAACGACCACTTGTTAAAAATCAGATTGTCCAAATTGTCCAACGCAATACAAAATGTAAATCCTGATTATGTGGTATCGCTTATCTGCTGAATTCTTTTTTCTTCTGGGTGTTGGGTATTTGCCTCTCATCCCACTTATGAGAGCGTGACAAGGATATTTTTATGTGGGCCCACTCACGAGCTGAGACTCATGGGTGGTAGGTGTAAAAAAATGTGTTGATCCTGTCGACATTCCCCTCAAGGTGGGGGGGGAGCCTCAGGCACTGGGCAATAAACCCAGCCCTGCCCCTTTAAATTAAGGCGGCAAGTGTTGCCTGTGGGGATAGCCCCCTGGGATCAACGCTGTTAATTTACATTTAGGCCCCGAAAGGCCCGTGTTAGTATTGTCACCTCAGCTAAATAATGGACCATTCCGTTTTATTATAAACGAAAGAAAGGACATGCTACACAGAAAAAATATAATAAGAAAGAAAGAAAGGAGAAAGATAGAGAGAGGGGTGAGAACGCAAAAACAGTAATGCTAATCTGTTTCAATCGATGATGAAAAGAATGAAAAATAAAAACTGTTGGACATATTAAATATTAAATACAGAGAATAAACTTGTGAAAAGTGTTAAATTCTAGTTAACTCACAAATGATTGCTATCAAGTCCTGAATCAATAAAGATTCCAGTTCAGTTCAGCATTAAATCCAGAAAGGATAAAGTTCCAAATAGGTAACTCCAAATAATAAAGCCAACATTGGCAAGATGTCCTTTTCTATATTAAATTTCTTACATGAGTTGATGATTGCTTTTCCAAACTGAGACCTTTTCATTTTAGTTTTTATTTTAGAATTTTAATCTTTTGGTACAAAATTGTTTAAGATTATCTTCAAAAGATTTTGAAATAGGCTAATCCAAATTAGTAAGTCCAACATTAGCAAGATGTCCTTAACCATGCAGGAGACATTGTATTAATTGGCTTACATAAGTAATTAGAAGATCCATTTTTTCCAGAATGCAATGATGATGGTTATTCATTTCAGACAGGAAATTGTTTATGGCTTATACCAAGAATATAATCTAACAAGACCAATTTAGATTTCATATTAACTTTAATGGTTGCTTTTTACAAAATGAAACTTCCATTTTAGTCATCATTTTAGAATTTAAATTTTGAGTACAAAATTGCTAAAAATCATCTTAACAAGAGTTCATAAAATCTTTTTTTTACTAAGTTGCTTAAAATCATCTCCAAAAGAGTTTATAATAGATAAATCTAAATAGCAAGTCTAACATCAGGAAGATGTCCTTCATCAGACATTGTATTAAATGGCTTACATGAGTTAGGTATCTCATATTAATTAGAAGATTCATTTTTTTCAGAATGCAATGTCACTGGTTATTTATTTCTGACAGGAAATTGCTTATGGCATATACCAAAAAAATAATCCAACAAAACCAATTTTAATTTCATATTAACTTTAATGATTGCTTTTCCAAACTGAAGCTTTTTTATTTTAGTCGTCATTTTAGAATTTAAATTTTTTGTACAAAATTGCTTAAAAATTATTTTAAAAGGTGTCCATAAAATTTTGTACAAAATTGCTTAAAATTATTTTCAAAAGGTGTCCATAAAATCTTTTGTACAAAATTGCTTAAAATTATTTTAAAAGGTGTCCATAAAATCTTTGTACAAAATTGCTTAAAATTATTTTAAAAGGTGTCCATAAAATCTTTTGTACAAATTGCTTAAAATTATTTTTAAAAGGTGTCCATAAAATCTTTTGTACAAAATTGCTTAAAATTATTTCAAAAGGTGTCCATAAAATCTTTGTACAAAATTGCTTAAAATTATTTTAAAAGGTGTCCATAAAATCTTTTGTATAAAATTGCTTAAAATTATTTTAAAAGGTGTCCATAAAATCTTTTGTACAAAATTGCTTAAAATTATTTTAAAAGGTGTCCATAAAATTTTGTACAAAATTGCATAAAATTTTTCAAAGGTGTCCATAAAATTTTTTGTACAAAATTGCTTAAAATTATTTTCAAAAGAGTTCATCAGTTTTAGTAAAAAAGTTGAACAAGATTCCAGAATTTTGTCTTGTCAAAATGAATTTGATTTTATGCATTGAATATTTTAGTTTGTCACTATTTTGTATGTTTCTGTGTTTCACTTGAGAAAATATTGATTTCTCTCATTGTCTATGACAAATCTTGAGTGTATGTAATAACTCTTTATTTGAAAAGACAATTGACTTAAATGTAATTCACTTACATCATATGATTGTAACAGAAGACAATTCCATAGTTATTAAATCTGCTTGGTCTTAAATGGCACAGAAATTGCAAGGTTTTATTTCCAGTAGATGAAAAAGAATTTAATGTTTTTAAACTCTGTTTCAATATTTTGAACCGGGATTGAAAATGATAAAGGGGAATAACTATTTTAATGCCTTTAAATCAATTTCTTTGGCTGGTTAAACACATTTAGCCCCCCTTCCCTCGGGCTTTTTTTTTGAATGACTGATAACTTTCAAACCATTTAGAGAATAGATAGATAAACAAATAATATATATATATATATATATCTTAGAAAGGAAGGAAAAACTCAACACCGTAATTCCATAATAAATTTATTTCGACCAAAATTGGGGCCTATATAAATCTAAGTTGATTTAATATAGCTCCCCAAAATTCAGTCTCATCAGATGGATGAGTTTTTCCTTCCTTTCTAAGATGTATATTGCTCTGAATATAATCTAAAAAGATTATTATACATTGAGCTCTCTGTAGTGATTTAAAGATTCACTGTATTTATACATACTGGATCATACAATAATAACACAGTGTATCTTAGAAATCACATATAGAATCATCCCTTACTACCAAGTTTTGGATACCTCTCATCTCTCTCTCTCTCTCTCTCTCTCTCTCTCTCTCTATATATATAATATATATATATATATATATATATATATATATATATATACCCCCAACCCTTCTGCATGAACAAGATGTGACATAGTCAATTTTTAACTGGAGTTTAACAGGTTTGAATTCAGAGTTTCCCTTCTAGACCAGTTGTCATGCCAAGGTTGAAGAACCCAGTTTGCCCTACTATTAACCCATACCTGGAGGGAGAATAGTTTGATTCATACTTTTCCAAGGGTATTAGCACTATGTGAAATGTAAACAGCCTTGTGCAGGATTCGAACTTGGTTTGCCATCACCATTTCCTACAATGATATCCATTACACCGTGAGTGGGCCAACAATGCATTATGTGAAAAAAGTTGTGTACACACAAAAATATGTCTCTGTGTTGTTCCATGAGTTTAAAACGAACAAAATGAAACTCAGAAAGATACAGTCCCTGGACAGAGAGATGTGTAACTCCATATGAAGCCACCCTTAGCCACAGAAAGCAGATACCCGGTCTGATCAACAAGATACCTGATAAAAACGGATATTAGAAATGAATACAGACTTGATACTGTTGGATTATTTCGGATATAAGGCGTGCTGTAGGCCACCACTTAAATTTATAGACTCTGCGTGGTGCTGGGATTAAAGCCAGCCAATCAACACACCTGAATATGTGGTTAGTTAACTATTTAATCACTGATTTTAAAATCTGTTTATTTGCACGTATTTAACAAGGACGAACGGATCAGTAACCAAGGACTCTACCTAACACCGAGGAACAACCAAAGACTCTGCTTAACACAAGGATTCTTCACTAAAGAACAACCAAGGAATTCTACCTAACACTAAGGTAGACAAGGGAACTCCACTTTCAGCCTAAAAATGACCAAAAAAAGTCATAAAAGATATACAACACAATTCCCTAACCTTTTAGGAATAAAATTATCCTAGATGGGTTGACATGCCATTAAAATCAATCACTCAGCTTATAGTTCTGGCCTTATGCCAAACTAAGTTAAGCCGAGTAAATGACAACGTTCAATTTAATCAGTTTTAGGTATTCATTAAATTAAATTGATAGTCACCTTTTTAAAAGATCTTTTTCCAATAGTTTTTCCGATTTGATACACTTAGAGTAATCAAGTAAAAAAAAAAAAAAAACCCTGCAAATATTGATACTCTGTTTTAATTCTATCTGAAAGCAATTAGATTGATATATTAGACGAGTCTTCGAGCGTGTCGCTGAAAATGGAGTCTGACATTTCTTGAACTTGTGCATCCTCCAATATCAAATTATTTTTACAAGATATTTTTCTTTAAGATTTTCTATTGGGAATTCTGTGTTATCTCAGTGTGTTGTATTGGCTGTTAGGAGTTGGGGAAATTGTGCCGTTAGCTACGGATAGATAAACACTCAAAGTTGGTAAAATATGATTATAGACGTACGTATTTGGTTTCCTCAGCATTAATTGGTCTTCACGACATTGTTTTGTGGGAAAAAAAAAAAAAGATAAAAATCTAAAAATTTTTTGTACTTACTGGATATATTAATAATTATTTATTATCGTTCAAGCTGATCTGTACTGCAGGGCACAAGAAAAATTATGCTTAGTAAAATTTCAATTTAATTTGAATTTGAATTTGAAAGTTTTGAATAAAAAAGGTTAAAAAAAATATTGAAATTGTAAGTAAAGTAAGTAAAGTCGTCGGGGCGGCCTAAAGTCGGTATCAGCCAGTCAGCGAGGGAGTCTATCCCCTTTTCAATAACGCTATACCAAGGAGATTGTTTTGGCGTCTGAGGTGGAGCGCCACACCTACCATCAGCTCATTACTTTACCGAACAGATCCCTGTGCTACTCATACGCTGAGTTGGCGAGGACCGGTATCGAACTAGGAATCTTGGGGTTTCTAGCTGAACGCTCTACCGACTGAGCTAACCCGGCCCTTATGAACATATTCAGCCAATGGACACTCCACATTTAGTGGATGTGTATATATATCATCATCATCATGTCGTGCAAGTAGCACGGATATCCATGACAATCTCTTGCCAACCTTCCCTATTATCGTTTGAGCTGATCTGTACTGCTGGGCACAAGAAAAATTATGCTTAGTGTTGTGGGGTCTTAAGGGGTCAAAATAAGACAAACACGACGGGTAACAATGTAGACAAATGTATTTAACAAAAGAGTAGAAATTTACAGCAAAGAAAGTGGAGATTGCGTCCGACCAATATAGTTACGAGCTGACTCGCATTTGCTTCCCATCAAGCCACAATTGTTCCTGTTACTTATAGTAGCCATCGGCGCATTCCATTATTGTCCATAGGTTATATCACCTTAGTAAAATTTCAATTTAATTTGAATTTGAAAGTTTCGAATAAAAAAGGTTAAAAAAATATTGAAATTGTAAACATGAACATATTCAGCCAATGGACACTCCACATTTAGTGGATGTGTATATATCATCATCATCATCATCATGAATGTTGTGCAAGTAGCACAGATATCCATGACAATCTCTCACCAACCTTCCCTATCACTCATTGCCCCTGGGAAGTTTTCTGCACAGCATCCAGCATCCTCGGTCAATGTAGGTCCTTAGTGGTGTGTTACGTTAGCATGTCCATGTGTTGGCTTCCACAGGAGAATGTCGCTTATGAGCTCGTACCCGCTTCTCCAGCAGTATCCTGCATGCCTAGTCCGTCTCACACGGATGGTTTGTGAGATGTGGGGGGGGCAGCTGAGCATCTAGTTGCTTCCTTGTGGGGTGCTATTTCTACGACTTGTTCAAAACTGCACGCAGCATTCTTGTGCAGCTCCCATCTAGTTTATTCTCAAGGCGCTTTGTTAGGGTCCAGGTGGTGCAGCCATACAGCAGTACTGATATAACCACTGCCTGGAAGAATTGTCACTTTAGCTTGTCAGTGAGATCGGATTTCCATATATATATATATATAGTCGAATGAAGTGACAAATAACAGTTTTAGCTTTTATTCATTTATTTGGGAACGATTTTACTACCAATGGTTTCCTGCTAAAAGCATTCATCAGGTAAACGAAATAGTTTTTTAAAAAGAAAATGCTTCTGATTTTTAAAAATAAAATGTATTTTATTTTTAACACAGAATATGCATTTTCAAAAATTAAAAAATTCTAGCTCTGAACATGAACGTTCGTTTGTACCCCTCCTGTTTTTTAACAGGTTTACTTATTCCGTCTCTCCATCATAAATATTTCGCTCTTGATGAAGACCGATTTATTAAAAGGTCGAAACAGATTTCTGTCAGCGAACTATAAGATCATTTGTTTTTTCTAAAAATGTTTAATTCATATATATATGATATATATATATATATAATGTGTGTGTGTGTTTGTAAAAATATTTTTATTTGTCTGTTGGCCTCGATGGATGTAAATATTTATTATCATTTGTTTTACTTGATTTTATATGAATTATAGATTGTGTAAAAGCGAAAAAAGGTCAAAATGTTTAATTTAAAAACTGAAATGAACATTTCAGAGGTGAAAGTATTTCCAGTTATAACATAACTTGTTAATTTTTTTTTTTTCACTTTTCACAAACTTATGATTTGAAGTGGATGTTTTTTTGTAAGATATTTATTCAAAGTAGTTTTCTCTCTCCTCCCCCCTCTCTCTCTTTTAAAGATGACAATCATTAAAAGTGCTTAAGACACTTGAATATTATTGCAAAATCTAACAAATAAGTGGTGGGTAGCACAACCACTTCAAAGTCATTCACTGTAAAAACAATTGCAATATAATGCATATAGATTTGTTTAGAACATTTTCTGACCAGAGGAGAAAAAGAAGAAAAGGAAAAAAGAGGAAGGAAGAAAAAGAAAAAAGAAAAGAGAAAAAAAGAGAAGAGAAAAAGAAAAAAGAAAAGAAAAGAAAAAAGAAAAAGAAAGAAAACGAAGAAGAAAAAAAAAAAGGAAGAAGAAAAAAAAGAAAAAAAAAAAAAAAAAAAAAAAAAAAAAAAAAAATAAAAAAAAAAAAAAAAAAAAAAAAAAAAAAAAAAAAAAAAAAAAAAAAAAAAAAAAAAAAAAAAAAAAAAAAAAAAAAAAAAAAAAAAAAAAAAAAAAAAAAAAAAAAAAAAAAAAAAAAAAAAAAAAAAAAAAAAAAAAAAAAAAAAAAAAAAAAAAAAAAAAAAAAAAAAAAAAAAAAAAAAAAAAAAAAAAAAAAAAAAAAAAAAAAAAAAAAAAAAAAAAAAAAAAAAAAAAAAAAAAAAAAAAAAAAAAAAAAAAAAAAAAAAAAAAAAAAAAAAAAAAAAAAAAAAAAAAAAAAAAAAAAAAAAAAAAAAAAAAAAAAAAAAAAAAAAAAAAAAAAAAAAAAAAAAAAAAAAAAAAAAAAAAAAAAAAAAAAAAAAAAAAAAAAAAAAAAAAAAAAAAAAAAAAAAAAAAAAAAAAAAAAAAAAAAAAAAAAAAAAAAAAAAAAAAAAAAAAAAAAAAAAAAAAAAAAAAAAAAAAAAAAAAAAAAAAAAAAAAAAAAAAAAAAAAAAAAAAAAAAAAAAAAAAAAAAAAAAAAAAAAAAAAAAAAAAAAAAAAAAAAAAAAAAAAAAAAAAAAAAAAAAAAAAAAAAAAAAAAAAAAAAAAAAAAAAAAAAAAAAAAAAAAAAAAAAAAAAAAAAAAAAAAAAAAAAAAAAAAAAAAAAAAAAAAAAAAAAAGAAAAAAAAAAAAAAAAAAAAAAAAAAAAAAAAAAAAAAAAAAAAAAAAAAAAAAAAAAAAAAAAAAAAAAAAAAAAAAAAAAAAAAAAAAAAAAAAAAAAAAAAAAAAAAAAAAAAAAAAAAAAAAAAAAAAAAAAAAAAAAAAAAAAAAAAAAAAAAAAAAAAAAAAAAAAAAAAAAAAAAAAAAAAAAAAAAAAAAAAAAAAAAAAAAAAAAAAAAAAAAAAAAAAAAAAAAAAAAAAAAAAAAAAAAAAAAAAAAAAAAAAAAAAAAAAAAAAAAAAAAAAAAAAAAAAAAAAAAAAAAAAAAAAAAAAAAAAAAAAAAAAAAAAAAAAAAAAAAAAAAAAAAAAAAAAAAAAAAAAAAAAAAAAAAAAAAAAAAAAAAAAAAAAAAAAAAAAAAAAAAAAAAAAAAAAAAAAAAAAAAAAAAAAAAAAAAAAAAAAAAAAAAAAAAAAAAAAAAAAAAAAAAAAAAAAAAAAAAAAAAAAAAAAAAAAAAAAAAAAAAAAAAAAAAAAAAAAAAAAAAAAAAAAAAAAAAAAAAAAAAAAAAAAAAAAAAAAAAAAAAAAAAAAAAAAAAAAAAAAAAAAAAAAAAAAAAAAAAAAAAAAAAAAAAAAAAAAAAAAAAAAAAAAAAAAAAAAAAAAAAAAAAAAAAAAAAAAAAAAAAAAAAAAAAAAAAAAAAAAAAAAAAAAAAAAAAAAAAAAAAAAAAAAAAAAAAAAAAAAAAAAAAAAAAAAAAAAAAAAAAAAAAAAAAAAAAAAAAAAAAAAAAAAAAAAAAAAAAAAAAAAAAAAAAAAAAAAAAAAAAAAAAAAAAAAAAAAAAAAAAAAAAAAAAAAAAAAAAAAAAAAAAAAAAAAAAAAAAAAAAAAAAAAAAAAAAAAAAAAAAAAAAAAAAAAAAAAAAAAAAAAAAAAAAAAAAAAAAAAAAAAAAAAAAAAAAAAAAAAAAAAAAAAAAAAAAAAAAAAAAAAAAAAAAAAAAAAAAAAAAAAAAAAAAAAAAAAAAAAAAAAAAAAAAAAAAAAAAAAAAAAAAAAAAAAAAAAAAAAAAAAAAAAAAAAAAAAAAAAAAAAAAAAAAAAAAAAAAAAAAAAAAAAAAAAAAAAAAAAAAAAAAAAAAAAAAAAAAAGAAAAAAAAAAAGGGAGAAAAAAAGGAAAAGGAAAAAAGAAAAGAAAGAAGAGAAAAAGAAAAAAAAAGGAAGAAGAAAAAGAAAAGGAAAAGGAAGAAGAAAAAAGAAAGAAAAGCTAAGAAGAAAAGAGAAAGAAAAGGAAAAAGAAAAAGAAGAAGAAAAGAAAGCGAAAAGAGGAAAAGAAAGAAAAAAGAAAAAGAGAAGAGAAGAAGAAAAAGAAAGAGAAGAGAGAAGAAAAGAGAAAGAGAGAAAAAAAGATGAGAAAGAAAAAAAGGATAGAAAAAGAAAAAAGATGAAAAAAGAGAGAAAGAAGAAGAAAAAGAAGAAAGAAGAAGAAAAAAAAAAAGAAGTAAAGTGAAGAAGAGGAAAAAACAGAAAAAAAGAAAAGATGAAGGAGAAGAAGAAGAAAAAAAAAGAGAAGAATGAAAAAAGAGAAGCAAAGAAAAAGAATGAAAAAAGAGAAGCAAGAAAGGAAAAAAGAAAAAGAAAGGAAAGAAAGAAAGAGAGAAAGAAAGAAAGGAAGAAAGAAGAAAAAAAGTTCAGTAATTTCCAGATGTCAACTGCGCGTTTGGTTGTAATTGACAAGAAAATTTTTATTGATCATCTATGTTCACTTTTTATTGTTCTTCTGTTTTTCTCTCTTTCTTGGAGATTTCTCATTCTCTCTCTCTGACTTTTCTTTCTTTCTTTTTGACGTTGGCTTTCTCTCAGACATTTTTCTCTTGCTCTCTGTCTCAACGATTTTTTTTCTTTCTCTCCACAATGTTTTTTTTTTCTATTTTCTCATTTCTCGTCTCACTCTGCTGGACTTTTTTCGTCTTCTTTCCACAACGTTTTTCTCTTTCTTTCTCTAAGGGAAGTTTGCTTGTTTTTCTTCTCTCTCTCTCCGAGAAAGAAACGAGAACGTTCTTGAGAAAGAGAGAGAGAGATAAAAGGACATTTTCTTTTCTGGTATCTGCATTGTCTCAGGCATGCCTTTTTTTTCTCTCTTTCTTCAAGGACGTTTCCTCTCTCTCTCTCTCTCTTCTCTCTCTCGGACCATTTCTCTCTTCTCTCTCTCGGACGTTTTCCCCTCTAAAGGATGTTGCTATCTATCAAGGAATCCTCTCTCTCTACTCTCTCTCTCTCTCTAAGTCTGTTCTCTCTCTGTTGGACATCTAGTTCTCTCTCTCTCTCTCTAAGTCTGTTTCTCTCTCTGTGACATTCTAGTCTCTCTCTCTATCTCTCTCTCTCTCTCTCTCTGCTTATTTTTTTTTTTTTTTTTATTTTTTTTATTTTTTTTTTTTTTTTTTTTTTTTTTACGTTTCTTCTGTGTGTTTTGTTTTTTATCTCTTAAACATTTTTTTCATTCTTACCAATATTCCTTTGTCTTCTCAGATGTGTTCTCTCTCCCTCTCATACACACACTCCTCGCTCTCCACTTCCATCTCTTTACCTCCTCACTTCTCAGCACTCTCTCTCTCCACTACACACACTCTAATCTCGTGCTCATTAATTGAAATAATGTCCAAAGACCTTTCTGAAATCTTTACTGCTCACCGCTCTAACTCCTTCTCCTCTCTCTCCCTCTCTCTCTCTCTCTCTTTCACACTCTCTCTCTCTTTCTTTCACACTCTCTCTCTCCTCTCTCTTCTTTTCACACACTCTCTCTTTTTTTCCACCACTCTTCCTCTCACACACTCTCTCTCTTTCTTTCACCACTCTCTCTCTCTTTCCACATCTCTCTTTCTCCTTTTCAATCTTCTCTCACTCATCTTCTCTCTCTCACCCCCACTCACTCTCTCTCTCACTCATCTCTCTCTCTCGCTCTCACCACTTTTCACTCTCTCTCCTTCACTCTCTCTCTCTCTTCTCGCTCTCTCTCTCTCTCTCACACTCTCTCTCTCTTTCCATTAATTTGAATAATGTCAAAGACCTTTCTAAATCTTTCTCTAACCCACCCTCTCTCTACCACACACGACACAACACACACACACACACACACACACACACTCTCTCCACGTCGCTCTAACTTCCCCACTCTCTCATTCACACACTTTCTCTCTCTCTCGGCGTCGTCTCTCTCTCTCTCTCTCTCCTCACTCTTCATCATTCTCTCTCTCTCTTTCATTAATTGAATAAATGTCAAAGACCTGGTCTGAAATCTTAACACTCATTGCCTGCCAACCAAAACCCTCACCACTTCGGCATAGCTCTATGAACAAGTAAAACCAAATTAAGAGATGTAACTGTCTGCAAACAATACAGGCTCATTGTTGGATTTCATGAGGAGTGTAATCAGTCAGTATTATTGATGTTGTCAGTGTGTCACATGGGAATATCTTGTCAGAAGAGGATCAGTACAAAATTTGTTTTTCTTCTTCATATCAATTAACATGAAAACTCTTGGCTGAGAATCACTTGGAAAATATTGGCATCATGTAGACAGATTATTTTCTCCTAAATATAGTTTATATAATCTCTGTTTATTTATATAATGTGTGTTTATACTAGCAGGGTTACCTGGCGTTGCCCTGGATTTAAAAACATTAAAAAATAAAGTATTATTTGTGTTATTCGGACTATTGTCCCCATCTTCATTGTTATTTGTACAACGTTTAAAGTATAAGTAAAAAGTCGTCGGGGTGGCCTAAAGTCGGTATCATCCAATCAGTGAGGGAGTCTATCCCATTTTCACTAGTGCTAGACCAAGGTGGAGCGCCACACCTACCATCAGCTCCTTACTACCGACAACTTTTTACTTATCTTTCCCAAAGAGTATTAGTGCTATGGGAAAGGCCTAGTCTTGTTAAGGATTTGAACTTAGTTTTTTTACCGCCCTGTCGGGTGTGGCGTTTGAATGCACCGACTGCACCTCTGCAAAGGGGTAAGACTCTCCCAATGGGGCCACCTATTGGCTGTGGGTGGCGACCCATGATGCTTAAGGATAGAGCCCAGGTGGATGAGCAGTTCATGACTTGTAATACTCCACTTTGGCCCTATCTTGGGCTAGATGGGCAGTTGGAGAGGCCCCCTCCGATCAATCAGCTTGTCACGTCAAGCCCTAGCACCTATATGATTTTCCCAACCCTATTGCCCTTATGGTAAGCCCCAACCCCTTTTTATCATATGGCTTCTAGAAGGAGGTGGCTGCTGGTCTACATGTCCTGGGAATGACGTTAAACTCTATCTGATGGTGAGGTTCCAGTTTTGGAGGTCTGGGGAATGTGGAGCACCCCTTCATTACCATTGCTCCCTGGTCCACTCTGACCCGGAGTGGTGGTATCAGTTAGGGTCCCATCTATGAGTTAAATAGAAAAATGTATTTATAAAAAAATTGTATTATCCATTAAGAATTGATTTATTTCAAAACTTTATCGGCATTAAATGACCCACTGAGGTTGACATGCCATAAAAACTAACCAACTAATTACAAAACTACTGAATAATTGTATATTAGATGTAACTACTTATCTTCATTTTAAAATTGTATTTGTTGTGGTATTTCCTTTTTTTTTTCATATTTGTTAAATTTTATTTTTTACTTTTGTCTATATAATTATTTTAAAATGTTTGGTTAAAATTCTCTAACATTTTCTTTCTTTTTTTCTTTCTTTCTTTCTTTCTTTCTAGGGACCAGTGGAACCAGTGCTCTCTCCTCCTGATCCTGTCATCATGAGCCCACCACCCTCTGCTGGTGCCAACTGGGCTGTTTTGGTAAATTCTTAAATTTTTTTAAAGTGATAAATTTTCTTTTTTGAAGCTATTCAGAAGCTGAAGACAAAAATAACCGAGCTGGATTTTATTCATTTTTTTAAAACTACATAATGTTTGAATAAACAAAGAAAATATGAGTCATTTTGGTGGAGCTTAGAATATGCTGATCTTATCCACTGCAGAGGGCTATGACCCCTGCCCTGCCTCTAAAAAAGGGTTGGTTGGTTGGTTGATTGATTTTAACGGCATATCAACCTGAGTGCTAGAAGGCGGTGGCTGAGGGTATACATGTTCTGGGAATTACGTTAAATTCTATCTGATGGTGAGGTTCCAGGTTTGGAATTTTGGGGAATGTGGAGCACCCCTTCATCACCATTGCTCCCTGGTCCACTCTGACCCGGAGTGGTAGTACCTGTTAGGGTCCCATCTATGGGTTAAATAGAAAAATGTATTTATAAAAAAATTGTATTAATAATACAATTTTAAAAAAAAATCAATTCTTAATGGATAATTTATCTATTAAGAATTGATTTATTTCAAAACTTTATCGGCATTAAATGACCCAGTGAGGTGTCTTGGGTTATGTCATGTCTAATGGTTTGGAAGTAATATATGTTGTGTATTTATACTTTTTTAGTAATTGGTTTTAACAATTGATTAAGTTCATGTGTATATACTAGGGTATAATTTTATTTCTACAAATACTATGGTATACCGCATATAGGACACACTTTCCCCCCCAAATTCTGGCTCCAAAAATTGCTCTGCATCTTATATAACGTAGGTGCAGTTTGAGACCTCATGTAGGCCTAGGCTAATCTTCTCTATGATGCTCACTAACCCAGCTTATGCTCAGTACTTTTACCTACCCTAAACTCCATGCATCCTTCTTTTATTGCTGGTATTGTTATTGTTATAGATGATGGCCAGGTTAGCTCAGTCGGTAGAGCATTCGGATAGAAACCACAAGGTTCCTAGTTCGATACCTGTCCTCGCCAACTCAGCGTATGAGTAGCACAGGGGTCTGTGCGGTAAAGTAAGGAGCTGATGGTAGGTGTGGCGCTCCACCTCAGATGCTTAAACAATCTCCTTGGTCTAGCACTATTGAAAAGGGGATAGACTCCCTCACTGACTGGCTGATACCAACATTAGGCCGCCCCATCGACCTTACCTTACTATAAGTAGCAAAGACAATTGTAACTTGAGGAACAAGTGACATGATTCAGTTCTAGACTGTATTGTCGGACGTAACTTCACTTTCCTTCTGTAAATTCTACTTTCTTTGTTCAATACAATTATACTATTTCACCAGTCATTTGTCTTCATTTTTGACCCTTAATAACCCCACAACAGTTATAATTAAGGTTAACAGGAGCATATGGTGGTGAAGAAAAAACAAACACATTACAAACTCTTTTTCCTGAATCTGACCTGCTGAAATGGAGTGGGGTTGTCTTATATGGCGTCAAATATGGTAATCTTATTTCTAAAAAAGGGGTGTCCTGTGTATGGCATCTGATAGTGAGTCTCTAGTTCTGGAGATTCGTGGAGTTGAGAGTACCTCCCCATAGCCATTACTCCCAGTTGACCTTTTGTTGTATACTCTCTTTCTTTACTTTCTTACTTCTATTCTTCTAGCGTCTGGACTTTGTTTTGGGGACTTCGTGTCTGGTCTTCCATTGGGGATTTCTCTTTATCAGAAGCCCTGTGTCATTGGTAGTTTTTAGATAATAACACAAAACTTCGATTTAACTTAGATCATATTTTATTCTGAAATCCCCACCAGACTACCTGCGCAGATTGAGTCGGCATGACACGACTTTCCACCGTCGTGGTTTTTGGCCAATCTGACTAAACTTTCTTTCTAATCTAAACCGGAAGAGGGTCTTCTCCACCGATTCTCACGGTAAGATCAGGACTGAGGTCAAGCCTTGTTATTCAATCCTTCAAGGCCGCCGGTTGAACTTATAACAGCCATTTTGGTTTCTACACTACTGTACACAAATATTAGGAATCTAATAATTATGTAACACTTTGACCTAGAGTAGGTAGTATGCCATTTTTTATCAACAGATGCCAACCAAATGTGTTTGGTGTTATTATTTTCTAGGTATTTTTTTACAAATGTTCACTACCACCAGGGAAGAATTAGAATGTGCATTCATTAGTAAATCCTCTTATCACAATATCTAATTTCTTATTGTCCTGGCTACGATGTTAAATAGCTTCTAATGGTGTAGTTCAGTCCCTGAGCTCTCCCCCGGCTATCCAAGGTTAAAGGGGCAAGGTAGTCGGTCGGTAGAGCGTTTGGCTAGAAACCACAAGGTTCCTAGTTCGATCCGGCCCGCCAACTCAGCATATGAATAGCACATGGATCTGTGCGTATGTAGCTCCACCTTGGTCCAGCACTAGTAGGAAAACGAGATAGACTCCTCGCTGAATGGTGATAACCGACTTTAGACCACCCCGACGACTTTTTACTTATATCTTTCCGACGTATTAGTGCTAGGGAAAGGCATTCAGTCTTGTAAGGATTTGAACTCAGTTTTTGACCACCCCTGTCGGCTGACATATAGAATGAACTCGACTGCATCAATGACATCAATATCTAAC
>CM042160.1:5054569-5092069 GCA_023376005.1 Doryteuthis pealeii
ATAGATGATATTACCTATTTACATAATGGAATAATCCTACCTTACTATAAGTAGCAAAGACAATTGTAGCTTGAGGAACAAGTGACACGATTCAGTTCTAGACTGTATCGTCGGACGTAACTTCATTTTCCTTCTGTAATTTCTACTTTCTTTGTTCAATACAATTATAGCAACTTTCACCAGTCGTTTGTCTTTATTTGTGACCCTTAATAACCCCACAACAGTTATAATCAAGGTTAACAAGAGTGTATGGTGGTGAAGAAAAAACAAACACATTACAAACTCTTTTTCCTGAATCTGACCTGCTGAAATGGGGTGGGGATGTCCTATACGGTGTCAAATATGGTAATCTTATTTCTAAAAAAGGGGTGTCCTGTGTATGGCATCTGATGGTGAGTCTCTAGTTCTGGAGATTTGTGGAGTTGAGAGTACCTCCCCATAGCCATTACTCCCAGTTGACCTTTTATTGTATACTCTCTTTCTTTACTTTCTTACTTCTATTCTTCTAGCGTCTCTTCTAGCGTCTGGACTTCGTCTTGGGGACTTCGTCTTGGGGACTTCGTCTTGGGGACTTCGTCTTGGGGACTTTGTGTCTGGTCTTCCATTGGGGATTTCTCTTTATCAGAAGCCCTGTGCCATTGGTAGTTTTTAGATAATAACACAAGACTTCGATTTAACTTAGATTATATTTTATTCTGAAATCCCCACCAGACTACCTGCGCAGATCGAGTCGGCTGTGTGCATAACACGACTTTCCACCGTCATGCTTTTTGGCTGATCTGACTAAACTTTCTTTCTAATCTAAACCGGAAGAGGGTCTTCTCCACCAATTCTCACGGTATCCACCGGAAGTAGGATCAGGACTGAGGTCAAGCCTTGTCATTCTATCCTTCAAGGCTGCCGGCTGAACTTATAACAGCTATTTTGGTTTCTACACTACTGTACATAAATATTAGGAATCTAATAATTATGTAACACTTTGACCTAGAGTAGGTAGTAGGCCATTTTTTATCAACAGATGCCAACCAAATGTGTTTGGTGTTATTATTTTCGAGGTATTTTTTTACAAAATGTTCACTACCCACCAGGGAAGAATTAGAAAATGTGCATTCATTAGTAAATCCTACTTATCACAATATCTAATTTCTTATTGTCCTGGCTATGATGTTAAATGGCTTCTAATGGTGAAGTTTCAGTCCTAGAGCTCTCTGCCCGGCATACCAAGGTTAAAGGGGCAAGGTTAGCTAAGTCGTTAGAGCGTTCGGCTAGAAACCACAAGGTTCCTGGTTCGATATCGGCCCTCGCCAACTCAGCATATGAATAGCACATGGATCTGTGCGTAGGTGTGGTGCTACACCTTGGTCTAGCACTAGTGAAAACGGGATAGACTCCCTCACTGATTGGGTGATAGCGACTTTAGACCACCCCGACAACTTTTTACTTATATCTTTCCCAAAGAGTATTAGTGCTATAGGAAAGGCATGCAGTCTTGTTAAGGATTTGAACTCAGTTTTTTGACTGCCCTGTTGGCTGGGACATTAGAATGTACCGACTGCACCTCTGCAGAGGGGTAAGACTCTCCCAATGGGGCCACCTGTTGGCTGTGGGTGGCAACCTGTGAGGCTTAAGGATAGAACCCAGGTGAATGAGCAGTTTATGACTTGCAATACTCCACTTTGGCCCTTTCTTGGGCTAGACGGGCGGTCGGAGAGGCCCCCTCCGATCAATCGGCTATTTCTTGGGCTAGACGGGCTGATCAATCGGCTGGTCACGTCAAGCCCTAGCACCTATTGCCCTTATGGCACGCCCTAAGCCCTTTTTATAATATGTGTGCTAGAAGGCGGTGGCTGAGGGTCTTCATGTCCAGGGTATGACGTTAAATTCTATCTGATGGTGAGGTTCCAGTTCTGGAGGTCTGGGGAATGTGGAGCACCCCTTCATCACCATTGCTGTGTGGTGTAGTGGCAAACTTACTGGACTGCAACATCATAGTAAGTTTGAACCCCAATCATGCTATTATGTTTACTTTCAGACTAATACCCTTGGGAAAGGTATGAACCACTTCATCTCCCATCTATAGCTTAAATAATGCCACTACTGTTCTCTTACAAGGATGACTTTGGTATTAAATAACCCATGAAGGTTGATATGCCATTAAACAAAGAAATCAAACCCAACCAAAACTTTAAAACATGACTCGGGCATTCTTTACATATTAATGAAACGTTTCTGAATAATATAATCTCTATTAATAATGGAGATTCGCTTCTGGTTTTTGTCCGTAACAAAAACGACGTCACTGATTATGTCACACTACATAAAACGTCATAACGTAGAATAAATACACTCAAAATTTGAGCATGCAATGTTAGACAGTCCTCATTGGTTTTTTAAACAAGTTTTAATAAATACATACCTGGTATTATCTATCTATATATAGTTTGTTTTATTTTAATATATATTTAAAGTTTCCATTTCAATTTTTTAATTTTTTACTCCTTTAATAAATTTATTTTATTTTTTACTCCTTTAATAAATTTGATGATTTTACTTTACTTATGATACAAACTCTCTTATATTAAATTTTCAACTCCCATCCCCTCAGGTAATATTTATTTTACGTCGACCAGAGGGTGTTTTTTTATTTTACTAGTTTATATAATATTTAATTGTTTATGTTATGAAAAAATTATTATGTTAAATAAAATAACATTTTACTATAAATATTATATAGTAAATATATTATATATATATATTATATTATATTATAATATATTATTATATTTACTATAAAATATTTTACTATGAATTATTATGTTAAAATATTATATAATATTTAATTGTTTCTGAATATTAATTTAAAGTTTTTAAACGTTTTTTTTTATATTTGAACTCTGGATTTGGAGATACAGAAAATGTGAATTTAAATGAGAATTGAATCTTTTTGAAAATTTTTTACATGTTCAGCCCGTTGTACCTGACAATCATTTCAAAACAATTTTGCAGCCATTTTCCTACGTTCTCTGCAGTGTATCTGTTATCAATTCAGAAAATGAATATTTTCTTTTAAAATGCACTTTGTTTGCTGTTTTTTCTTTTCTTTTTCTTTCTTTCTTTCTTTCTTTCTTTTTCTTTCTTTCTTTCTTTCTTTCTTTCTTTTTTTTTTTTTTTTTTTTTTTTTTTTTTTTTCATTTTTTAATTTTTTTGTGCTACTAATTGAATTTTAACATTGATGGATTGGATAGGATAGCTGATCAATTAAAAAAACAAAAGGGATTCTTTCTAAACATAAAAGACAAAATTCTATTTTTCCTTGAAATCCTTCCTCCTTTTAGCAGTCCATCAAATATAACAATGACGTCACTCCATATTGTTAATCAGTTGTGGACCCTCTGGTGGCTAATTAGTCCAATTCTGGATGCAGTCACACACATTGCAAGAGAAATTTCCATCTGCATTCTGTGGTGCATGATGACAAAGATGTCGCCGCTCTGGAGCTCTGTTGATCTCGATATCACAATCTTGTCACACAATTTGGAGGCAAAACTAACGGCTAAACAATGCCAGCTTTTTTCCCATATTTATTTTCTCATTCAGTTGTCAAAAAAACCTTGACAAAGGGTAGATGCCACCTGAAATATTAGAAAAATAAAGCGGACCAAGGGCAAAACTATGCTTATATATTAGACCTCTGTTTTTTGTTCACTTTTTATATATACCATGCTTTCAATATCACCGAAAACATTCACAAGAACAATACATTGATACACAACTATATATATATATATATATATATATATATATATATATATATCATTAATCAAGTCTCTTCAGTGTGGCTAGACATTTTGTAAGCTACCTACAGCTTGAATTGAAATCCGATCGGTTGGGTGTCTGTCCGACACCTTAACCATTAGACTGTCATCACTTACAGAATGGGAAGGGGATTTTAACTGTTTTAATACACTTATCTCTTTGTATGTAAAGGCCGTCATAGAGTGCTCCATTCCTTATATATAGAAGAACGTCGTGTTTACGCTTGAGTTGGCAGCCGTCAGCGAGATACCCCCCCCCCCCAGAGTGCTCAACCCTAGGGGATGGGGAGCATATATTCAGTGATGCTGATAGCTTTTGGATTTAGTGCGTCCTGGGATGCACATATTTGCTTTGATGGGTCCCAACTCAAGTTCCTTAATAAATTGTCAGGTTTTTTATTTATGATCTGGGGAAACAACTAAAGCCATCTAACTCCTACCTTGTAACCTATCCTGTGTAATTCATTTCTAATAAACTATTGAAATATATTTACAGTTAGCTTGAAATAGTGAGGGATGAAAAAAAAACATACTGGGATGCATGGATATGATTTTACTGTGTCCTTTTAGATTGTTATGCATCAGAGACGCAGGACGCGTGCCTGTCAGCATTTGTGTGTGTGTATGTGTGTATATATATATATATATATATATATATATATATAATCCAAAAGTCCAGAGAAGAAATCTTCCTTACGACACAAGAGTTTTATTTTAAAAAAACCTGTCGCAGTTTGAGAGCTCAATATATGCTCTTGATGTTTAGAGTCACAGAGCAAATATATAAGTAAAGAAATAACAAAAGACTTAGAGATTTAGCATTATAGTCTATTTCAGGGAGCTTAGACAAATAGTCTAACTCTCCCGAATCATCAGATGCGAAATTCGCATCTGATGATTCGGGAGAGTTAGACACTTTGTCTAAGCTCCCTGAAATAGACTATAAAGCTAAATCTCTAAGTCTTTTGTTATTTCTTTACTTATATATATATATATATATATATATTTAAAAAATTTTTTGAGATGAAACAATATATATATATATATATATATATATATATATATTTAAAAAATTTTGAGATGAAACAATATATATATATATATATATATATATATATATATGAATGAAATGTAGGGTTTCCTATCCCTTTATAACATTCACTTCAAGTAGGTTTTCCCTCGGAATCTCTAGTGAATATTTTTGTTTGTGTCTCAGACAAATTATTTCTGATGATGAAATATCTAGCCGTTTCTTCTTACAGCTGGAATCTTCATCTCTCAGTGCCCCCCCCCCCCCCGCCGCCAATACTGTTTATTGATTCATTGATTAGTTTAGAACATTATTGGCAGAGGAAGAGAGAGAGGAAGAGACTTAGAGAAGTCATCATTTGACCTGATTACGGACAATATTATGTTAAAACACACAACTGCCTTTCTGTCTCCACCCCCGCCTTGTTTCTCTTCTTCTCTTTTTTTTTTTTTTTTTTTTTTCCCACTGTGTTTACAGCCTTAGAATCTTTCCATCAATTTCCTAAAAAGCAATCTCCAATCCGAAGAAAGGAAGAACTTTTTCTTATTCTTAAAGGCTTAGAAGAAATTTGTTTGCATCGAAGTTGATGGGGGAAACTTGTGATTATGATTGCGTCGAGCATAATGAATTGGAGCAGCCATCACTGCGGATCTCTTGGTGTCTCTCTACCAACAGTGTCTTGTTATCTAGTCTGCTTTGTAGTAACATTAAACTGTATTTTTTGACTTACTAAGCCAAATAACTTTTGGTTTTTATTCCTCTGACTAATCCACAACCAAAGATAATTTAATGTAATGTGTTATAAATGAGATCAGTGATGCTGATAGCTTTTTGATTTTGTGCATCCTGGGATGCACATATTTGCTTTGAATGAGTCCCCGGGAAAATTTATGAGTCCCAACTAAAGCCATCTAACTCCTACCTTGTAACATATCCTGTGTAATTCATTTCTAAGAAACTATTGAAATGTATTTACAGTTAGCTTGAAATGGTGAGGGAAGAAAAAAGAAAAACACTGGGATGCATAGGTATGATTTTACTGTGTCCTGTTAGATTTTTGTGCGTCAGGGAAGCAGGACGCGTACCTATCAGCATCTCTGTGAGGGCAATATATTATCCAGGAAATTATAAAATTTGAAATTATTATTTTTAGCCCAAAAACTTTTGGTTTTTATTCCTCTCACTAATCCACAACCAAAGATAACTTAATGTCATCATCATCATCATCATGTAGCGCTGTTGGCACAGATATCCATGACAATCTCTCTCCATCCGTTCCTATCGCTCATCATTCTTGGGAGGTCCTCTTGTGCAGCATCCTATATCTGCACAGAGCTGATCAATGTACGTCTTTGCTGGTCGGCCCACACCGGCATGCCCATGTGCTGGCTTCCACAGGAGGACGTCGCTTATGAGTTTGTCCTTGCTTTTCCAGCCGTGTCCCCCAGGTCTTGTCCATCGGATGGTTTGGGTGATATGTGGCAGGTGACCGTACAGCTGTTTTCTCGTAGGGAGTTGTTTCCACGTCTTGTTCAGGATCACCCGCAGCATTCTTGTGCAGCTCCCGTCTAGTTTATTCTCTAGTTGCTTAGTTAGGGTACAGGTGGTGCAGCCATACAGCAGTACTGACACGACAATGGCCTGGAAGAACTGTCTCTTTAACTTGTCTGTGAGATTGGATTTCCATATGATTGTTAATTTATTTATTGCGGCCCATGCTTTTCCTATGTGTGCATTAACGTCATTTTCTGTGGAGGAGATGTTACTGACTAATGTAATGTGTGTCATAAATGAGAGCAATATATTATCCAGAAAGTTTTAGAATTTGGAATTATTATGAGAGATGAGTTATCCGTGTCTTAAGTCCAATATTGTCAGTAATCAATATTGGGTTTTTACGAACAAAGAAGAAAAATTGGATATTATATAGCCTTACCTATTTATTCTGTCCAAGGGGAGTGTTTGTACAGCTCCATGAATATATCCTGTTTTTGGGGAATGTTTATATTTCATCATGGGGGGGGTCCCATTGGTGGGGGGGGGGGTCTCTGTGGTGTAGTGGCTAACGTGCTGGACTGCAACATTGTAGTAAGTTGGTCATCTGTGGATCACATCCCTACTTCTCCACACTTAGTCATCGTTTCTCTCAATAGCAATGTTCCATCTTTGAATGAGAGCATGCACCCCCCCCCAAAAAAAAAAAAAATTTCTGTTGGCTGTTCTTTGGATTTCTTTACCGCATCCTCCATACTCACCAGATTTATTGCCTTCAGACTATCATCTTTTTGGCCCCATGAAAGAGGGTTTGAGAGGCAAACGTTATTCCAGTGACGAGGAAGTGAAATCTGTAGTGAAGAAGTTGCTCAAAGAACAGTCAACAGAATTTTACGGAGCGGGGATACATGCTCTCATTCGAAGGTGGAACATTGTTATTGAAAGAATCAGTGACTTATGTGGAGAAGTAGGGATGTGATCCACAGAGGACCAGCTTCATTTTGATGTATGATACATGTTTCTGAATTGGTAATTATTCTGTACTAACAAAATGCCATTACTCCTGGACTCACCCTCGTCTATAATCTCAAAATATACTTGTTCAAATAACAAAAACTTTTTAATAAAGAAAGCAGGGTAATGATAATTTCTAGTTTTTTTATAACCCCATGTTTATCTTGAACATTAAATGGGGTGGGGGGTCTTATTTAAGGCTGTTTTTTGTGTAAAAGTAAAGTTATCAGAGTGGCCTAAAGTCGGTATCAGCCAGACAGGAGTCTATCCATTTTTCACTAGCACTAGACCAAGGAGATTGTTTTTCGTCTGAGGTGGAGCACCACACCTACTATCAGCTCCTTTCTTTACCGCACAGATCCCTGTGCTACTCATACGCTAAGTTGGCGAGGGCTGGTATTGAACCAGGAATCTTGTGGTTCCCAGGCAGGACACTCTACCGTCCGAGTGGTTCCTTCGCCTGAGAACTCCTGATTTTGACAGGGATCCCCCCACCACCACCATACTGACAGCTGAAATTGAGTGGGTGGGTTAACAAAAAAAAAAAATTACAAAATTTCTGGCTTTTTAAGGTCAGATTCGTTTGTGCTACTCATATGCTGAGTTGGCGAGGGCCGGTATCGAACCAGGAACCTTGTGGTTCCCAGGCAGAGGACACTCTACCGTCTGAGTGGTTCCTCCGTCCGAAAACTCCTGATTTTGACCAGGGATCCTCCCCCCCCCGCCATACTGACAGCTGAAATTGAGTGGGTGGATTAACAAAAAAAAAAAAAAAATTCTGGCTTTTTAATGTCAGATTCGTTTGTGCTACTCATATGCTGAGTTGGCGAGGGCCGGTATCGAACCAGGAACCTTGTGGTTCCCAGGCGGATGCTCTACCGACTGAGCTAAATCGGCCCCCTTTTTTTTTTTTTTTTTTTTTTTGTAGTCAGTTGAATACTTGTTAAAATGAACATGATTCAATTTCTGTATTCATACATTATTTATGCGAATACAAATGCCAACTTGTCACGTGGTGGACTTGGATCTTTTCCCTCTGTGGACAGCAGAAACGACGACGACGACAACAACAACAACAGCAGTATACTAAAGTCACACAAACACTTAATCATCTGTTAGATCTAGTGTAGTTTGTAGAATGTCTGTCTTGGAGGCATAATCTGATTTTCTGAATTAGTTGCAATGCCTTAATTTGGTAAATTACATTTTATATGAAAAGAACATAAATATCTAATTACTGGCTGTATGTTTCCAGCCTTGCCTGGGTTATATAGTATCCGACTAAATTTAAGCATACATTTTCAGAGATGCTGATAGGTACGCGTCCTGCGTCCCTGATGCACAAAAATCTAAATGGCCGCAGTAAAATCATATCCATGTGTCCCAGTGTTTTTCTTTTTTCTTCCCCACCATTTCAAGCTGTTAAAACAGTAAATACACTTCAATAGTTTCTATAGAAACGAATTACACAGAGCAGGTTACAAGATTAGGTAGGAGTTAGACAGTTTTAGTTAAGACCCATAAATTTTCCTGGGGTCTCATTCAAATCAAGTATGTACATCCCAGGACGCACTAAATCAAAAAGCTATCAGCATCACTGCACTTTGTAAACCTCATATTACTCACCGTTGGATAGCAGTACCTATCGCTCAATGTGCTTATTATGAAAATGTTACTAATTAATTTTTTGCCCATGTGTTCAATGTGTATAAGCAAAGAAAGTTGTTGAAATGATTATTTTGATCAATCAATGTTTGTTTTGTTTTACGCATTGACAATGATTTTCACTATGAAAATGCATTGGACAATGATTTTTACTATAAAAATGCATTGGACAATGATTTGTACTATAAAATGCATTGGACAATGATTTTTACTATGAAAATGCATTGGACAATGATTTTTACTATGGGAATGGATTGGACAAAGATTTTTACTATAAAAATGCATTGGACAATGATTTTTACTATGAAAATGCATTGGACAATGATTTTTACTATGAAAATGCATTGGACAATGATTTTTAAAATAAAAATGCATTGGACAATGATTTTTACTATGGGAATGGATTGGACAAAGATTTTTACTATAAAAATGCATTGGAAATGATTTTTACTATGAAAATGCATTGGACAATGATTTGTACTCTAAAAATGCATTGGACAATGATTTGTACTATAAAAATGCATTGGAAATGATTTTTACTATGAAAATGCATTGGACAATAATTTTTAATATAAAAATGCATTGGAAATGATTTTTTACGGTGGATCATTTAATGTTTTGAAAGATTCGTAGCGATAGTTTGGAAGAAAATTTTTAAAACTCAATTTAAACAATTTTTTTTTTTTTGAACCCATAGATGGGACTAACCGGTACTACCACTCTGGATCAGAGTGGACTTGGGAGCAATAGTGATGAAGGGTGTACTCCACATTCCCCAGACCTCCAGAACTGAAACCTTACCATCAGTTAGTTTGATGCCATATCCAGGACATGAAGACCCTCATCCACTGCCTTCTAGCATCCATATGATAAAAAGAGTTAGGCCTTGCCGTAAGGGCAATAGGGACTCCACAGCCCTGGTTTAACTCTTTGCCTACCAAATTTCCCTGGTATTTTTTACCAGTGTGAGGGGATATTTCTTAGTTTGTTATTTATTCACCTCAGAACTAAGTAAAAGTAAAGTCGTCGGGGCGGCCTAAAGTCGGTATCAGCCATGCAGCGAGGGAGTCTATCCCCTTTTCACTAGCACTAAACCAAGGAGATTATTTTAGCATCTGTGGTGGAGCGCCATACCTACCATCAGCTCCTTACTTTACCTACACAGATCCCTGTGCTACTCATACGCTGAGTTGGCGAGGGCGGGTATCGAACTCGGAACCTTGTGGTTTCTAGCTGAACGCTCTACCGACTGAGCTAACCCGGCCCTATTCAAATATAGTCCTATTATTATTGTAATCTGAGTCCTTCTGCTGAATTATACGGAACTAACCATTAGGTTTTGTGTTTTGCTTTGGTGTGGTATGTGTAGAATTACAGTGGTGGGAGAGCTGCTGTGAGCGGTTTAAAGTAGACAAAGAATTATGGAATTATAGTTATAGTTAGATTATCCAAAATAAAGGACAAATTTCTTCAAACGAATGAATTTATTTCATTGAACGCTGTTTGAATAATCTTTTATTAACTTCATTCACAGGAGAGTTATATACTAGCTTTATCTTTGCCTTGTCGATGGAAAATATATAACTCGGTAGAAATATATTTTTCGAGATGATTTATCCAAAATAGAGCTTGAATTTCTTGAAATCAACTACTTTTTTTTCCTTGGACGCCATTGTTACAAGCTTTTATTAACTTCATTCACAGGAGAATTAGATACAAACCAAACACTTAAATAAAGCCTCAATTTATATAATAGTTATATATTATAGTTCTAAAAATGAAATGTTTTTGTTTTTTTGTGTGTGAATCATTTTGACTAAAAGTATTTTTCATTTTAGTTTAGTAACTGTTTTTAGCAAAATCTTTTGTCAACTTAAGACTTTGACACTTGTGTCTGCAAAGTTGTTAAGCTTTTCTGTTTTTATCTTCTTAGAACAGATAAGGAAAAAAAAGACAAAAATCCAAATTGTACAAAGTGACATTTATTTTGGCAGAGAAACTAAAGAACGCATAAGCTAAACTAACTGAGATTTTAACAGAACAAACAAACAATACTCTTTATCTTCAGAAGTAACATATCAAATTTTGTCCGTCTGAATGAATTCTGATTCTCAATAATTATTCAACCAGTCTTATTATTTTTTTGTTTGTTCTTATTCTAAAGCCAGCATTATGGACAAAAAAAAATAAAACTGTTCTTTTCTATAAAGTAAAGTAAGTTAAGTCATTGGGGTGGTCTAAAGTTGGTATCAGTCAGATAACGAGGGAGTCTATCCCCTTTTCACTTGCACTAGACCAAACTTTTTAATAAAGAAAGCAGAGTAATTATAATTCCTAGGTTTTTATAACCCCATCTTTATCTTGAACATTAAATGGGTGGGGTGGGGTCTTATTTAAGGCTGTTTTTGTGTAAAAATAAAGTTGTCCGAGTGGCCTAAAGTCGGTATCAGCCAGACAGGAGTCTATCCACTTTTCACTAGCACTAGACCAAGTGACTTTCGTCTGAGGTTGAGCACCACACCTACCATCAGCTCCTCACTTTACGCACAGATCCTGTGCTACTCATACACTGAGTTGGCGAGGGTCGGTATCAAACCCGAACTTGTGTTCCTAGTTGGATGCTCTACCAACTGAACTCAGAGGATTATATTAGATATGATGGAGATAGATAAATATGAAGAGATAGATATAACAAAAATAGTTTACCAGAATTACTTTACTGCACAGGAACTTTGTGGTTCCTAGGCGAACGCTCTACTGACTGAGCTAAACCGGCCCTTCGGGGAATGAGGGGCTCATACCATTCCCAAGGAATTGAACAGAATTTTAACTTGGTTACTAAGATGTCGCAGTCTTGCATGTTAGCCACTATGCCATGATTTTCCTAATTCTATTGCCCTTATGGCAAGCCCCAACCCCTTTTAATCGTATGGGTGCTAGAAGGCGGTGGCTGCGGGTCTACATGTCCTGGGAATGACGTTAAACTCTATCTGATGGTGAGGTTCCAGTTCTGGAGGTTTGGGAAATGTGGAGCACCCCTTCATCACCATTGCTCCCTGGTCCACTCTGACCCGGAGTGGTAGTACCTGTTAGGGCCCCATCTATGGGTTAAATAGAAAAATGTATTTCTAAAAAAATTGTATTATTCATTAAGAATTGATTTATTTCAAAACTTTATTGGCATTAAAATGACCCACTGAGGTTGATATGCCGTAAAACAAAACAAAACAAACCAAACCAAACCACTATGCCATGGGGACCCCTTCCCTATTATTGACCATCGGACCAAGAACGTGAGGTTCCCAGCCGAACACTCCACCGACTGAGATAAACCAGCCCACAAGTTTTTTTATTTCTTTATTTTGAGTTTCTTAATTTTAACTGGTTTCAGTTCAGTTGCAAAAGATCTTGAATGCTCAAATGCTTTTCTGGACTCGTTTCTGATTGGCCCATTTTAACTGAAGTGTCTGATGCTGCTTTTTGGAAAAGTCTATAAATAAAAGAAGTCTACAGCTTATACCCCTGATAGTCTTGTATCGCCCGTTTTTCTTTTAAAAGTAAAAACCTTCTGCACTGAAGAAGACGACCTGTGTATATATGGTTTTCTATTATTATTTTATTTTACATTTAAAATAAGAATAATTGAATTCTGTTAAGTCTTTATAAAGTTCTTTTTTTTTTCTTAGGCGAAACATCATGAGTGGCTAATCACTGGCCCACACTTTGACGCTAGAAATCAAAAGATAGGGATCTTCCTTTTTTTTTTTTTTTTATCAATCCTTGAAGGCAGGGATTTTAAAAATTGTTTTATTTTGTAAATATATTTTGTTTTTATTGTTTTCAGCCACAGGAAATTATTTTTTTTATTTATTTATTTTTAAAAAAAATTTTTTTACAAATTTTTATTTTATTTTTTAAATTTTTTAAATTTTTCTTATTTTTGTTTTTTAAAATTATTTTTATAAATATATTTTGTTTTATTATTTTCAGCCACAAGAAAAAGCCAAATATGATGCATTGTTCAATTCTCTACAACCAATTAATGGCTTGGCATCTGGAGATAAAGTTAAGCCGGTAAGTATATTTTCTTTTTGAAAAAAACAAAAACACGGACAATATTTTGAAAAGAACTCTTATATTATTTACAGTGTTGTAAGATTGAAGTGATATATAAATCCGACAAAGGTTGATAGACAAGACATTTTATATATAGCACGTGGATAAACAGGATACATAATACATAGGTGTACATAAACATACGTACAAAAGTAGAAGGGAAAAACATAAAAGTACAGAAATGAGACTAAGAATAGTCCATGCTGTATAAATCACTTACAGTAATGTAAGGGGGGCCAAAAGCCCCAACAAGAGGGGGGTAGACCAGAGTCTAACCCATAGTCGTGCCTCGTGGGTCGAGCAACCGGAAAAAAGAGAAAGAGACGTTCGAACCAGCCGCTTAAATATAACCGGCCCCTAGCGGGCACCAGCAAACTAAACAGGCAGACAACTCTCCAGGCAAAATACGAAAGTAACGCCAGTGTTATTCATAAGTATTTGAACAGACAGAAAATTTGCTTCCAATTGTTTGGTTTTCAAGAGTTAAAAACAGGTTATTACAAACATCTTTTTTGTTATTTCCTATAAGTCGAACATGATCAAAGGGGAACCACTCTTGACTGATAAATTATTTATTTATTTTCCCATTAAACTACTCCTACTCCTAACCCCTAACCCTAACCCCATCTCCTTTTTTCCTAGTAGATCAATAAATAAATAAATAATTTATCAGTCAAGAGTGGTTCCCCTTTGATCATGTTAGACTTATAGGAAATAACCCATCTTTTATTATGGAAATGGGTATCCAACATGTAAAAATTAGCATTAAAAATTTGTAAAAAGGTTGTTATAACTATTTTATATTGACTAAGGAACCATGTCTTTTTATGTCTACATGCATTTAGGATTTCAGTCCTTTGGTTTTATATATATATATATATATATATATATATATAATCATATAGTCATCCACAGACTCTGTGTTTTGACATATCATGTCTCTTCAGTGTGGCTAGACATTCACAAGTTTCCTCCAACTGGGATGGAAACCTGATGGATTTATCATCAGTCAGGCTTCTTAACCAGTTCGCCATCAGCACCTATGGATTGGGATGAGGATTTTAACTGATAAATACATACATCTGTATATATGTAAAGGCCGCCAGAGAGTACTCCATCCATATAGGAGAGCATTGCCTTCTTATATATATCCAAAATTTTCCTTTAATTGATAATAATAATTTTTTAATTATCTAATTTCTTAATCTTTTCAATCTACTTTAATCATCTTTAAATTTATATATATATTATAAATAGTTTAATGACTTCAAGTCTCATCAGTCTTTCTTGACAGGAAATTATATAATACTCATCCTGTTTGAATAAGAGAATTTGTCTAGTGTCGAACTTGGAATATGTCTTCTTTTTTTTTTCAAAAACTGTTACAATAAGAGATACATGATTCGGTGACCGAGATAAGTGTGGCGGAAGTGCTCATATTTGAAACTACCACATAAATTTTTTGCAACATCAAGGTTTTCGTTTTGAATTTATATGACTTTCGTCTCCGCTCTTGATAATACGGAGTATAAACAAGCTCTGAAGATGATTTTTATAAAATCGAAATATTGTTCAATATTAGCTATGAATATGTTATAAAATGTTTTCACTTTAACAGCATATTGTGTTGTTTTCATATCCTTTTATCTATACTCATACCATCGGATTCATTTCCTTTCTTTTAACTTATATATAATGTCATTTAGTTAATAGAAATTAAAAAATATGTGCAATTTTAATTTAAACCTGTGTTTTTTCAATTTTCTTAATATACTACATACCGTCGGATTCACTTCCATCTCTTCATATATATATATATATATATATATATATATATATATATATATGAAGTTAAAAGAAAGGAAATGAATCTGACAGTATGAGTATGAAAAGTGGAATGAAAACATCACACAATGCGTTAAGAGAAAACAATTTATAATATAATCATAGCTGATACTGATCAATATTTCGATTTTACAAAAATCATCATCAGAGCTCATTCACTCCGTGGTGTTTGGGTCGGAGAAAAATGTCAAATCGATCAGCTATGATTATATTATAAATTGTTTTTCTCTTTAACAGCATTGTGTGATGTTTTCATTCCACCTTTTCATACTCATACTGTCGGATTCATTTCCCTATATATATATATATATATATAATCTATATATATATATATATATATATATAATATATATATATATATATATATATATATTATATATATATATATATATATATATATATATGTCTATATATATATATATATATATATATATGTCATTTAGTTAATAGAAATTAAAAGATATGTGCAATTTTAATTTAAACCTGTGTGTTTTCAATTTACTTAATATACTACATACCGTCGGATTCACTTCCATCTTTTCACACACATATATATATATATATATATATATATATATATAGTCATTTAGTTAATAGAAATTCAAAAATATCTGCAATTTTTCATGAGAAATAATAAAAAAAAAAAAAAGAAGTAAATATTTGGTCTTGAAAATTTCATTGCTTTGGTAGTTTTTAATTTAAAAAAATCTTAACCAATTCCTTTTATTGTTTTTCTTCTTTTAGGTGCTACTCAACTCTAAACTTCCTGTGGATATTCTAGGTCGTATTTGGGATCTCAGTGATGTAGATAAAGATGGTTTTCTTGATAAAGATGAGTTTGCTGTGGTAAGTTTCTTTTGTGTTTATTGAAAAACTCCTGCCAAATTCAAATCTACTCACATTTTTTTAGTTATGTCAACTTCCACTTTGATGTTTCCTGTAAGGGAAAACATTTGCAAGGGGTGCTCTGAAAGTAATGACTGCTATTATTATGGACAAAGGCTTACAATTTGCCCTCCATAAAATCTGCACCTGAGGGGACAACCCATTTTTACACAGCCTTAAGGTGGCACTGTTTTCAGGAGAATGTTTTCTGTGTAGTCCGCAGCTTCTTAAAGTGCTCCATATAGACCACAGGGGGTGGGGGAATCAAATTTTGGCTGGGGAATTATCAATCTCTTTATACCAGAATAACAAAAATCACTGGATCATGTAAACCAGTGGTTTTCAAAATGTGGTCCGAGGAATACAGGAGATCGACAGAAGAGCTCCAAACACTGCCCACTAATATATTCAGCCCCACATGTAACATTAGCAGGAAAAATTCTAACAAGCCAATAAAACAAAACATCTTTGGCATAAAATAACCCAAGGGTGGACATGCCGTAAAATCTTACCAACTGACCAAAAGAAATATTTTTTTAGAAGTAAAGAATTGTTTAAAATTTCCTTTTTTTTTTTTTTTTTTTTTTTTTTTCCTTGTTGAAAAGCCAAACTGTCTCTGATTTTTTATATATTTTTTTTTTCTCAGGCTATGCACCTCGTCTATCGCACATTGGAGAATGATCCTGTACCTACAGTGTTGCCTCCGAAACTGGTTCCTCCATCCAAACGTAAACGGGTGTCAATTCCTCAAGGAATTCAAGTACTGCCTGATGGAGTACCAGCCAGAACAGAGTCTCCTACAGTAAGTATAAGCAACTCATTGTAGAAGTTTTACTCCAGTGTTTCTCAAACTTTTTACACTTGCAGAAACCTTGAAATAGTTTTTTGAAATTTCAATGTTAATTTTGAATCATGACTAACCTTGTAGTTAGTCTCTGATTGGCCTGAGCCAAGCATGAGAACAGAAAGATTGTTAGAAAGCCAGTTTGGCTGGGTAACTGAACGGAACAGATGCAAATGATATCTGCTGTTCATAGGCCATTTCTCCATGTGTGTTCTTACTGGAGTTGAATAAAGACATCTAAAAAACAATATCAAGTCTTGTATTCGTTACTAAGAACAGTAACTGATACAAAGATAAGTCCCAAGAAATCTTAAGTAGGAATATCAGAAAAACAGAAGGAGGCCTAGATAGCAGATAGACAACCAGTCAACTAGCTTAGAAGAAGATATATATTATAAGATGGTTAGAAAAGAAGAAAAGGGCTACACATCACTTCATGTTAAGATAATAATTACTAGAAAAAAAGAATGAAAGGTGATCTAATTAAAACATTCAGAATAATTAATGAAATTTGTAATTATGTTAGACATTTTTAAAATTTGTCCTCAAACTGGAAACTTTTAAAAACTAAATGATTAAATTTTATTTTAAATAATGAATATCTTTACTCCTCCATTCATGAGGGTATACAATGAAGAGTGACAAAACTAATAAAAAGATTACAGTTACAGGGTGAGATTAGAGAAATTAATATTAACTATTTTACTAGAAAAAAGAATGAAAGGTGACTGAATTAAAACATTCAAAATAATTAATAGAATTTGTAATTATGTTAGACATTTTTAAAATCTGTCCTCAAACTGGAGACTTTTAAAAACTAAAGGATTAAATTTTATTTTAAATAATGAATATCTTTACTCCTCCATTCATGAGGCCATACAATGAAGAGTGACAAAACTAATATAAAGAGTAAAAAATTACAGTTACAGGGTGAGATTAAGGAAATTAAGATTAACCACTTGGATATTTTGTTAATAGAGTAATATTTTTTTTTTTAACAAATTTTCAATCGGATCAAAAGATTTTCTCCATATGTTACAGTTACAGGGTGAGATCAGAGAAATTAGGATGAACTATTTTACTAGAAAAAAGAATGAAAAGTGATCTGATTAAAATATTCAAAGTAATTAATAGAATAAAAATTTGTCCTCAAACTGGAAATCTACTTTTAAAATCTAAATGAATAAATTTTACTTTAAATAATGAATATCTTTACTCCTCCATTCATGAGGGTATACAATGAAGAGTGACAAAACTAATATAAAGAGTAAAAAATTACAGTTACAGGGTGAGATTAAAGAAATTAAGATTAACCACTTGGATTTTTTGCTAATAGATTAATGTTTTTTTTTTTTTAACAAATTTTCAATTGGATCAAAAAATTTTCTCTATATGTTTCCATTACAGGTGAGATCAGAAAAATTAGGATTTACTATTTTACTAGAAAAAAAGAATGAAAGTGACTGAATTAAAACATTCAAAATAATGAATGGAATTTTTAATTATGGTTGACATTTTAAAAATTTGTCCTCAAACTGGAAATCTACTTTTAAAAACTAAATGAATAAATTTTACTTTAAATAATGAATATCTTTACTCCTTCATTCATGAAGCCATACATTGAAGAGTGACAAAACTATTAAAAAGAGTAAAAGATTACTGTTACAGGGTGAGATTAGAAAAATTAGGATTAACCACTTGAATTTTTTGCTAATAGAGTAATTTTTTTTTTTTTTTTTTTTTTTTTTTTTTTTTCGAACAAATTTTCAATTGGATCGGAAAATTTTTTCCATATGATCCATTTTTAAATTTGATATAACTGTTTGCTTTTTATTTAAAAAGCCGTATTTGCTGATGAACATCTTGAAAATTATTATTTTTCTTTCTTTTCCAGACTGTACCCTGGGTAGTTGTACCCACAGAAAAGGCTAATTATGACATTCTTTTCAAGAAGACAGATACAGACATGGATGGATATGTATCCGGAAATGAAATTAAAGACGTGTTTTTGCAGAGTGGACTGGGAAATAACACTCTTGCTCATATTTGGTAAGTGCAGGCTAGCTATCATTCTAAAACTACCAAAAAAAAAAGTGGGGGGGAATGTGAACGCTCTACCGACTGAGCTAACCCGACCCTATAAAGTTACTTATAGTATCTGAAAAATAGTATAAAGATCAAATTAAAACCAAGGAAGCTCCGCCCTGTCGGCTGGGGTGTTAGAATGCACTGACTGCACCTCTGCAGAGGGGTAGACTCCCCCAATAGGGCCACCTGTTGGCAGTGAGTGGCAACTCGTGATGCTTAAGGATAGAACCCAGGTGGTTGAGTAGTCCATGACTTGCAATATTCCACTTTGGCCCTTTCTTCGGCTAGACGGGCGTTTGGAGAGGTCCCCTCCGATCAATCGGCTGGTCACATCAAACCCTAACACCTATATGATTGCCCCAACCCTATTGCCCTTATGGCAAACCCCAACCCTTTTTATCATATGGGTGCTAGAAGGCGGTGACTGAGGGTATACATGTCTTGGGAATGACGTTAAACTCTATCTGATGGTGATGTTCTAGTTTTGGATGTTTGGGGAATGTGGAGCACCCCTTCATCACCATTGCTCCCAGGTCACTCTGACCCGGAGTGGTAGTACCTGTTAGGGTCCCATCTATGGGTTAAATAGAAAAATGTATTTATAAAAAAATTGAGTATCCATTAAGAATAACTTTATTTCAAAACTTTATCGGCATTAAATGACCCACTGAGGTTGATATGCTGTAAAACAAACCAAACCAAACCAAACAAAGGAAGGTATCAATGTTTCTGTGTCTTGTGGGCCACACTGTATAAATAAGTATCACTCTTAGACCTTGGCCTTGTGCCAAACTAAGCTAAACTTTTTAAATGACTGTCAGACTTAAATCTTTTGTTAAGTACAAGTTTGTTCTATTTTATGCTTAATAGAAATTTTTTTTTTTTTTTACCTCCTACTCTTTTTTTTTTTTTTTTTTTTCAACAGATTATGTATTATCTGCATTATTCGGACTATTGTCCCCATCTTCATTGTTATTTGTACAACGTTTTGGCCGATATACCCTCCGGCCTTCTTCAGGTATTTCTTGTCGGACTCTGGAACCTTCTCAGACTCGGGAACCTTCTTTTCAAACTTGGGAACTTTCTTGTCGTATTCGGGAGCCATCACGGAACTTTGAACCTAACCCTTTATTTATTCCACAACTCCTACCCCAGCTATGGTTAGTGGAATTGAGAACAGGATACCTCTGTGGAATAAATAAAGGGTTAGGTTCAAAGTTCCGTGATGGCTCCCAAATACCCTCCGGCCTTCTTCAGGTATTTCTTGTCGGACTCTGGAACCTTCTCAGACTCGGGAACCTTCTTTTCAAACTTGGGAACTTTCTTGTCGTATTTGGGAGCCATCACGGAACTTTGAACCTAACCCTTTATTTATTCCACAACTCCTACCCCAGCTATGGTTAGTGGAATTGAGAACAGGATACCTCTGTGGAATAAATAAAGGGTTAGGTTCAAAGTTCCGTGATGGCTCCCAAATACGACAAGAAAGTTCCCGAGTTCGAAAAGAAGTTTCCCGAGTCTGAGAAGGTTCCCAAGTCCGAGAAGGTTCCCGAGTCCGACAAGAAATACCTGAAGAAGGCTGGAGGGCATATTGGCCAAAACGTTGTACAAATAACAATGAAGATGGGGACAATAGTCCCAATAACGCAGATAATACTAATCTTCAAACCTCATTTCAAACATTCAGAGAAATAGATTATTATGTGATATCAAAAATTATTTTTTTTTTTATCCTTCCCTTTCTCTTTTTTTCCCCCCAACAGGTCATTATGTGATATCAAAAATACAGGCAAGCTAAATGTTGAACAGTTTGCATTAGCTATGCATCTGGTGGCTGAGAATAAGAAAGGGGCCAATTTACCTGCACAGCTTACTCCGGAGATGGTACCACCATCATTCAGGTGTAAGACTAATGCCACCACCGGACCTGCAGCCTTTGGAGTCATGGTTAGTAAGATGACTTATTTTTTATGCGCAATTCTTTTCATGTTAATTATTGTTATTATTCTTTAGGAATGTTATTGCATGCGTTTTTGTTGTTGTTGTGAATAGCTTATCCTCCCCCATAATTAATTAATGTTCTTTTGTACATTTGTTGGTCTGAAGCTAAATTGGGCATTGGCACACAAAGGCGAAAGATGAGTCAATTTAATGTGATAATTTCGATACTTGAAAATGTAGAATTCTTGTACCAGTCATTAAAACTATTTAATTCTCATCCGACTCTGCCTCTATAATATTTGTGGTGTATTAAATGAATAAATTTTACTTTAAATAATGAATATCTTTTCTCCTCCATTCATGAGGGTATACAATGAAGAGTGACAAAACTAATAAAAAGATTACAGTTACAGGGTGAGATTAGAGAAATTAATATTAACTATTTTACTAGAAAAAAACGAATGAAAGGTGACTGAATTAAAACATTCAAAATAATTAATAGAATTTGTAATTATGGTTGACATTTTTTAAGTTTGTCCTCAAACTGGAAATCTACTTTTAAAAACTAAATGAAGAGTGACAAAACTAATGAAAAGAGTAAAAGATTACAGTTACAGGGTGAGATTAGAGAAATTAATATTAACTATTTTACTAGAAAAAAAGAATGAAAGGTGCTCGACATTAATGCCGTCCCCTCGTCCTGGGAACGATAAAAATTACATCCGGGACGATCAATACGTCATCCGGGAAAGTTTGCCGGGGACGGTAAAATTTTTTCCTAAAAATTAGTACTACATTCCAATATTCACCGTCCAGTGATTGCCCGAATGCTGACCTCAAAATGAGGCTACAGTACCGCAGGTCTATTCTCAAAGCCATGTAATGAATAATGGTGGAGGGAGATAGTTTAAAAGGACCGAATTATGTACTACTAACCCTACTCAGGGTAACTTAAAGTAAAAAAAGTAATTTTTTTGGCTCAAAACACACTAGGAAATGGATTTTTTTGTCCAAATATCCAGAATTATCACTGCTTCAGCTTTTCTTAATGTTTTATTACTTGTTATTATGCTACTGATGACTGACAAGTATAGATGATGCTAATGAATTAAACAAAAATATTTTGATTTCGGGATGGTCCAAACCCCATTTGGGACGGTCCAAACCCCAATCGGGACGGTTGATAATTTTTGTTCGGGACGGTCATGAAAAAAGTTAGTGTCGGGGCCTGGTATGTCCCAATCCTCATAAACACAGGTGTGTTATGCTGACTAAGTAGTCTTATAACACTAGCAGTGGTTTACCGTCTTCACGCCACTGGCAAGTATTGTATTTTGTTAATGTTATAAAGATTCCGTTTCATATCCAACCTCTGTTTTGTTATTCCTCATTTAGTAACCTTTGTTAGGTTACAACAATAACAACAAAGATGAGGACAACAATCCAAAAAATCTAAATAATACAAATTATCAAGCCTCATTTCAAAAATTCAAACAAACAACACGAAATTACATGGACAGACACACATAAACTCACACACGCACACAGAATTTTAAGAAAGAATTAAACAGAATGGACAGAATCTAGCAGCGTGCTAACACCTCTGGACCTTCAGAAATCTTCTGACGAAGTGATCTTTATCTCGAAATATTAAGAATAAATCAAGGTTAACAAACATCATAGTTACCTTATTTTTCTTTACACTTGCATTGTGATAGCCTTCAAAATCAAACACCAAATCAATATAAACACAATGCTTCAAGCAAATTATAAAACTCTTTTTGTTGTATACTCTCTTTACTTCTATTATTCTTCTGCTCATCTTTGGTATCTTACGTTCTTCTTCTAGCGTCTAGACTTCGTCTTGGGGACTTTGTGTCTGGTCTTCCATTGGGGATTTCTCTTTATCAGAAGCCCTGTGTCATTGGTAGTTTTTAGATAATAACCCAAAACTTCGATTTGCTTTTGATCATATTTTATTCCGAAATCCCCACCAGACTACCTGTGCAGATTGAGTTGGCCGTGTGCTTAACACGACTTACCACCTTCGTGGTTTGGCCGATACTGACTAAACTCTCTTTTTAATCTAATCCGGAAGAGGGTCTTCTCCACCGATTCTCACGGTATCCCCCAGAAGGAGGATCAGACTGAGGTCAAGCCGAGTCACTCAATCCTTCAAGGCCGCCGGCTGCAAATTATAACAGCCATTTTGGTTTCTACACTACTGTAAATAAGTGTTAGGGTACTAACAATTATGTAGCATTTTAACATGAAATTAGTTTTCATCTCATCCCTGTGATAATTTTTTTTTTTTTTTTGTTCAGTGTTTTGACTTAAATAATATTTGATTTAGTTTTAAAACCATGTTGACCAATGTTCCAATATTGGAGATTTCTCTTATTTAACTGTTAAGTTCTGCTAATACAAATTAATGACCGACTTTGTGTGCAAATGTGGCTCTCATAAATATTCTTATTTTATTTTGATTGCTTTTTTATTTTGTCTTTTTTTACTTTTGTAATATGCAAAAAGATTCCCTAAAATTTAAAAGTCTAATTAAATATTTAAACTCGAAAACTTAAGAACATTTTGCCTGTTGCTGCTGCTGCTGCTATTGCTACTGAATCGTTATTATTGCTCAAAGTAACAGAATAATGTATTTGTTCATTTAATTGTTAATCATAATATTTTCTTTTGTGTTGTAATTCCTATATAGACCAGGTTAAAAGTGCAGTGAGAGTAACCCAAAATCAAACATGTTTAGCTTTGGCTCGTTTACCTAAACTTTTCTTGTTCCCCAATGATACCTACATTGGAAAAATAATTCTAATGTATTGGCGATATGAAGTTAATACTATAGTAAGTAAAAATTAGACAATAAACTTAGTTGTTTTTTTGTCTTTGATTAACCAAAGAACTGATTGAAAAAATATTGAAGAATACAAAGAATAACGGCCTTCATCAGGGTAAAATGTTTGATATTTGATATACCCTGATGAAGGTCGTTATTCTTTGTATGCTTAAATGTTTTATAATTTTCTATTATTATTATTTTATTTTTTATCTAAAATAATAATAAATAGAATACAATGTGTACATGAACAAACTCCTGGCCGAAACACGTGTTAGTAATTCATTAAATCAATTTTATCCATTCAACATTTTCTTTCCTTTATATAATTTTATACTGCCACCAGTTGTTCTCTTGCATTCCCAGCTGTGAAGGTTAGGAATGGACACAGATCATTCAATAACCCTGTGATTCGTTGTTTGGTCCAGTGTTTGTCAGAATTTACAGCTTCTCCAAATGAAGTTTGCAGAATATTGGTCAATGTAACCAATATGATATTTGGTTTTGACGAAATACCCCCTGGAGGTATGGAAGATAGGAAAGTTCAATGACATACTGCTTAGGCTAGGCAATGCAGTATATAGACAAAATAGAATAGATAGATGGACGAAAGGCTGCATCCTCCCATTCCCCAAAAAGGGAGATCTCATTTCCATATTTAACTTACAGATAAAATATTACACTGTGGGAAAATTTCTGATTCAAATTCAACAAATGGTTACATGTCTTATCGGTCCACTTTTGTATAAATGCGGACTAAAAGAATTTAATTCTTGTTTTCATGATCAATTTGATGATAATTTTTTTTACATTTTCGACTAAAAGATTTCCTGCTTTGAAATGTTTAAGAAAATTGTTTATTTTCTTCATCTTTTGTGTCCTCTAACCTATTAATGTCATAGTATGTCCATGCTGAGCAATCCCCCCTTCATCGCAATAAAAGGGCTACTTAGTGATGCCAATGCCCTTTCCAAATAATCTGTGACAGGTTTTACTAGGTTACACAGTACCAGTCGCAGTTGACTTGACTAATGTTGCGAGTTTTAAGTTCAAATCTTGGACAAAGCTTTTTGCATTTCAATTTGTGCTGATGCCCTTTGGGTGAATCCATCTGTTCTCCTCACCAGCTATGGGTAAACAGCAGTGCAGACTGTTTTTATTTTGGCTTTGGTTAGGCCATGACCCACTAATATATACAGCCCCACATGTTACATAAACAGGCCGATTTGTTTTATAGTCAATGTATATCTGTTTCGAAAAATGTTAAAACTTTACAAAAATACACAAACTGGTTGTCTTCTTTTTATTTTTCTTCAGAAAAGTTGTAATAAAAGATTGTAAACAAACTAACCAAAAAAAAAAAAGATTTATAAAAAGATTTTGCAGTTATACAAAACATATATATACCACCTCATTCCACCCAGCCGGAAGTCAAATTCATTTTCCTAATCCACCCCAAATGATAGCCTTTGATTAAATGTAATGTTAAACATATTTAGCAGTCTTTGATCTAAGGGTTAATAACAGGTAACTTTAGATGCAAAGGTCATTTTTAGCCAAGTTTTTTTATATATCCTTATAGGAATTGGGCTCTGGAAAATTCTCAACAGGATGTTAAGAGTTAAAAAAAGGACAGTAATTTATGAGGAAGTGCGTCCCGGTCTCCTGCCTCAAGAGTTGCTGCCCGGTGACTATTAAAATAACAACCCAGCTCAGTCTATTCAAAACTATCCATCTTCATATCTATCTATCTATCTCAATTTGTTCATATTTATCTATATTACTTTAAATACTGAGATTTTTTTTTATTCATGTTTGTTTAATGTCTTGTTTTTAGTTTAAATAAACAAGAATTACAAAAAAAAAGAAGCGACCCCCCCCCCAAATACATTTACTTGTCGAAAATATCTATCTATCTCCATTTGTTCGTATCTATCTATATTATTTTGTTTGTTTATCTATCTATCTCAGTCTATTCAAAACTATATATCCATCTTCATATCTAAACATTAACAAGAATTACGACAAATTACGATAAATAAACAAGAATTACGACGAGCTGGGGTTGTTATTTTGATAGTCACCGGGTAGCGGTTTTTGAGGCGGGAGACCGGGACGCACTTCCTCATAAATTACCAAAAGGACTAAGATTAAAAAAAAATATTTGAGATCAAGGTATTACTGCATGATTTTTGAATAACTGTATTTTGTTTGTTTACAATCTTTTATATTTCATAAGAAAAAACAAAAAACAAGCAGTTTTTTTGTAGGGTTCTAACATTTTTCGAAAACTGACATAAATTGACTATAAAATGAATCAGCCTGTTAGAATTCTGCCTGATTATGTGAGATGTGGGGCCATATATATTAGTGGGCCATGGTTAGGCTTAAAACTTGACCTTGTGTCATCCCACCCATGGTGGAGGGGGTTGGGTAAATACATACTATTTACCGATAGCTGATGAGTTCATGCCTTTTTCAAGGGCATTATCACAAAGTGAAACACAGTCTCATCCAGGATTTGAATTTGGCTTGTGGAATCTATTTCTTATGATAATGATGATGATTGTTATGCTACCTGTCCATACTTTGCAGAAAACAGACATTTTATGAAAGGATTAGGAATCGTAGATTATTTTACCATTCCACCCGTCTCATCCCTGATTATTAGCTTATCCTCTTTAAGTAGATCATGATATTCTAAAACTTTTCTCCTACACAGAAATCATCATAAATTAGCTGTTTTAGAGATATTAATTTTTTTCTCTGTTGGATTATTTAGGCATATAAGGTGTGCTGTAGGCCACCACTTAAACTTATAGACTCTGCGTGGGCATGTGGATTCAATCAGCAAATAAACACGCTCAAATACAGGGTTAGTTAACTATTTAAATGCTGATCTTGAAAGCCCCTCAGTTGCTTGTATTCGACATGACCGGACGGATCAGCAATCAAGGATTCTGCCTAACACTAAGGAACACAAGGGATCTTCACTATAATTTGCTCTCAGCCTAAAAATGGCCACAAAAATCGTAACATTCTCAAATCTCTGGCTGAGTTTTTCCTGTGCTGTTCTTCACAAGAAATTTGTATTCATATGTGCATGCATTGATGATTGGTCCATGAGAGCACTGGCATTACCCTGTAGGCAAACTAGGAGATTACCCAGGGTGCTAAAATCTGGGGTGCCACAAAATCAGAAATTAAATTTAAAGAAAATGTCAAACTTGCTTTTCAGTAGTAATGGATCTGCAAGATTAGCTTGCTAACCATTACACCATGCCCGGTCTTGGCTAATGATGATGAAGTAATGGCAGAATTTGGATTAGTTTTGAACAAATCTTATCTTCAAGTTGTAGGGGTGGCCTAAAGTCGGTATCAGCCACACAGTGAGGGGGTCTATCCCCTTTTCATGAAGAAAATAAGTGGGTAGGTTAACTAAAAAACAAGTAATTTCTGGCTTTTTAAGGTCAGATTCGTTCAAAACACACCAAAGACTATAGGAAAAAACACAAATTTCTTCTCTAAAGGGAGACGGGTGTACTAGTAAAAATTAAAATCTACAAATAGTTTGAAAAACAGAAAAATTGACCCCCCCCAAAAAAAAAAAAAAAAATTAGCTGTTATTAATTTAAGGAAATAATTAATGCCTTCGTTATGAACATAACTATAATTTATTATTATTATTATTTATTATTATTATTATAATATTAGCTATATTTTAATAAATTATAATATATTTAATATATAATATGTTAATAAATATTTAAATATTATTATTATTTATATTATTATTTATAAATATTATTTTAGAATTTTTTTTTTGCCAATGCTTTATTTTCTAAGTTTGTGAAATCCTTATTATTCTTGATGTTATTTTTTTATATTTATTTTAATTTTTATTTAAAAAAAACAAAAAAAAACAAACTAGCGCCCATTTATTTTTCTGCAAAGCTTTCCTGTGTAAAATAAAAAAAAAACCCAGTGTATTCTGTCTTTTAGTGTGTGGTCGATTATTCTGTGTAGCCTGACTGCATGCCTTGCTTCACCGCATGGTTGTTATATTTCAGGATGAAGATGCTACCAAGCCTGTCAGCACACTTGATGATAACACCAGCACAGACACTGAAAATGCACCAACACTGACAGAACAAGTGATTGTTTTATTTTGTGTTTTTTTTTTGTTTTTTTTTTTGTTTTTTTTTTTTTTTTTTTTGGTTTTTCTTAAATGGTTTTGTTTTATCATTTATTAAAACACTACTCAGCACTTTTGTTTGGCCATTATCGTTCACCGCTTTTTTTTTAGACGTTGCTTGCTTATCTTTCCCAGCATCACTTTTATTGCAAAAAGACTTAGTTTCCTGTGTTCATGCCTGTAAGCTTTGCCTTGATTTAGGAAAATAAGAAAAAAAAAAAGTTCTTAGTATATATATATATATTTTTTTTTCAAAGACTGTGATTTGCATGTGCTTATCTGTTAAATCAAAGAGCTTGATTTTATTTTATTTTATTTTATTTTTTTTTCCATATGACCTTTAGGCACCCCTTTTGTGATCTCGATTCATAAACACATTTTTCATTTACACTGTCAAAATCTGGTTGTTTGTTAGGGCTAGGGGTTAGTTTTATAATTAAAAAAAAAAGCTCTAAAAATCATCTGTTAATAAACAACCGGATTTTGATGTGGAAATGAAAAGCGTGCTTATAAATCGAGATCGCAAAAGGGGTGCCTAAAGGTCATATGGTCCTTTTTTTTTTTTTTTAAAAAAAAAAAAAAATTATGGAACATTGCATTATTTGGAATAGATTACTTTATTTGACAACATATAAGACACACTAGAAGCAGCTACCCGTAATCACCTGGGTAGAGGGATGCAAAAAACGTTTAGTCCACAGATCCATTCTTATTGAATCGTGAGTTGGATCCAGGTAGTATGCCCCATTAAAATCCCTACGTAAAAAAGACCTTGCGTTGATCCAGCCACTCTGAAAAAAAAATTAATATCTTCTATTTAAGATATTAAATGCAAAAAAAATCTAGGCTGTTATCATCTAAATTTGATTTTTAAAAAATTATCTTCACGAATATAAATCAAACCTTCATTATTTTTGCTCAAAAAGCAAGATCTGGTGATAGTGAATGTGTATATATATTTACTTTGACTTTGTTTTATTTTCATAGTTTCCTTGGGACATACATACACACAAACTACCCTTTATATATGTACTAGACTAGATAGATGGTTTACAAAATGGTACCAACCAGACAGCAGGTGTCTATCCCTTTTCGTTAGTGTTAGACCAAGGAGGTTGATTTTGCATCTGAGATGGAGCACCACACCTACCGTCAGCTCCCCACTTTATCACAGTGATCAAATAACCCAATCTAAGCTATTCATGCGCTGAATTGGCAGGGAGCAGTATCGAACCGTGAACCTTGCGATTCCTAGGTGGCTGCTCTACCGACTGAGCTAAACCAGTTACCCAATTAAGTATTGAACAGGCTCATTGCTGCTTAACTGGTGATCTAGCAGGAACCAATGCTTCAACATTATGTAACTGTGATCAAACACCTTGTTATAAAGCCAGCGAATAGGACACTGTGCTATATTAGCATAGAATTAATGTAATGTTAAATGTGTGTCTTATATGTTATCAAATATGAATGGTGTCAGGTTCAGATTGCTTTTGATGTTAGAGATTTGAAACTTAAGTCACTGGTAATATTGCAAATTCTTCACAAGATACTCATCAAATAAGGAATTAGAAAAAAAATGTGGTGCAATGGATATAGGCATTGAGTTAATACAGTTCTAAGTGACAGTTATCTCTAGGTTGCAGGTTTAAGGGCAACAGTAACATAGAATAATTAACACAGCTTAACACTTGTACCCAGTCATGGTTAATGGAATGAGAACAGTCTCGCTGATTGGCTGATTCCGACTTTAGATCACCCCGATGACTTTACTTTTTTTTACTTACAGCAGCAATACAAGAATAGAATAATTAGAAATAATTAATGTTTCTTTATATGAACAGTGAAATGAGAACAGTGAAATCCCTTTGGATTAAATAAAAAGGTTCTGTTTGATTATTACCACATTTAGTTGGAGGCTGTGGTGTAATGGTTAGGGTTGTAGGAAATGGGCTCGTTGAACCAAGTTCAAATCCTGGACGAAGCTACAGTTCACAAAGCGCTAATACTCTTGGGAAAGCTATGAATCCAACTACTCTCCCTCCAGCTATGGATAAATAGTAGGGCAAACTGGGCTCTTTAACCTTGGTTAGGTAACCAGTCTGGGAGAAGGAAAAGTCAGAATTCAAACCTGTTAAACTCCGCTTGGTCACTACTAGAATAGGCTCAGTCCTAATTAGTGATCTATTTCATTAATTTTTTTTTTTTTTGAGACTGTTGAAGAAGGGTGTTAAGAATAATGTGTGAAATGTTGTTCTTAACAATCAAGGACACTAGTTTGAATAGATTTTAGAATGTAAAAACTTTTATATAATTTGCCAAGTAATTGAGTATGTTTTTTTTTCTCGGTATATTTTTACTTGATTTATTAGAAAAAAAAGTTTTAACTTTAATTGTATGTTTAAAAGCCAGGAAAACAAAATATAATTGCCATTTTCAATAATGGTTTTAAAAAAAAATTGCACCTTTTGGATCTTGGATCTTTAAATCTGAAATAGTAAGAAGTATTATAAAGGTGACCCTGGGAATTTATATACTTTTATGGTTGTTACTAATTTCAGATATTCTTTTGAAAAAAATTATTAGTTATATACAAGGTGTGTCAAAAAAAGTATCAAGATTTTTTGGACTTTTTAACACACCTTGTATTCTGAAAAAAAAAAAAGTTCCATTCATTCATTTTTTTTTTTTTCAGAATTTGTGTCAAAAAAGTACAAAGGTTAAAGCTGTATGAATGGAACGTTTTTTTTTTTTTTAAATCAGAATACAAGGTGTGTCAAAAGTACAAAAATCTCTCTACTTTTTTGACACACCTTGTATATTGACTAACTTTGTCTTTATTTATTTTTTGTTGTCGTTTCTATCTGCTTTATTTAGTGGTCTCCTCCTCTCTTTCTTCCTGCTCCTTCCTGTTATATAGATATTTTTTTGCTTCTAAAATACCTTTGTATCCTAGAACAAAAAGTATTACTGAGCTGGTAGAGTATTAACCTGGAGATTGGTATGCTGGAATGCTAAACCTCTTTACTCTGCTCAATTCTAGTCTATTGGCAATATAAAGTTAACCATATAGTAAATAAAAATTGGGCAATAAACTTAATTGTTTTTTGTCTTTTGATCACCTGAAGATATTAAAACAACAAATATAGTTAGTGTTATATATAAAGTGGAATAAAGTCTGTAATCTAATGGTGAAAAAGAATGCATTAATGTAATTTATTTTTAACACAATACTTGGTAGATGAATATAGCTTTGCTGAGTGGAGGGAGAGGAAAATATATTTTATGTGCAAAAGAATGGTTTCAATGAGATCTATTAAACAATATAGTAGGTTTAAACTAGTAGTAAAAATTTACTGAGTAAAACACAAAATAGGCCATAAATGGTGTTGCGGACTGTTAAAAAGAAATAAATGATTAAAAATAAAGGTCAAAGAAAATTAGTTGGTATAATTAATATTCCAGTGACGTATAACATTTTCAAATTACTTTTATTTCTAAAATCTGAATCTGACACTAAAACTAAAATCTATGCTAAAAGATTTATAACAATAAGATTATATTGTGTCTTGTTTAACTCTTAATGTTCTATACCACCTCATTCCACCCGGTCGGAAGTCACATTTTTTTCCTAATCTGCCCCAATTGATAGTCTTTGTTTAAATGTAATGTTAAACATATTTAGACGTCTTTATTTTAAGGGAAATATCTCGGTTTAACTTTAAAGGAACAGGCTATTTTTAGCCATTTTTTGATAAATCATTATAGGAATGGGGCTCTGGAATTCTCAACAGGATGTTAAGAATTAACATCCTTATTGAAGTCAGTTAGTCGACTGTTGGTTTTAATAACAGCAGCTCAGTACAACTCAAGCAGTGTCCAAGACAGCTGGTATAAATAGGAATCAAGAATGATCCATTCATGAATCTGGGTGATTTGGGTGATTCCATTCCTTGAGTTCTGAATGGCTGCTTGACTGCTTGATTTGAATGACATTGTGGAGTCTTATATATACTTTGTCATTTTGCAGTGGACTTTGTGGCATTCAGGTTTGTATTTCAGTTACAACCATTTGTTGCCTTGTCTTCCCAGTTTGACGGTAATTGGAACTTTAATTATTCTTCAATCCTGTTGAGAATTTTCGAAGTCCAGAGCCCCATTCCTATAAGGATTTATCAAAAAATGGCTAAAAATGGCCTTTGCATCTAAAGTTACTTGTTATTTCACTTAAATCAAAGACTTTTGAATATGTTTAATATTACATTTAAACAAAGTCTATCGTTTGGGGTGGACTAGTAAAATGAATGTGATTTCTGGCCGGGCGGATTGAAGCGGTATAGGACGTTAAGAGTTAAATAAAAGTAATTGCATGTCAAATAGATATTTGAAAGCACCAACATTTTTTATTTTTTTTAAAAGCACATTAGAAAAGTACATTAAAAAAAAGAAAAAAGAAAAACCTATTTTTATCAAGAATTTACTTGAAGCATTATCCCGCTACAGGAAACCTGTTGATTAGAAATCAAAAATTCTCAGTAGCTATTATGACCAGCAACCACTTAGTGAGCATCTTCCAATACTAATTTTAAATTTAAAGCAATGCCTTGGTTTAGTCTTTTTGTTTTTGCTTTTTATGTTAACCTTGTTAATTTGCATCTTTTAAATGATTGACATTTTTGAATTGTGTCAATTTTCTTTTCTTTTTTTTACTAACTTACTAACATTTACTTTTTTATATCTTTTCTTTGATTTATTGTTGTTTATTGTGTTTTTATGTTTGTATTGTTTTTTTGTTTTTTTGTTTGTTTTGTTTTTTAAATAATTATTGTCCAAAGGGTTGCTGTTTGGAATTGTGTTTATCTCAATAAGCAACTCTGTTTTGTGGTCCCCTGTATATGTTATATATTGCCCACACCACGCATACTATGATGATGACAGTAAGACTGTAAGTGATGTAGGGACCAGCATCTTTTACTTGACCTTTAGTCACTCTCAGCTTAATTGTTGACAGTAGCTTGTCTTGTTTCCAGCAGCTGCAAATAACAAAAAAAGGGGGAGGTGTAAAGAAAGGTACAATAGATTATAGTTCTTCCTCTATGTAGAAGATATATATATATTATATATATATATATTAAATTTGATAGAGGAATTATATATAATTGATAATTGAATCATATTACCACGACCAGACAACTCGGCAAACACCATTTGCGACATCCGGAGCACTGGACAGCTGTTTGGGGGTGACCTTGCTTTCTGTTATCCTGCGATGGGATACACGGCAATACAGGTTACGTAGCTGCGCAGTTTGAATTAATATTACCATTGACTAGATGATTTGTCATTCTCCGTTTGTGGCATGGGCTGGTGGCCCAGTGTGTTGAGTCCCCGCTCTTCACGCTGTGGTCCGCTGGTTCAATCTCTAGTGGCGGAGATTGTGGTATGCACTGCTGATGAGACCAAAGGAGGTCGAAACAGCTGTCCAGTGCTCCAGATGTCGCAAATGGTGTTTGCCGAGTTGTCTGGTCGTGGTAATATGATTCAATAATCAATTATATATATATATATATATATTATATATATAGATATATATATATATATATATAGATAGATAGATAAATGAATAAATAATTTAGTTTATATTTATTTACATTGGAATAAGTTTGCTACCATTGGTTTCTTGATGTGTATGCTTAATTTTTTAAGCGTAGCAATCATCAGGCAATGAAAAATATCTATTTATTTATCTATTAACACTCTATCACAGATATTGAGCACTCTTCTAATAACACTGTTCGTTGGATTACTACCACTTCTTCAAGTATAATAGTGCCAACCATACACATTGATATATATATATATATACACATATATCATACTTTATTTGGTCGATCAAAAGTGGGGTTTGAAGGTGACAAAAAATAAATTAAAAAAAAAACGAAAGAAAAAAAAAGGAGACCTAAGGGCCCTTTTTACTCATGCATTGTCAAAAGTTTACAACCAGTAAATCCTTTAAACCCCTGTTTTAGTGTTTAAATAGTTGATTGAACTGAATAAAGTATGATACTATCTAAGTTTCTATATAAAATCAGTTGTACCAAAAGTTATATATAGGGGCCGGGTTAGCTCAGTCGGTAGAGCGTTCGGCTAGAAACCACAAGGTTCCTAGTTCGATACTGGTCCCCGCCAACTCAGTGTATGAGTAGCACAGGGATCTGTGCGGTAAAGTAAGGAGCTGATGGTAGGTGTGGCGCTCCACCTCAGATGCTAAAAAACAATCTCCTTGGTCTAGCGCTATTGAAAAGGGGATAGACTCCTGGCTGATACCGACTTTAGGCCGCCCCGACGACTTTACTTTTACTTATATATATATATATATATATATATATATATATATATATATATTTTATATAAAACTAGATTTACATATCATAAACACTCATTCTCTAATATTAAGCTAAGAAACGCAATAACTCAATGTATATTTCGGATTTAAAGGATCAAAACCTAACACTGATTATTAAATGGGATCTCTTAAGAAAATCAAATGTGTCTGGAGATCTGAATGATCCATGTTTCCTAAGCCTACACGAAAAATTAGCAATAATGAGATTCCCATATATGAAAACTCTTTTGAATAATAGAATTAAATCAATAGGCAATTGTAGGCATAGTTTGAGCCGGATACTAAAATATAAATAGAATCTAACCTAATCTGATAGTTGTTTGAAATTATAAAGAATAATAATTGGCAGTGATTGTAGGCTTAGAATCAAGCGTAAAAGGCATTACTATTGATACATTTTTTATCTCTTTGACAGAAAGATATTTTTTTATTAGCTTTAAAAAGAAAAGGATGCTTTAACTATTTTATGCTCTTTCTCGTATCATTTTGTGTGATTTTGTGGAGTTTTTTGTCTCAGTAAATGCATAAGTGGAGGTGTGCGTGATGTAATGGTTATCATAATAGGAAATGGAAACAGTAAAATTATTTTAAATACTGGAAGAGGCTAGTAAATAGTAGGGCATACTGGGCTAACCCTGTTAAATTTCACATAGTGCTAATACCTTTGGAAAATGTATGAATCCGATAATTCTCTCTGTCCACCTATGGGTAAATAGTAGGGCAAACTGGGCTAACCTCGCTATGTAAACTGGTCTAGGTGAAGGAAAACGCTGTATTCAAACCTATTAAGCTTAAGCTATTGACCTTGTGTCACATCCTGCTTGTGTTGTGGGTGTTAGTAAATACATTAAATGCAAAAAAATAAACTTTTGGGCATTGAAAAGGAAATTAAAGTCCTTTATCTCATAATGGAGGCATTTGGTGTAAATGTTTGCTGTCGTAGGAATTGGACACAGCAAGATGAATTTAAATCCTGGATGAGTCTGTTAGCATTTCATATACCGCAAATACCTCTCAACTATTCTCCCTCCAGCAATGGGTAAATGGCTCTTTTAACTTTGGTTAGGTAACCACTCTAGGAGAAGGAAAAATCTCAATTCAATCCTATTAAACTTTGCTTAAGAAATTTACCGTGTATCAGATTCTACTGATGTGGAGGGTTGGTATATATATATATATATAATAAATAAAGATAAGAGATCTTTTTAAATCCAGGCAACCAATCTAGGAGAAGGAAAACTTCGACCTTCTTCAGGTGTTTCTTCTTCTTGAGTTCGACCAGAAACACCTGAAGTCCAGACGGCACAAAACATCATGTATATAACAATAAAGATGAGGACAACAGTCTGAAAAATCCAAATGATGGAAGCGTGTGGTGTACTGGTTAGAGTCGTAGGAAATTGACCCATCGACCCGAGTTCAAATCCTGGATAAAGCCACAGTTTACATAGCGCTAATGCTCTTGGTAAAGGTATGAATCCAACTATTTCTCCTCCAGCTATAGGTAAATAGTAGGGCAGACTGGACCCTTTAACCTTGGTTAGGCAACCAGTCTAGGAGAATAATTCTAACCTGTTAAATTTTTGCTTGGGATGGTCACTACTAGAATAGGGTATTTACATTGTATGCCATGTATACAGCTCAGGCACTGGGCAATAAACCCAGCCCTGCCCCTTTAAATCAAAGGAAACAGGTGTTGCCTGGGGGGATGGCCCCATGGGATCAACGCTGTTAATTACATTGATGGTCCCAGGCTGGAGCCACTAGACCCCCGCCAAAAGGCAGGGAGTGAATAGGCTCAGTCCTAATTTGTGATCTATTTCAATAATATTTTTTTTATTTATTTATTTATTTATTTTTTTTAGATAGAATTTATCAAGCCCTATCTAAAAAATGCAGACAAATAGTTTCTCTAGCTTATTCTGGAAATTAGCTTGTATGCAAATATTGCAAAACTTTTGACTCACCCTAATGAAATGATGGCTTATATAATTGTGACACATTAAAACTGATAATTATCTTACCAGTTTGTAATCATTGCAATGAAATTAAAAAAAGAAAAAAAACAAAAAAACTATCTGAAATATCTAAATTATAGTGACTCAAACATTCTTCAGACTCATTTTATGAATTCATTTTTCTTGCTTGAGAAATTATGTGGGGAAATAAACCCCCAAAAAAACAAAAGTTAAAATGCAAAGAATTTAATCTCTTAATGTTGTGTGTTATCAAAAACAGCATTAAAATCTGGAATGGTTAACAATAAGGTCTTACTTTACTTACAGTAAAGTTGGGAGCTGATGTTAAGTGTAGCGCGCTCCACCTCAGATACATAAAATAATCTCCTTGGTCTAGCACTAACAAAATGTGGATAGACTCCCTCGCTGTCTGGCTGATACTGACAATAGGCCACTCCACCTACTACTACTACTACTACTACTTTTGTTCAGGAAATATAAGAAGAATAAGAAATGTACAGTTTTTCAAAGCTTTAATGGCTAATCTGTTAGCAAGACTAGCTACGATTACCCTCGTGTAGTCCGCATCTTGCTATGATTTTCTCTTCTCAAAAATTTTGTTTTTAAAATCCTATGAATTTTGAGAAGAGAAAATCATACTTAAATAGACCTGATAAATAATTCTTGTCCATTATAAAATCAGACTTGAAAAGGCAAAAGCAGCTGAAATAGATTTATTTCTGACAAATTAAGATTTTCATATATTTATTCATGATATATTCTGTATATGTACAAATATGCACATACACTGATATTTATATACAAAATATCTTTATTGTACCTATAAAGATATTTGTATTCTCCATTTTGGTTGAATCCCATCACAGAAACACTTGATACAATTCACACACACACACACACAAACACACACATATATATATATATATATATAATATATATATATACATACATACACACACACTACACATACCATTCAACCCCTTCCATATACACATGTATATACACATACACACACCATTCAATTCAAACCCCCTATATATATATATATATATATATATATATATATATATACACACACACACAAATACCCATATATATACGATTTACACATATACACACCCCCATATATATATATATATATATATATATATATATATATATATATATACACACATGTGCGTGTATATCATTTACATATATATATACACATTCTGCTTGTGCGGAGGGGTTGGTAAATATATATATATATATATATATATATATATATATATATACCATTTACACACATACACTCATATATATATATATATATATATATATATATATATATAT
>CM042160.1:5097069-5167069 GCA_023376005.1 Doryteuthis pealeii
TGGTGTGGTTCCACTGGTTCTGGGAATGTGGAGCACCCTTTCATCACCATTGCTCCTGGGTTCACTCTGACCCGGAGTGGTAGTACCTGTTAGGGTCCCATCTATGGGTTAAAGAGAAAATTTGTTTACAGAGTTTAAAACATTTTCTTCCAAACTATCACTATGAATCTTTCAAAACTCTGCTAGCATTAAATGACCCATCATGGTTTGATATGCCGTAAAACAAAACAAAACAAATGAACAAATAATTCTTGAAATATCTTGATCTTCCTATTAGGAGGAACTACTTATGTTGGACATTTCAGATTGATCCGTTGCTGTTCAAAACGTTAATTCTTCTCCTAGACTCTTTATCCATAGATGGAGGGAGAGTAGTTGGATGCATACTGTTTCCTGGGTATTAACACTATGTAAAATTCAAACTGCGTCATACTCAGGTCAACAGGTTGATTTCCTACGACTCTAACTATTACACCATGTGCTTCCATTAAGCATACTAGCAAATATATGCACCCCCCGGTGCAAATATTTAAGTTTTGATATAATAAAATATATTAAATTAGAAAGGCTAATGAAATTAAATAAGAATGCAGATAAAAGGATTTGAAACAAGGGGTATATAATTGAAAAATAGAACTGAAACTTACTCTTCCATTCCTCCTGTCTTTCATTGCAAAATTTTCCTAATTTAACTATTTAGTTAAAATAGGAAGTAAAGAATAAAATTAGTTATTTCTTCTTGTTAATGGGTTTCTTTTAAGATTTTTGCTTATATTCATTAAGATAAAACCAAATAATTAGAAATCAAAAATACTAAGCACATATTTATTAAAATCAAATTTTTAATATCAATATCCAAATTAGCCTTCCCGTTTACACTGTAAACCGCTATTTTGTTTTATATACAAATACAATTATATGTTACTGGTATGTAGCTCCGGCCCACGCCGGGGGTCCAGTGGCTTCGGCCCTGGATCTTTACGAGTTAATAGCGTCGATCCCAGGGGGCTATCCCCCCAGGCAACACCTGCCCCCTTGATTTAAAGGGGCAGGGCTGGGTTTATTGCCCAGCGCCTGAGGCGCCCCCCCTTGAGGGGGAATGCCGACGGGATCGACGCAATTTTTCACCTGCCACCCATGAGTCTCGGCTTGTGGGTGGTCCCACATAAATAGGGCCTTGTGCCTGACCCGTACAAGTGGGGTACGTGGAAAATATCATGTAGCTACGGCCAACGCAATTTTTCACCCACCACCCATGAGCTTCGGTTTGTGGGTGGTGCCACGTTGATAGGGCCTTGTGCCTAACCCGTACAAGTGGGGTATGAGGTAAATACAATGTAAATCCACCCAACAGGGTGAGGGTCCAGTGGTTTCGGCCTTGGATCTTTACAAGTTAATAGTGTCGATCCCAGGGGGATATCCCCCCAGGCAATACCTGCCCCCTTGACTTAAAGGGGCAAGGGCTGATTTTATTGCCCAGCCCCTGAGGCGCCCCCTTGAGGGGGAATGCTGAAGGGATCGACACAATTTTTGTTCTTTCCCACCCATGAGCTTCGTCTTGTGGGTGGTCCCACGTAAATAGGTCCTTTGTGCCTGACCTTGTACAAGTGGAGTACGAGGAAAATATCATGTAGATATGGTCAACAGTATTAATAATGTAAAACAATTTTATTAATAATTCAGGTTTAAAAAAAATGAAACCATGGTAAATGTGGTGTAAATAACTAAGAGAATTGTGACTTGAGTAGTGATATAGTTTCGGTTACAGACAGAAAAACACCCAATCTCCATTATAATAAGATAGATCAAACAATGAAAATTTCAGCTAATAACTCAATAATGGTGGACTTAGCAGGATCTTTCATCTTGTTGAAAAAGAACTGTCGATCCGAGTTCTAATTCTGGAAAAGTCTGCTTGCATTCCATTTTCCTTAATACCATTAGCGAAAGCATAAATTGTTGAGATTTTTTTTAGATATAAGGCGTGTTAAAAGCCCAATCTTACTTATAGACTCGCCGATAACCACGTGACCAACCTATTTGCCAACCACTGGCAGTACTCTGCTGCTAATATTGTTATTTATACTGGCTGTTCTGGTCATACCTACTCATAACTACTTGGATCTTTGTGGACGACGGAACATAGGATTATATCACTGAACCTTTTACACTACGTAGGATTCCAGAACTCGGGACTTATTCACTTACCAAAGGATTCTATAACTCAGGACTTACTTACTTATTTGCTTTAAGTTCTTTACAACTGGCCAATGATGGCAGCCAGATACTTAACATAAATCCACCTCTTCCTTGTACCATATATCTGCCCTGTGAGGCGCGTGGTCTAATGGTTAGAGTCATGGGAAATGTACTCGTCAACCAGAGTTCAATTCTTGAACGAAGCTGTTTGCATTTCACCTGGTGCTAATACCCTTGGGAAAGGTATGAATCCAATTCTCCCTCCAGCTATGGGTAAATAGCAGGGTAGACTGGACTCTTTAACCACGGCTAGGTAACCAGTCTAGGAGAAGGAAAAACTCTGAATTCAAACCTGTTAAACGCTGCTTAAAAATTGACCCTGTGTCGCATCCTGCTCGTGTGGAGGGGTTGGTAAATATATATATCCGCCCTGTCGGCAGGTACAGAAGAATACACTGACTGCACCTTTGCAGAGGGGTAAAATCCCCCGATAGTGCCAGTTGTTGGCGGCGACCCATGATGCTTAAGGATGGAATCTGGGTGGCTGAACAGTCCATGACATGCAACACTCTACTTACTTAGGCTAGACAGTCGGTACTACTTACGTTGGACATTTAAGTACGATCCGTTGCTGTTCAAACTTGTAAATTAATTTTCTTTTTATCGCAGGTTTTAATTCTGGTTTATCTTGCATCAAATAGTATCCTGGTGTATAACGTCAATAACATTTCCTTGGGGGTCTTTGATAATTGTCTGGTTGGGGGTAGTGGGACACGGTACCTCACAGACTGAAATGAAGATTTCACTCTTACGCTTTTTGATTGGTGTTAGTTGAGCAATACTTTGTGGGAGGACTGATGAACGGCAGGGCAGCCCACCATCAAAAAGGTAGAATGCTGGGAGGTCGACTGGTTTGACAGGCTGATCTTTGAAGATTTTCTGTTGAGAGAAAAGTTTGTTAGTTTAAGTAAGTCATGGGCAAATTGTGTCCTGCGGTGCTTTGTCAATAATCAAAGAAAATAATCACTTCCTATGTGTGTGGAAGACATTGAAGTTGTGGCAATAATAAAAAATAGTTCAGTTTTTACACTTCTTTTGCCTAATACTCTATGTATACTATAATATATATATGTATGTATGTATGTATTTGGGCAGCATTTTTTCATTTATGCATGTGAATTAAACAAAAGACACATATCCTGTTTAACAATTTATTTGTGATTTTTTCAAGTTTTCTGGCCAACTTTTTAATATTTGGGTGGCAATTCTGGGATAGTCCTCCAAAGTTCATGTCCCGAGTACTTTCGACACTTCGAAGTGCCATCATCAGAGTGAGTTGTTCCAGTTTTTCAAATCAATATTGATGGATGTGAAGGCTGAGAAGGAGGAGAAGTTGATGAGAAAAGGTGCTATATGCATTTAAAATGCGTGTATACTGTATTGGAAATTAATTTGTTTAAGGATGATTTGTATTGTTTTATGTATAAAGCTTCTTCGACATGACACTTGGGTGACTTAATCCACAAATTCCCGGACCCAAATATTAAAAAGTTCGCCAGAAAACTTGAAAAGCTCACAAATAAAATTGTTAAACTTGATGTGTCTTTTGTTTAATTCAACATGCATATAATATATATATATATATATATATATCTATATACTATATATATAAACCTAATGAGTCAGAATAAACCTACTAAAGTGTTTCACTAAGTGCTCTTCAGGGCTAAGATCCAAGTCGGATATTTTACTAGGTTTATCGCTTTATTATTTGCTCTACTTAGGTATTGAGCACTTTTACTTATTAGCTTTAGTTTTCTGGCCGGTTTGTATGATATATATATCTAATTATATATATAAAATACATATGAATTGTTTTTTTCTTTTTCAAATATTGTTGGCCACAATTATGATACGATCATAACTTTGGATGTAGGATACAGATCACGTTCTGAGTGATGTTCAGCTAGTATATTTTACAATCAAACTATTTGCCGGGTTTTTCTCGCCCGAGGATACTCCAACGGTGTTGGGCCATTATATATATATATATATATAATAATATCAATATATATAGTTATATATTAACGATATATATTCCACCATAGAGTTTCGGCATTTTACATCTCTTCAGCTGTGGATTAGAGTAAAAATTATCAAAATCTTTAATATTAACTTCATTATATGAATATCCACTATATATACACACACACATGCACCACATATAAAGTCATCCACAGACACGGGTTTCGGCATTTCACATCTCTCAGTGTTGCTAGACACAAACAAGTAAAGGAAAATAAAATTCTAAATTTAAATTTATTCATATATGAAAGTAAATTCTTTCCTTCACTTATTTATCCCTTCAACACACACACACACATATGTAAAGTCATCCACAGACACGTGTTTTGGCGTTTCACACCTCTTCAGTGTGGCTAGACACAACAACTAACTCCGACCAGTAGCGAACCTCGAACTGATTTTACGCCTGTCCGATCCATTAACCTTTAGGCCATTGCCAGCTGCCATTTAAGGGGCAGTGTTTTAACTGTTTATTCATACATTTGTGTATATACTTTATGATCACTAGAGAGATCAAATCTTTAAACAGATGATCATTGCATTATGCTGGCAGTGAAAGTTTATTAAAGTCGCAATTTTTGTTCTTTCCCACCCCTGAGCTTTGGCTTGTGAGTGGGCCCACGTTAAAACGAGGCCTTGTGCCCAGCCCATACAAGTGGGGTATGAGGCAAATACACCTCCGGTGTCATATAGTACCTAAATAATGAGAATGGAATTGTCTATTTTTCCTATAATGTCTGATGAAACTTCAGAAAAAAGAACTGAGTTCTTAGAGGACTTGTTAATTCAACCTAGCAATTGCTAATTACTCTCTTCATCTTGTATCTTAGCTTAGTAAACCCTTTTCCATATGCTTAACTCTTAACATCCTATACCGCCTCATTCCACCCGGACGGAAGTCACATTCATTTTCCTAATCTACTCCAAATGATAGCCTTTGTTTGAATATAATATTAAACATATTTAGCAGTCTTTGATTTATGGGAAATAACAGGTAACTTTAAATGAAAAAGCCATTTTTAGACTTTTATTGATAAATCCTTAGAGGAATGGGGATCTGGACTTAGAAAATTCTCAACAGGATGTTAAGAGTTAATCCTTGTTTCTTCCTATTATTTCTCTGTTAATTTGAGTTACAACAATAATATAACTAAGCCCAGAAGTTAAGTCCTAAACTTGTTCATCAAAAATTATATTCCTTTAAGACTAAATAGGATTGGGTTTGTTCCTCAGTCAATATCTCTCGTCTGTTAAGTTATAATAAGAAGATTCTATTTTGTTCTCCAATGTTATTTTTAACTTTCACTTTCGCATTTGCTGCCGAAAGTGGAGCAATCAATCACTATTAGCTTGTCTTCATTGATCTTATTATATAAGATCTCTAATTATGACATGTGAACTAGAACTCCTCATCAGCTGTAGAATAATTTTTTTTATTTAAAGCTCTTTCTTTCTTTCTTCTCTTTATTTTTTATTTATTTATTTTTTAATGAATTAGAATTATCTAAAAGGAATGATTTAAAAAAAAAAATTATTTTATTTTTAAAATTTATTTGTCTTTTAAATATCGGTGAACCTGTTCTAGATTTGTTATTCGTATTGTACTTGTTCAATTCTCTCTCTCTCTCTCTCTCCTCAATGGATCATGGATTCTCTATTCACCTGTGTTATGCAGTGCCGAAACATTTTTAGAAGAGGAACCAGGTGCCTTGTGGGAGGAAAATCAATCTTAAAGCGTGCAGCTGCAGAAATTTTCTTTGACTTCTATATATATATAATATATATATATATAGATATATAGATGTGTGTGTGTGTATATAGATGTGTGTGTGTGTGTGTATATAGATGTGTGTATATAATGTGTGTGGTGTGTATATGATGTGTGTGTATTGATGTGTGTGTATATGTGTGTATATAGTGTGTGTGTATATAGTGTGTTGTGTATAGATGTTGTGTGTGTGTGTGTATATGTGTATGTGTGTGTGTGTGTATATAGATGTGTGTGTGTGTGTGTGTGTGTATAGATGTGGTTTGTGTATATATGTTGTGTGTGTATAGATGTGTATGATTGTTTGTGTATATATATAATATGTGTTTGTGTATATATATGTATGTGTTTGTGTATATATATATGTGTGTGTGTGTTGTATATATATGTGTGTTGTGTGTATTATATATATATATATATATATATATATATATATCTGTGTGTGTGTGTGTGTGTATATATATCTGTGTTGTGTGTGTATATGTGTGTGTGTATGTATTGTATATAAGATATATATTCTTCCCACCTAAATTCTGTCTGCTATATAGGTTACTGAAATTCTTTGAAAGTCTACTACTTGTTATTCATTTTTAATTTCCTTTTTCTTTTTTTTTTTTCTATTCTTTTTCTTTTTTTTCTTCTTTCGTTTCTTGAAATGAAGAAATCCTGAAAAGAATAAATCCATCTTGTCCACTGACAATATAGCAGGCAGCAATAGAACAGCTCTGTTTGTATGACCCATATAAATATTAGTGTGGCAGAAGATGCTTCCTTTGTTTTTATACTGTCAGGGTACACATGCACAGCTTCTCACCAAGAAGTGGAGTCGAGTTTCTTTTCATTTAGATGCACGAGTGTATATAATCAACCTAACTTGAATTCTACCCCCACCTCATTTTGATTGATTGTCCCCACCCCCCACTCCAGAAACCTTTGGCCCTCTCCCACCTTCATATTTATTTTCCTCCCTATACCGTATCTCTTTCTTCCCTACAAACGCTTATTGAAATTAAAATTTTCACCTTTGATAGCTGTTTAGGTGTACTGATGTGATATCAGTGTAGCTATTTCATAATTGTCATATATATATATATATATATATATATATATATAGGATGAGGGGCTCATACCTTTCCCAAGGGTATTAGTCCGAAACTGAACAGAATTTGAACTTGCTTACTAAGATGTCGCAGTCTAACATATTAGCCACTACACTAGGGGAATCCTCTCTGATTATTATTTATTATTTAAAAAAAAAAAATATGAATGGATAACTTGTAAAATCTTCCTTTTCATAGCTTGCAAACATTTGTCAGTTATTTCCTATAAGTCTAACATGATCAAAGGGGAACCACTCTTGACTCTTTTTTCCACCTTTTTTCTCATTTTTTTTTTCATTTCTCCTTTTTTCTTTTTCTTCATTTTTTCTCTCCTTTTTTTCATTTTTTCTTCATTTTCATTTTTCTTCATTTTTTTTCTTTTATTTATCTATTTATTGATCTACTAGGAAAAAAGAAGACAGGTTTAGGGTTAGGGTTTATTTAGGGTTAGGGTTAGTTTAATGGGAAAATAAATAATTTATCAGTCAAAAGTGGTTCCCCTTTGATCATGTTAGACTTATAGGATTTGTCGATACAGAATGGAAGTTTCTGTCTTTCGTCACACGCATAGACATCACGGAATCCGATGTTTAATATTGGTTTTGTTTCATCGTTGATCTTGAGATTATTCTTTTTCTTATTTCTTTCTTTTTCTTTGATTCTTTCTTTTTTATTATTTGTTTCTTTCTTTTTTATTTATTTATTTTTCTTATTTATTTATCTATTTTTTTATTTAAATTTTTTTTTTTCTTAAGATGGTTTCTATCTATTGCTGAGTGATTTTTGTGGAAAATATCTCTCCACACCCTCCTATTTTTTTTTTTTTTTAATATTTTTTCTGCTAAGAGGCAAAACTATTAGATCTGAGATCAGAGAAGCTAATATTTTTGGTACGTTGTGGGTGGGAGGAGGTTTTATTTATGGCTTATTTTTCTTCCCCCTTTGATGTTTTGATGTGCCATTAAGTATTCTTCCAACCTCGCTTCGTAATTTCCATCGGTTTTCGTGCAGTGGTTTGTCGTTTCTCTTCTTCCTTGTTATCTGATCTTTTAGAATTTTTACTCGGCAGACTTTTCTTTTTTTCTAATCTCATTTATTTCAACAAATTCAGCAGATATGGTTTAGTCTGCAATGAGAAGGAAATAATTGTTTACTGTGTTTTGTGGATGTTTGATGTTTGGAGCTTTAAAAACTTCTTTTAAAGATTTTTTTATTTATTTTTTTTTTACTAAATATTTTTCCTTTTTTTATTTTATGATCTTATTTGATGAAAGTAGTTTGTTGTTGGATATAGTTTATATTTATCTTACTATAATTTCAAATGTCTTTTTTTTTTCCTTTTTTCTTTTTTTTATTCCATTTTTCTTTTTTTCTTCATTCTTTGTTTCACCCTTTTTATCCCTTTTTTTTCTTTTTTTCTCCTTTTCTTTTTCTCCTTTTTCTTCATTTTTTCCTTTTTTCTTTTTTCCTTTTTCTTCATTTTTTTCCTTTTTTCTCCTTTTTCTTCATTTTTTCTCCTTTTTCTTCATTTTTTTTCCTTTTTTTCTCCTTTTTCTTCAGTTTTTCTTAATTTTCTAAATCTTTTTCTTTCATTTTTACTCATTTCTTCATTTTTCTTTTTTCCCTCTTTTTTTTCTCCTTTTTTCTTCATTTTTTCATTTTTTCTTCATTTTTCTCCTTTTTTCTTCATTTTTTCTTAATCTTTTTCTTTTTCATTTTTTCTCTTATTTCTTCATTTTTCTTTTTTTCCCTCCTTTTTTCTCCTTTTTCTCTTTTTTTTCTTCATTTGTCCTTTGTCCTTTTTTCTTTTTCCTTAATTTTTCCATTTTTTCTCCTTTTTCCATTTTTTTCTCCTTTTTTTCATTTTTCTTCATTTTTTTCTTTTATTTCTCCATTTTTCTTCATCTTTTTTCTCTCTCTTTTTTTTTCTCTGTCATTGCATACCTCAAGGCTAAAGTCATGTCAACCAAAAATGTCAGTGATTGCTAATGAGACCCTGAGGCATATTGATTTCAGAAAATTCCCAAAATTTTAAAGTTTTGTTCAAACTCCAATCGTGCTATTATGTTCACTTTTATATTAATAACATTGGGAAAGGTATGAAACCCCCTCATCCTCTTTACTATGTGTTAGTACAACTACTGTTCTTCTACAAGGATGGGTTTGGCATTAAATAACCCATGAAGGTTGATATGCCATTAAACAAAGAACACACACACACACACACACACACACACACACATATATATATATATATATATATATATATATATATAAGTAATTGGTAATTTGCTTGAAGCATTGTTAAGTATGTTATAATATATTAATGATTTGAAACCTGACTGACTTTTTATTTAATCATCTTACAATTTGCATGAATACACTCTATCACACGAGTAAGGATTTTATATATTATATATATATATATATATATATATATATATATATATATATATATAATCCTATATATATATAAAATCCTTGCTCATGATGGAGTGGATTTATGCAAATCGTAAGACGATAAAATTAATCCAAATTAATGACATTTCATTTTTATAAATACTCATTTTTTTTTGTTATTGTTATAGATAATGTGGTAATTTATGAGGAAGTGCGTCCCGGTCTTCCGCCTCAAAAACCGCCACCCGGTGACTATCAAAATAACAACCCAAGCTCGTAATTCTTGTTTATTTATCGTAATTTGTCGTAATTCTTGTTTAGATATGAAGATGGATATATATTGCATACTGAGGTTTTCACGGTACCATATCGATATAATGTTGTATACCCTTTCTTTACTTCTTTACTTCTATCATCTTGACTTGGTATATCTTCTAAGGTCTTCTGTTGCTATGTTCCTGCTGGCTGGTCGTCCTGGATTCATTTCTTAGTCTTGTTACCAATACATTCATCAACCACAAGAACATATTAATTATACAACTTTTATTTCCTTAACTATACATTTCACGTAACTAAATATCTGACAAACATAGCGCACGGGAGTTCCAGTTTTAGGCAGAGTATAAAATGGCCACTGCTCTGCCTGACGTCTAACTGCAAACTGGGGACTCTGAAAAAGGTCCCACGTGACTTCACATATTTGGCAGGCTTCTGTAATTTACCATAGAAGGACCCGGCCATGGTATGAAAAGGGTCATCCCCTCAGAATTACAGGGGATTGACAATAATCTTATGCAACCGCATAGATTATGTAACATATAGTTTTGAATAGACTAAGATAGATAGATAAACAAACAAAATAATATAGATAGATACGAACAAATGGAGATAGATAGATATTTTCGACAAGTAAATGTATTTGGGGGGAGGGGGTCGCTTCTTTTTTTGTCGTAATTCTTGTTTATTCAAACTAAAAACAAGACATAAAACAAACATGAATAAAAAAAATCTTAGTGTTTAAAGTAATATGGATAAATATGAACAAATTGAGATAGATAGATAGATGGATAGTTTTGAATAGACTGAGCTGGGGTTGTTATTTTAATAGTCACCGGGCAGCAACTCTTGAGGCAAGAGTTTATTTGTCTCATACCCCACCTGTATGGACTGGGCACAAGGCTCCGTTTTAACGTGGACCCATCCACAAGGCGAAGCTAATGGGTGGGCGAGAACAAAAATTGCGTCGATCAGGCGCTGGGCAATAAAATTGCGTCGAACAGGCGCTGGACAATAAACCCAACCCTGCCCCTTTAAGTGCAATGAGGCAGGTATTTCCTGGAGGGACAGCCCTCTGGGATCGACGCTATCAATTTAACACCTTCCCGGTCCAGAGGCCGAAGCTCACTGGACCCCGTCCCGAAGGACGGGATGGGAGTGCCTAGGCAGGAGACCGGAACGCACTTCCTCATAAATTACCAATAAAGTTGTTTTGCTTCACTTACTCTGATTGTACATACTCCTGTTTTTGTCCGTATTCCTTTGGATCCGCATTGGCTACATTCTGTCCAAGAAGACCAACTACTGACCAATTCCAAGTTATTTTCAGGAATAGCTTCCTTAGCCGCCAACAGAGTTGAATTTTCTTCCACCTGGAATATGATAATTTAGAAATTCTTAGTGGTTAATAAAAAAAAGAAAGAGAGAAAAAGAAACAGATTAGGTGCTGAAGCAATCGGATGAAAATAACTTTTTGAATTTTTGTATAATAAATTTGATTGTCATTGGAAGAGACAATTGTATGGAGATAAGCAAAGGGGAGATTATAGTGTACGAAAGTGTTATGCTCAAATATACGTATATATATATATATATATATATATATATATATATATTTATAAAATGAATACAAGAGATAACCTACTCGAGTTTCACCATAAGGATCTTCAGGGTTAAATCCACTGAATTAATCGAGACTAATTAATAGCAGTCGATTTCACGTGTGTGTTATGCAATGACAGTAGCCTTTTTAATTTGATATAAAAAAACTTTAATACTTGCATATATTTGCTAGTGTTGATAATGAAAAATATTGATTATATATATATATATATTCTATAAGAAAAAGTATCGAATTTTATGCGATACATGCGTTGTAAGTGCCTTCAAGTAAAAATTTAATATATATATATATTATATATATATATATATTTATCAACCCCTCCGCACCAGCAGGATGCTACACAAGGTCAATTTCTTAAGCGGAGTTTAACAGGTTTGAATTCAGAGTTTTTCTTCTCCTAGACTAGTTACCTAACCAGAGTTAAAGAACCTATTCTTCCCAACTATTTACCCATAGTTTGAGGGAGAGTAGTTGGATTCATACCTTTCCCAAGGGTATTAGCACTATGTGAAATGCAAGCAGCCTCATCCAGGATTTGAACTCAGGTCGACGAGTCCATTTCCTACGACTCTAACCAGTACACCACGCACCTCCATCAATAGCGATTATAATAATATAATGCATACAGTTTTTTTTTCTCCACTGATTGGATTCTGAAAAACCTTATGTATGCTGATATGTTTTAATAAAGTCTGAACTATTTCCATAGGAAACCTAACGAGGTCCTATAACCGAATGAAAATGTAGTGTTTCTTACGATGTGATAATCAAGATGTCGATGTACATCCACTTGGTAAACGGCCTTGTATCTATTGTTTCTCAGACAGAAATATTGACCTGTATCTTCTAAGCTGATTGCTCTAATCTCTAGGTCTCGGTTCGGAGTGAGCTTATATTTATTGTCAGGCTGGATATTAGACATGATGGCTCCATCTTGACGAAACTGCTTCCATGTGACCGCTCTCCGGTTCGGAGTTGTCGTGCCTGGCTGGAAACTAAATCCAAAAATGAAGATTAAAGAAACGGAAAAAGAAACGGAAAAATAAAAATAAAAAGGAAAAATTAATGAAAATAGATGCGAAACGTCAATTATTGCTTATTAATATTCAGAATACTATTTAGCTGTGGATTATGTGGAAGTTGAAGAATAATTAAAGTTCCAATTACCGTTGAACTGGGAAGACAAGGCAACAAACGGTTGTAACTCAAATACAAACCCGAATGCTACAAAGTCCACTGCAAAATGACAAAGTATATATAAGACTCCACAATGTCATTTAAATCAAGCAGTCAAGCAGAACTCAAGGAATGGAATCTCCCAAATCACCCAGATTCATGAATGGATCATTCTTGATTCCTATTTATACCAACTGTCTTGGACATTGCTTGAGTTGTACTTAGTTAGCTGCTGTTATTAAAACCAACAGTAGACTAACTGACTTCAATAGAAGTGAACATTTTTTTCAAAAATCATTTTATTTTGTCAGATTTTAAAATTTTTAAATTTTCCGGTTTTGAAATATTTAAAACTAGAAGTGGCTACCAGCGTTGCCTAGATGGTGGGTTGGGGGTAAAATGTTAGTCTCGCAGATCCATTATTATGGAATCACGAGTTGGATCCTCATAGTATACCCTATTATATTCCCCACTATTATATTCATATTCAGAATACTAATTAGCTGCGGATTATGTGGAAGTGAACATTTATTTTTTCAAAAATTGTTTTATTTTGTCAGATTTTTTAAATTTTCCGGTTTTGAAATATTTTAAACTTGAAGTGGCTAGCCAGCGTTGTGTGGGTGGGGTGGGGGGTGTAAAATGTTAGTCTCGCAGATCCATTATTAGGGAATCACGAGTTGGATCCTTTTTAGAAACCACAATGTTCCTAGTTCGATACCGGTCCCCGCCAACTCAGCGTATGAGTAGCACAGGGATCTGTGCGGTAAAGTAAGGAGCTGGCGGTAGGTGTGGTGCACCACCTCAGATGCTAAAATAATCTCCTTGGTCTACTGCTATTGAAAAGGGGATAGACTCCCTCGCGGACTGGCTGTTACCGACTTTAGGCCGCCCCGTTGACTTATTATATTCCCTATGTAATATAAATCCCAGAGGTAGACTGAAGACACACCGCCTTCAAAATAACTGAGAAACAAACAAATTTACATTATTAACAAACTTAATAGGTCCACTTATATTGGTGAGAACTTTGAAAAAAAACAAACAAAAAAAACCCAGTTATTAACATAACAGACAATTGAATATATAAAAAGGTTTCAAGTTCATTCCTAGAAATTACAACCAATGCTAGATACAACTGATGAATTAGGGAGACGAATGGGGTGTTAGTTTGAAATCCGTTCTCTGTTCTTGTGAGCGCATTCACCCTGGGTCGGTTGAGCTGTCGGTGAATTCTTGATTCCTATTTATACCAGCTGTCTTGGACACTGCTTGAGTTGTATTTAACTGCTGTTATTCTAACTGACTTCAATAGAAGTGAACATTTTTTTCAAAAACCGTTTTATTTTGTCAGATTTTTTAAATTTTTAAATTTCCCGGTTTTTAAATATTTTAAACTAGAAGTGGCTACCCAGCGTTGCCTGGATGGTGGGTCGGTGGTGGGGGTAAAATGTTAGTCTTGCAGATCCATTATTATGGAATCATGAGTTGGATCCTCTTAGGATACCCTATTATATTCCCTATGTAATATAAATCCCAGAGGTAGACTGAAGACACACTGCCTTCAAAGATAACTGAGAAACAAACAAATTTACATTATTAACAAACTTAATAGGTCTACTTATATTTATATGTAACGGCCCAGCGTCCTGATATTGTCATTTGGTCTGTTAATCAAAAGAAAGTTTTTATCATTGAGTTGACAGTTCCATTTGAAGAAAATCTGGATTGGGCCCATCAGCGGAAGTTGGAAAAGTATGAAGACCTACGTGAACAATGCGCCAGAAACGGATGGATCACGGATGTATTTCCCATAGAGGTCGGATGTCGGGGGTTTATTGCCAACTCAACCTCGGCATTTTTGTCTAAACTTGGACTTTCTCTACCAGACAAAAGGAAATATTTAAATAAGATCCAGGAGAAAGCTCTAACCGCATCAGCGTGGATATGGCAGTCCTATTTTGTGACATCAAACCGACAAAGTCTGGTGGTATCGTGAGATACTGCTGGGGCGCTCTGGGTTAGTGGTAATGATGCTTCGGCCCCGAAACCATGCCTGAACCCAGAGTCATCATCTGATGAAGGCTTTGTTGGTTGCAATGCTACTGTGTAAATAGCAGTCATTGTATGAAGATTATTGGTGAGAACTTTGGGAAAAAAAACAAACAGTTATTAACATAACAGACAATTGAATATATAAAAAGGTTTCAAGTTCATTCCTAGAAATTACAACCAATGCTAGATACAACTGATAAATTAGGGAGACAAATGGGGTGTTAGTTTGAAATCCGTTCTCTATTCTTGTGAGCGCATTCACCCTGGGTCGGTTGAGCTGTCGGTGAATTCATGGAAGGAGTAACAAAAGAATAGGAAATTCACAAGCAGTCCCCGACCCCCACATGCATATATTCCCTACGTAAAAAAAAATGACCTTGCATTGATCCAGCCGCTCTGTAAAGAAAAATTAAGTCTTCTATTTAAAATATTAAATGCAACAAAAAATTCTATGCTATTATCATTTAAATTTTATTTTTTAATTATCTTCACTAATATAAATCAAATCTTCATTATTTTTGCTCAAAAAGCAAGATATGGTGATAGTGAATGTATATATACATATTTACTTTGTCATTAATTGTTTTATTTTCATAGTTTCCTCCGGACATACATACACACAAACTGCCCTTTATATATGTATAGATTGATGAGATAACTCTTTATTACACTGGCTTAAATGTCATCTTTTTAACCATTCCCCACCCCCATATCAAATCATCAACACGACACTGTTAATATATATGATTTGATACCGGCCCTCGCCAACTCAACATATGAGTATCACGGATCTGTGCAGTAAAGTAATGCACTCAACCTCAGATGCAAAAACAATCTCCTTAGTCTACTGCTATTGAAAAGGTGATAGACTCCCTCACTTTCTAGCTGATATCAACTTTAGGCCACTTTTTTTTATTATCTAGAATAGCTTTTAATTCTTATTCTTTAAATAAATAATATACATGAAAAAGTTGAGATACAAGGTATGTCAGAAATGTTCTAGGTTGATTTAAGTCCTTTGATGTAACAGGCATCGTCCACTGTGAATTCTTGCCACAGGGCCTGATGATCAATCAGTATGTCTACAAAAAGATACTGCAGCGTTTAATTCATTCAGTGCATGGGAAGAGAAGAGGCGAGAGATGGAGCAGGACAACTTGTGGGTGCTTCACCATGACAACGCACCTGCCCACACTGACCGGAGTATCCGAGAGTTTATGACCTAGAAGAACATCACTGTGCTTGAGCAACCTCCTTACTCACCCGACATGACTCCATGTGATTTTTTTTCCTTTTCCCCAAGCTCAAGGGGTCATCGAAGGAACCCATCTTGAGCATGTGCATGACATCAAAAAGGCCATGACAATGTAAGATTCAAGGTTGATAATTGAATAACATACAAGTCCGACACGTTGTGAGACAAAACATTTAATATATATAACAGCACATGGAAATGATAAGATACATAATGTACAGGAGAATAGAACATGTAAATACATATACAATATCTAGGTATAAACAAGATACCCAAATGTACGTAAGATATAAATGTTACAGACATGGAACTAAAGGATAGTCCATGCTGTATAAAGACTTACAGTAATGTTAGGGGGGGGAGCAAAGCCCCACCTTGAAGGGGGTAGATAGACTCTAGCCCATAGCAGTTTGTTGAAAGATCTAGCTAAAAAGAGGAAGCAGCGTTTGAATGAACGCGCTTAACTACCAGAGGTCCCCTAGTGGGAACAAACAGCAATGCAGTGAGAAGATAACTCTTCCGGCAAAAGGAAGATAAACCCCTACAACAACTTAACTATGGAGAATCCCGGAAGAATCCTTCCAGGAGTGGACTACTTTGAAGGGGATAACTTGTAGTTTGGATTTGAAATAAATTTTTTTGTGATAGCAGTCCTTTTCTGACATACCTCGTATATTGGAATTTATCCAAGATGAATTTTTTCTTCTGTATTTGTTTTAGAAAAACAAAATTGTATATTTCTATATGTTTACTGTGGGAGTTCTTTAATAACCACTTTCATTGTTACGGTAATACAATACTTGCTTTTGAGTAACATTGGACACGCTTCCTGTTACTATAGCAACGTGTTTTCTCATTACGTTGTTTGCCCATCCTCTTTGAAATGGAATATTCTGGTGATATAAAGTCTTATGCTTGAACACACAAACATATATTTTATATGTGTAGATGTGGAGGCGCGTGGTCAAATGGTTAGAATCATAGGAAATGGACTCATCAACAAGAGTTCAATTCCTGGACGAAGCTGTTTGCATTTCACACAGCGCTAATATCCTAGGGAAAGTTATGAATCCAATTCTCCCTCCAGCTATGGGTAAATAGCAGGGTGGACTGTGCTCTTTAACCATGGCTAGGTAACCAGTCTAGGAGAAAGAAAACTCTGAATTCAAACCTGTTAAACTCCGCTTAAGAAATTGACCTTGTGTCGCATCCTGCTCGTGCAGAGGGGTTGGTAAATATATATATGTGTAGATATTTGCAGTCATTCATTGAAATAGATTTTAAAATGTAAAAAAACCCCCGAAAAACCCATCAAAAACAAAAACTGATCATTAGATATTTATATTCTAGTTATATATATATATATATATATATATATATATTTACCAACCCCTCTGCATGAGCAGGATGTAACACAAGGTCAGTTTCTTACACAGAGTTTAACAGATTTGAATGCAGAGTTTTTCCTTCTCCTAGACTGGTTACCTAGCCATGGTTAAAGAGCCTAGTCTGCTCTGCTATTTATCCATAGCTGGAGGGAGAATTGGATTCATACCTTTCCCTAGGGCATTAGCACTGTGTAAAATGCAAACAGCTTCGTCCAGGAATTGAACTCTGGTCGACGAATCCATTTCCCCAATACTCTAACCATTACACCACACGCCTCCAGTTATATAAACTAGCAAAAATATGTGCCCCCTGGGGCAAGTATTTAAGTTTTAATGTAATAAAATAACTAAACAAAATAAGAATGAATATAAAGATATTACTAATGTTATTTTAATTGATTTCTGTATAAATTTATATAACGGATTGCTTTTAGTATGCTTAAGAATAAAATGATAATATTAGAAATCAGTGAATAATTATTTATTAAACCCAGTTTTGTTAAAATCATTATGCAAATTATTGCCACCGTATGCTATGTAATCTTTATTTTTTAGTGATATAAAACACCTATTTCAGGATTTTAAATGCATTAATAATATGGGCAGTTTTGCGGCAAATCTAACTCAACTAGGCTTTAATAGAGAGCTCGATGAATATCCCATTTTAAATTGTTTTATCTTTTACTCCTTTAATAATTTTGATTATTTTACTTACTTATGATACGAACATTGAATTTTTAACTCCAACCCCATCAGGCAATATCTTTCAAAAATTAATTTTTACACTGCCCGGAGGGTGTTTTTTTTGTTGTTTTATGTTAGTATAGGTAATTATAGTGTATATATGTCTCCTTACAACTGCTAACAAAAGTGAGTTGAGATCAAAGGAATTTTTAACTCCAACCCCATCAGGCAATATCTTTAAAAAATTAATTTTTACACTGCCCGGAGGGATTTTTTTTTTTTTTTTTTGTGCTAGTATAGGTAATTATAGTGTATATATGTCTCCTTACAACTGCTAACAAAAGTGAGTTGAGATCAAAGGAAAGCAGTAAACACATGATTTAGTTTCATAGTTAAGGTGAATTAATTTATCACTAGCTACCTGTTTACACTATTTCTTTTTATTTTTTAATTTTTTTTACAAAACTTTAATTACCATTGATGACATTTCCCTTAAATCAAAGACTTCTAAATATGTTTAATATTACGTTTAAGGCTAAAGGTTATCATTTGGGGCAGACTATAGGAAACCGTTGACGAGTTGTGATGCACCTGAGCATTGTACAGAATAAATTTTATTATTATTAAACGTGGTTTTATTAATACCAGTATGCAAATTATTCACACCATATACTATGTAAACACATTGCAGGATTTTAAGCACATAAATAACATTGGCTGTTTTGTGGCAAATCTATCTCGGCTAGATCTGAGATATTGTGAATAAATAAGATGCTAATTAAGATTAAATTAAATAATGATTATATAATAACCATGGAGAATATAATGTATATAACTAATGAAATTGGTGACATAGTTTCATTTACAGACACACAATCTCCATTATAATAAGATTTTAACTACTTTGTAACCCTTTGTCTCCTTACAACTGCTAACAAAAGTGAGTTGAGATCAAAGGAAAGCAGTAAACACATGATTTAGTTTCATAGTTAAGGTCAATTAGTTTATCACTAGCTAAAAAAAAAAGAAAAGAAATAGTGTAAACAACTATTTCTTTTATTTTTTTATTTTTTTTTTACAAAACTTTAATTACCATTGATGACATTTCAATACTAATGTCTGTCCGACTTTCGCCACTAATGCTCTGTAGATACTCCTTGTTGGTGTATGGTTTTCATTAAGGCATTCGTAGTACTCTTCTGTTCGTTTCTTAACCAAACTGAGCGGCAGTTGATTATAACTGGCTTTTGATCTGAACTCCTCATGGTCAACCTGTGTCCTTTTAATTCTTTGCTTAAGTCTTTCGTTCTTGATGAAAGGTTTCACACTGTATTTTGTAGTCTGCAAATTTTTTAATTGATTCTTTTTCACTCGTGTTATCTTGCTGCTGCTGCTGCTGCTGTTATAGTTGTATGTCATGTTACCTTCGGCCGTGGTTGTCTGCACAATTTCGATAACGATGCTCGCTGACAATACCATAAAGAGTGAAAGATCTTTTGTGAAGAAACGCCATATTATACCAGTTTTCATATCTTCTTCTTTAAAAAAAAAAAAATTTTTTTTTAAAAGTGTTTAATATCTGTTTTAGTGCTGTGATAGTAATAATAATATTTTATTAATACTAATTATGATAAATTAATATAATGATAAATTTAATACTAATTAACTCAGAATTAAGGTATTAATATTAATACATTTAGTTATAATAATAATATATTCTAATAGATATTTTTTTCTTTTTCTTTTTCTTTTTTTAGTGTAATTGCTTAGAGATTTTAGTTTTGTTTTTGTATCAATGTGTATGTTGGTTTCCATAGATACGTTTATGTGTCTTTTCTGTCCATTTTTTTTTAGAGAGTTCTAATATTCTCAATGTGAGAATATCAACTGACCTATTTATCTATTTTTATTACTGTAAATTTCTTTTCTATGTTCTTTTTAAAATAAAAAAAAAAATCATTTTTAAAACATCTGCCTTCCGGTCAAACAGGGGGTCCAGTGAGTAAATTAACATCATTGATCCAAGCCCCCCCCCTTGAAGGCAACACCTGCCCCCTCGATTTAAAGGGGCAGGGCTGGGTTTATTGCCTGGTGTCTGAGGCGGCCACCTTGAGGTGAAATGCTGATTGGATCAACGCATTTTTTGCACCCGACACACTATAAGCTTTTATTCGTGGATGGTCCCACATTAATAGGGCCTTGTGCCTAACCCGTACATGTGGGGTACGTGGTAAATAAACTCAGTTACTCATACTGTGTACAAAAAAAATAAAATAAATAAAAGATTATCAATATTATGGAGATTGTGTGTATTTCTGTCTGTAACAAAATCTATGTCACAGCTCACGTCACATCACAATATTCTTGTGTTATATACACTCAAAATCTGAGTAAGCAATTTTTTTAAATTGTTTTTTACTCGCGTCCTTTTTTTTTTTTTTTTTTTTCTTTCTTTTCAGTTACAAGTTAACTAAAAACTTTACAAATAAATAAATACCAACGATTTTGTGTAAAATTTATGTGTAAAATATTCAAAATAATTAAGAATTAATAGACACACACAACATTTTATTTGAGGAGGACAGGACTAAGTTTCCATTTAAAATTGTTTTATTTTTTTACTCATTTAATAAATATGAGGATTTTGCTTTTTTTTTTTTTTTAAAGTAAATACGGCCAGACAAAACATCAAAATCATTTTATAAGATTTCTAAGAAAGTGAATGTTTGATCTAATTTAAGCTACGGGTTGCTGCTTATGAAATTTAGCATACAAATATGTTTCAAATTCTCCCATCTCTCTCTCGCTACACTCTCAGAGAAACTAACATATATAACGACGAGGTAATCAAGATATAAATAGAGAGGAAGAAAGTGATAGGCAGAATGTAAAGTAAGAGATTGGTCAGTTTTTTGACTTAATTCCAAATTACAACTAATTAGAACCAATTAAAATGGAATTTTTTTCAAACATAACTCAATCCTAAAAGTAAGGAATAATTTAGTATAATTTTCGTGTCATTAAACTAAACATTAAAAAAACCTTTAGGAGACAAAAGTTGATTTGCTCAGCTTTAGTATAATAAAGTAAAGTCGTTGGGGTGGCCTAAAGTCGGTATCAGCCAAACAGCAAGGGAGTCTATCCCCTTTTTACTAGCGCTAGAACAAAGAGATTGTTTTGACATCTGAGTCAGAGTGCCACACCTAACATCAGCTCCTCACTTTACCGCACAGATCCCAGTGCTACTCATACGCTGATTTGGCCAGGGCCAGTATCGAACCCGGAACCTTGTGGTCCCTAGTTGGATGCTCTACCAACTGAGCTAAACCGTCCCCACCCCCCACCTGACTGCAAAGTGTTGCAATTTTATTTTTTTGTCCGTGCATTTATTTATTTATTTTTTTGTTTAATTTGTCTGCAAGAATCTTCCAGCTGTTTTTGAAAGATGAATGTTTTTGTAATTTATTATCAAAGGATATTCTTTATTTTGATTTAAAAATCATCTGTGTGCTATTTTTTGTATTTTGTTTAATGTCAAGTCTCTAGTGGTGCTTTGTTTTGTTTTGTATTGTTTTTTTTTTTTGTTTGTTTGTTTTTTAATTTGTTCTTTAACTAGAAATCTTAGTGTGGACTCGGTAAGAAAGGAAAGAAAAAAAAATTAATATTTATATTTAGAAATTAAAAAAAAAAAAATGATTGTTACCATATATACTCGTGTATCATACGACTTTCTGAGACCTGAATTTTAGCCTAATATTAGAAAGTTGTACCATACAAACTTTGTTTACATAAATAGTTGGCCAAGGATAGAACTAGGCCAACTGATAGACCTACAATTTCCAGCTGCAACAAATGGTTCTGGATAGTATTGGATGATACTTGAGTATATACAGATATAAAATGCTATTGTTTTTTCTTCTGTGTGTGTATATATATATATATATATATATATATATATATATAATCAGTGATTTTAAAAAATGAGCTTTTTAATGAAATTAATTATTTTCTTTTATTTTTCAGGATGGTACCAATTCTGGCCCTTACAGCCATGTAGCTGACTTTTCTGCTATTAAAGAGCTTGATATGATTAGCAAAGAAATTGATGACATGAAACGGTAAAAATCTTTTCTAATGCATGCTTGCATGTATGTGTGTGTGCGTATGTATGTGTGTATGTGTATATATATATATATATATATATATATATATATATATTTTAACAATGGAAAGGAGTAACCTACTCGAGTTTCATCGATTGATTCTTCAGGGTTACTTTAAATTAATCGAGTTTTCGAGTTAATAGTTAAAAGGTGAAAAGTTAAAATTATTTAATAACTAGTTTAATTTGGTTTGAGTTTGGTTTGGTTTTATTTTTTTGAATACTCTCAAACCAAATTAAACTAGTTATTAAATAATTTTAACTTTTCACCTTTTAATTTCGTTAATACGACCCATAACATATCTTTTATTAAATAATAATTGAAAAAATAATTCCCATAAATTAATCCAAATTTTTAATTCAATAAACAAAAACCGTTCCTTATCTACGAAAATATAAATAAGCGTTCCTCTACTAAAGTTAAGTCCCATTCCAACGGGCAAGTTTATAACACCTAAGATTAATCGAAAACTCGATTAATTTAAAGTAACCCTGAAGAATCAATCGATGAAACTCGAGTAGGTTACTCCTTTCCATTGTTAAAATAAATTTATGCTCTACATTGTATTGAGCACTTTGTATTTGTTTTTTCTCAACCTTAACTTCTGGATATTGTGCGCTCCCAACGATCGTTCTTATACCCACCGGTAAGTTAATACTTATACATATACAAATATATATATATATATATATATATATATATATATATATATATGTGTGTGAATAAAAGGAAGTGAATCCGACGGTATGTAGTATAATAAAAAATTGAAAAAAATACAGGTTTAAATGAGTTAAGTGGTGAGTTTATTGGCCGACGCTGCAGTGTTTCGATCTATTAATTAGATCATCTTCAGGGCTTTTGTTGGTATGTGGAAGGTGATAAATTTTTTTATCTCAGAATACGGAGAAAGGCGAGTAATAGTCCTTGTTTATCGGTCTGTTTAAAATTTGAAGTCTGAGAAAAAAAAAAAAGAACGTTGAAAAAATGAACGGTTTGAAATATGACGTCAAATATTCTTTTTTGCGGTGTGAGTATTAGAATGTGTAAGTGTTTGTATCGAAAAAAGCATTGTGCATTTTTTATGTGTTTATGAATGTGTGGTTGTGCGTGTGTGTATAAATCTTTTGCAATAAATGGAATTGAAACAAACCTCAAGGTTGTGTATGCGCAACCACACATTCATAAACACATAAAAAAATGCACAATGCTTTTTTCGATACAAACACTTACACATTCTAATAAATAATATTATTTAATTATAACCTAACAATTTAGAAGAAAAAAAGAAAAAAAGATACATATTTTTCTTATTTACGAAATTTAAGTTTCAATGTTAAAGATGCCCTATTACCAAAACCAAATTAGTAGCGAATTAGTTATTTTTGTCATTAAATTATCTTATCCCCTAAAACTGTAGCCCAATTCGCAAAATGTTAATTCATAGACTGTAGTTAAACTGTTATTGGGGACCACCAAAAAACTTTCCGTTTTAATTTTCCGACCGTTTTAAGAAATCAACCAAGATTCGTACACTAGGTGACTTAAAATTGTTTTCCTGGCTGTAAAAAAAATTAAATACAATTTATGTCATGTTTTAATATAGATTTTTTAAAAAGATTACTTTAATTATTAATTTTTTTAAACTTATAGGGTCAATAAATGTGAGTGAAAATTTAGGAAGAGTGTTAAGAGTAAACTAGGGACTGGCAAACTGAGCCTAAAATGCATTTTTGACAAAATAACTTTAGCCCCCCTACAGAAAATAATTTACCAAAAATCAGGAAATTATCGGATTTTAATGAAATTTTCAATGTTTATGTATCAATGAATGATCTTTATAACACATTATTTATTTTATTTCAAAACTTTGTCATTTTTTTTCAGGTCACTTAATTTTGACCCCCCTTATGCTGGGGGCGTAAAATTGTAAAAAGAAGGTTTTGAAATAAAATAATTGATGCATTATAAAATTTATTTATTAATAAATCAACACTGAAAACTTCATTAAAATTGGAAAATTCCCAGATTTTTGGTAATTTTTTTTCAATAGGGAGGGAAGGGTAAAATTATTTTGTAAAATACAGATTTTACGTCATCTTAGACAACGTTGATATATATATATATATATATATATATATATAAGTTAAAAGAAAGGAAATGAATCCGACAATATGAGTATGAAAAGGTGGAATGAAAACATCACACAATGCTGTAAAGAGAAAAGATTATATTATAAATTGTTTTCTCTTTAACAGCATTGTGTGATGTTTTCATTACACCTTTTCATACTCATATATATATATATATATATATATATATATCATCTCCAAAGAAATCCAAGTGCAGATCCAAAGTCTCAAAGACTGATGGATACCGTATTGCTGGACATCTTATTATAATGGAGATTGTGTGTTTTTCTGTCTGTAACCAAAACTATATTCCTACTCAAGTCACAATTCTCTTAGTTATTGACATCACATACTCCATGATTTTATTTTTATCTAAACCTCAATTATTAATAAAATTGTCTGACATTATTAATACTGTTAACTATGTCTCCATACTGACAACATGCAATTATATTTATATATACAACAAAATAGCGCTTTACAGTGTGAACGGGAAGGCTAATTTGCATATTAATATTAAAAAATCGAATTTAATAAATATGTGCTTAGTATTATTGATTTCTAACTGTTTGGTTTTATTTTAATGAATATAAGAAAAAGTCTCTTCAATAAATCTTAAATGAAATCCATTAATAAGATAAAATAACTGTCATTTTATTCTTTACTTCCTCTTTTAACTAAATACTTAAATTAGAAAAAAATAATAATGAAAGACGAGAGTGATGGAAGAGTAAGTTTCAGTTGTTCCATTTTTTATTATACTCCCTCTGTTTCAAATCTTATTATACCCCTCTGTTTCAAATCTTTTTATCTGTATTCTTATTTAGTTTCATTAGCCTTTCTAATTTAATACAATATTTTATTACATTAAAACTTAAATACTTGCACCCGGAGGGTGCATATATTTGCTAGTATATATAATGGAAAATAGAACGACTGGTATTTTAATGATTTATTTATTTATTCTGTTTTTTCTTCTTTTTTTTTTATTGTGTATGAATCCCAGCTTTATATGTAAAATCAATTGTTTCAGAATAAAGAAAAAAATTTTTTTTTTTTTTTTTCTTAAATTCGGTTTTCAGGGAAAAGCTTCAACTAGAAAAAGAAAAGTCCCAACGTGATGCTGATATCAAAATAAAGAATGGTGAAGTCCAGGCTTTGCAAAAAGATTTGGATGCCATTACAGCCACCCTTCATCAACTTGAGAATCAAAAGAAAGAAGCCCAGAAGCGGTTAGATGAATTAGACGATAAGGTAACTTTTTTTTCTTTCTATACTTTATAACCACTTGCATTTATTTATGTATGCTTTGCTTCTCTTCTCACTGATTTTATTTTCATTCTGATCCCACCCACTATATATATATATATATATAATATATATATATATATATATATATAAAACAATTTTTTTTTGTGATGAAGCAAAGAAAATACAGTGCTCAACCACAAATTGTGAGAGCTATTATTTATTTAATTTGTTGAGTTTTTAAAAAAAATAAATGCTTATTATAGACAGCTACCCAGGTTGTCTTGCTAGGTCGCAATCATCAGGCTGTCAAATTAGATCTTATGGTGTTTATTTGAAGATCCTTTCTTGATGTTATATTCTTTCTTGATGTTATATATTTTTGAAAAGATTGAACATTTAAAAATCCGAAGTGTAATAGCGTCCACAAGCAACCAACGTTATTTGCAGTCCAGAATATAACATCAAAGGATCTTCAAATAAACACCATAAGATCTAATTTGACAGACTGATGATTGCGACCTAGCAAGACAACCTGGGTAGCTGTCTATAATAAGCATTTATTTTTTTTTAAAACTCAACAAATTATATTATTATATATATATATATATATATATATATATAAAGGAAATGACTTACCGGGGAATAAGAAATTGAGTTTCATTCTCATCCCATCCACCTGAAGTCAATATCAGCTAGTCCGCAAGGGAGTTTATCTCCTTTTCATTAGTGCTAGACCAAGGAGATTGTTTCTTCGTGTCTGAGGTGGACTGCTACACCTACCATGAGTTCCCCACTTTACCGCACTGATCCCTGTGTGACTCATATGCTGAGTTGGTGAGGGCTGCCATTGAACCAGGAACCTTGAGGTTACTAGCCAGACTCTCTAACAACTGAGCTAAACACATAATGCTTCAGGCAAATTATAAAACCCTCATTATATATACTAGCAAAATAAAAAGACGGCCCCCGGGCGATGTAAGAATAATTTTTGAAAGATATTGCCTGAGGGGATGCGAACTGAAAATTCAATGTCATAGAGTTTGTACCATAAGTACACCCAAATATTAAAAAGTTGGCCCGAAAACTTGAAAAAAATCACAAATAAAATTGTTAAACAGGAGATGTGTCTTTTGTTTAATTCAGCATATATATATATATATATATACATATATATATATATATATATATATATATATATATATATATATACGGTGTACATTTTCATGTACTTAGGTAGTAATATTTCATCCACAGAAAGCGATGTTAATGCATGCATAGGAAAGTTATGGTCTGCTCTAGACAGATTATCAATCATATGGAAGTGTAATCTCACTGACAAGTTAAAGTGAGAGTTCTATCAGGTCATAGTATTACTGTATGCCTGTTTTTAAAAGAAAAGCATCACTGTTCAGACAACACTTTTTCCATCCTAATGTCCTGATGAAGGTTTAATAAAAACCGAAATGATTTAACGTCAACTTCAACATCAAGAATACATTCACCTTTTTTGGAATACTTTTTAAAAATTTTCTACATATATATATATATATATATATATATATATATATATTATTTAAAAAAAAAATGTATTTATGGAATGTGTATGTTAATTAATGATATATCATCAATTAACATACACATTCCATAAATACATATTTAGAAAAAAAATGAAATTGAAATTGATTGAACAACTGAAATCAAGTCTCTTCCGCAAGTGGCTTCTAACAATGAAATATATATAAACACACAAGACTGTGCCCATTTCAAAAACAGCCTCTGAAGATGAAAATACTTTGAAATTAATTAGACATTGGACACTATTTTATACTCATTGAAATTGCCTTTAAAATATAAATAATAATATACTTTACTTAAAAATGCTTCAAGCAAATTATCAAATAAATATATATATATATATATATAAGTTTGTAAACACGATGTGTTTGGATATGGCTTTTTGCTGACAATTTTTGGGAGAATATGTGCTTAATTGGAATTGTACCTAATTTTGAAAATTAATTAATTAATAATTAATTAGGCGGGAATGCCTATTTAAATGTATGGCTAAACAAATCGAGAAAAATCAATCTCTGTATGTACATTTCGGCCTATTAGGCCTCATCAGCAGAGCTATAGATAGGAAGACCGCCCTGTGCGTGATTCGAAACCTGACTGTCAAGCTGACAGGCGAAGACCGTAACCCCTACACCAAAATGGACCTTCTTAGATTTTTCGATTTGTTTAGAGTAGGTTAATATTCCTCTTATATTGACTTCTTCTACACAACAGTATAAGTAAATACACATTAGCGATGTGTTTATGATATGGCTTTTTTAAGAATTTTTTTAGCCGACAATTTTTTCAATTAAGCACATATTCTCCCAATAAATATATATATATATATATATATATATATATAAGAAAATTTGAAAAACAAGTATTCCGAAAATGGGATGAATTTAATAATCGATGTTTAAAACATTATTAAATTCATCCCATTTTCGGAATACTTGTTTTTTCAAATTTTCTTTATATTGTCGGATTTAATTTCCATATTTACTCCCATATATATAATATATATATATATATATATATATTTATATTTGGATGGGACTTTATTGCCACTTCAATTTTGTGGTTCCATTGTATGGTTCCAAGTATTGTTCAGATAATTAAGTTCATTCTTTTGTTGTTGTTACAACATTTCTGTTGAATAATTCCACTGTCTTCTTTTAAAGTGTGCAATTTATATCAAGAGAGAGTGAGGGAGTTTCTAATTTGGATAAATCAAACCAGGAAATGGTCACCAATATACTGGCTGGCTCAGTTCATTTCCAGTGATATGAGCCACATAGGGTGATTATCTTCTTGGCTTGGTTTATTTGCTTATAAACTTCTCATGGGTTATTTAGTACTTGAATTCCCTTGTAAATGTTTGATTACTTTAATGTTCTATAGTAATCTCTTTTTTTAAAATCACACTTGTTTTATTACTCTATAATAATAATAATGATAATTTGTTTGCACAGTTATATGGTATCCCATATTCCTATATAATACTAATTTATACACAATAATATGATTAAATGTAATTATTTTTATTTAATCATATGCTCTCATAGTTATATGGTTTCAAATACTCCTGTATGACACCAATAATTTGCAAGCATTTTAAGTAGCTGTATCAGTGCTATTGTATGACTGCACCATTTGGACTCAAACGAAATTCTTGGAAAAGCAGATGGGAACTGTACAAGAATCCCTATTACGACAAGAAGGTTCCTGAGTCCGAGAAGGTTCCCAAGAAAAATACAGAGAAATAGTATATAAAAAAATTCAGATAAATAGTAGATAATCAATACGAACCCGACAGAATCCGTCAATTGAAAATCTGACAAGAAATACCTGAAGAAGGCCGGAGGTCACATTGGCCTAAACGTTGTACAGATAACAATGAAGATGAGGAAAATAGTCTGAATAATCCAAATAATACTAATTGTAACTTGTCTTGCACAGAACATGACACTATATCTTAATGAAGACAATAATGTAATTCAAGTCAACTAATCACTGTATTCTCATAATAGTAATTTCAATTCTTGCAGGATGCCCCATTTAGAAAAAAAAAAATCCTTACATATAAAACACATTGTGCTAATCTGGCCTGGTGGGAGGTCAGGAAAATGATTTTTTTTTTTTTTTTTTTTTTTTTTTTTTTTTTTTTTGATAAGTGATTTTTTAAATTTTTTATTAATTAGATTACTTTACTTGAATTTACTTTTCAAATAGTCTCAATATTTATAGACTCATACTATTTATCATTTGACATTGAAATAGATATTTTTTGCTCTAGAAGAGAAGGCAGAATTTTTGCCGCTACAATTGAATGAATGCTTGCATGTATTTTTGGGCTGGATTTTCTTTTTCTATATCTTAAGCTTGCTTTTCTATTGTACAGTTTTTTAGTTTGTTTTTTCTTTGATTTTAATTTTTGCTTCAAGAAGTCCATTATTTTTAAAGAATAAACAAGAGAAAAGGAACTGGAAATTGAACCATCAGTCCTGGATTTCATTAGTGACAATATTTAAAAGAAATTCTAGCTGACATTAAGAAAAAAAACAAACAGAATTAGCATGATTCCCATGTAATATTTATGGGGCTATTTATTCATATAGAAATGGCACTTCTGCCTATGATTATACATTGGAAAGGATTTTTACTATAGAAATGCATTGGAAAGGATTTTACAATACATTGGAAAGGATTTTTACTATAGAAATGCATTGGAAAGGATTTTTACTATAGAAATGCATTGGAAAGGATTTTTACTATAGAAATGCATTGGAAAGGATTTTTACTGTAGAAATGCATTGACCAATGGTTTTTACTATAGAAATTCATTGGCCAATGATTTTTATTATAGAAATTCATTGGCCAATGATTTTTACTATAGAAATTCATTGGCCAAAGATTTTTACTATATAAATTCATTGGCCAAAGATTTTTACTATAGAAATTCATTGGCCAAAGATTTTTACTAAAGAAATTCATTGGCCAAAGATTTTTACTAAAGAAATTCATTGGCCAATGATTTTTACTGTAGAAATGCATTTGACTATGCATAGAAACGGTTAATGAATTGACCATATGTTGCATTCTGCTTGTGTGGAATGATATGGCTAAATACAAACAGTGCATATTAATGTGGTCCCTAATTTAAGTGATTGGTAAAGGAGATCCCCTCCCCCAGGTGGTATTAGTTAATTTGTAAAAAAAAAACAAGCAAAGAAAACCCCACCTGATTTACAATATTTCTGTAGATATTTTTTTCTTGGTTCTATGTCTATCTTCTTTTTTTTTTCTTTCTAATTATTATTATTCTGCAATAAAATAGATTTCTGTACTGGTGTAGGGTAATTATTGTGGCCTACGGGGATTTGAAAGAAGAAAGAGAAGAAAAAGAAATAAGAGCAAACAAAGGTTAAAATTTGGAAGAGTAAACACTAAGTGGGGTGCCAGTAATGTGACTGATGAATGACCCCGGAAATAGATTTTAAAATAAAAACGGAAGTTATGGTACACTGGCTCATTTGCGTAATTTTGTTTACACTTTTGCCTATACAAAAGAAAACAAACCACTTCAAAGTGGAAAGTAATAATAGAATTGATAATAAAAAAATTCACTTCCTCTTGCTAAATACAATTTTTTTTTTTTACAGATGAAAGAATTAAAATAGAATATTAGAATGATTCTTCTAAATCAGAACTGATGACAAAACATGTTTTTTTCTCTAAAAATTAGGTTGGTTGGTTGGTTGGTTGGTTTTTACAGCATGTTAACCCATGTTGGATTATTTAATGCCAAAGTCATCATTTTTTTCTTTTTGTAAGCAATTAAATGTTTTCAAGTAACTCATAATAAAGATTTTTTTAACAATTATAGCTTCAAGTAACTATTCTTAATACAAATAATTTGCACACAATTATATGATTTCAAGGATTTCTATATAATAATAAGTAAAAAAAAGTAAAGCCATCGGGGCGGCCTGAAGTCGGTATCAGCCAGTCAGCGAGGGAGTCTATCCCCTTTTCAATAGCGCTAGACCAAGGAGATTGTTTTGGCATCTGAGGTGGAGCGCCACACCTACCATCAGCTCCTTACTTTACCACACAGATCCCTGTGCTACTCATACGCTGTATGCTGAGTTGGCGAGGACCGGTATCGAACTAGGAACCTTGTGGTTTCTAGTTGAACGCTCTACCAACTGAGCTAACCCGGAACCTTATATATATATATATATAATATATTATATATAATAATAGTTATATGATATTTAATGAATTCTTGTTAATGGATTTCTTTTAAGATTTATTGAAAAGATTTTTGCTCATATTCATTAAGATAAAACAATACAATTAAAATCAATAATACTATCAAGCACATATTTATTAAAATCAAATTTGTAATATCAATATGCAAATTAGCCTTCCCGTTCACACTGTAAACCGTTATTTTGTTGTATATATAAATACAATTGCATGTTATTAGTATGTAGATATGGTCAACAGTATCAATAATGTAAAACAATTTTTATTAATAATTGAGCTTTAAATAAAAATAAAATCATGGAGAATGTGATGTAAATAACTAAGGGAATTGTGACTATATAGTTTTGGTTACAGACGGACAATCTCCATTGTAATAAGATATATATATATATATATATATATATATATATATATATATATGTAAAAATGAAAATGGAATTGAAAATCGACGATATGAGGAAGAATGAATACAGAAAAGAAAGTACAGAATGGATGAATAAAGATGAATTTAATCAATATCACTTACACATGTGTTTTGGTTAGTTTATCTATGTGTACAGGATTCAAACTATTATTATTATTAAATAAACAAATATTATTATTTCATTTCATTTGTTTATTTAATAATAATAATCGTTTGAATCGTTTATACATAGATAAACTGACCGAAACACATGTGTAAGTGATATTGATTAAATTCATCTTTTATTATCCATTCTGTACTTTCTTTTCTTTATTTATTCTTCCTCACACACACACACACACACACACACACACATATATATATATATATATATATATATATATATATATATATATATATATATAAACAAGACTTGGCATTAAATAAGCTAAAATGGTTGATTAGCCATTAAACTCCAACCAACCAAACTGACTGCCTTAAACATTGCCATCTTTATTTATGTATGCTTGTAGTATTAGTAGTGATATTATTTTTCTGAATTTCTTTGAAATGTCATCCATTATTATTATTATGTTTTCAACAAGTATTTCTCATCTTAGTTTCAGTTACTTTTTATTACAACTCATTAAGTTGTCATTCTATAGTTAAATTGAATGACTATTAGCAAGAAAACTCTGTAAAACTTACTCGTAAGCTGTTGCATTAAACTTTAAAATGTTATAAACATTTTTCGGATAAACTTGCAAATCGTCATCAAAATTTTGACAAAGATTTGCAACACATCAAACTAAATTTTGAAAATCCGATTCAAAATACTTAACATTTTTATTTTTGGTAAGTCAGATTAGTAATTGTTTTATTTCATTTATTTAATGAATCTTGAAATATTTTCTTAACTAAAATATCTATGTGCAGTTTAGAAAATATTTCAAGATTCGTTAAATAAATGAAATAAAACAATTACTAACCTGACGTTCCAAAAAAAAAAGTCAAGTAGAAAAAAAAAAAAAAGGAAAAAGTAAATAAATAAATATTTTAAAAAAAGAAATAAATAAATATTTTAAAAAAATAAATAAATAAAAAAAAAATAAAATTTAAAAAAAAAAATAAATATTAAAAAAAGTAAATAAATAAATTTAAAAAAGTAAAATAAATATTAAAAAAAAGTAAATAAATAAATATTTAAAAAAAGTAAATAATAAATATTTAAAAAAGTAAATAAATAAATATTAAAAAAAGTAAATAAAAAATATTTTAAAAAAGTAAATAAATATTTTTAAAAAAGTAAATAAATAAATATTAAAAAAAAGTAAATAAATAAATATTTAAAAAAAAGTAAATAAAAATATTAAAAAAAGTAAATAAATAATATTTTAAAAAAGTAAAAATAAATATTAAAAAAAGTAAATAAATAAATAAATAAATAAAAAAAAAGTAAATAAATAAATAAATAAATATTAAAAAAAGTAAATAAATAAATATATTAAAAAAAAGTAAATAAAATAAATATTTAAAAAAAAATAAATAAATATTAAAAAAGTAAATAAATAAATAAAAAAAAGTAAATAATAAATAAAAAAAAATAAATTAAAAAAAGTAAATAAATAAATATTAAAAAAAAAAAAAAGTAAATAAATAAATATTAAAAAAAGTAAATAAATAAATATTAAAAGTAAATAAATAAATATTAAAAAAAAAAAAATAAATAAATATTAAAAAAAAAGGTAAATAAATAAATAAAAAAAAAAAGAAGACATTTTTTAATTTAAAAGAAAAAGTTCGTGAAATAAAAATCTTTTTTTTTTTACCATTTTTGAATCGGATTTTAAAAATTAATTTTAATTTCCAAATTTAGTTTGATGTGTGGCAAATCATCAAAATTTTCAAGTTTAGTCCATTTTTTCATTGACCATTAGGCCTCATGCTTATAGGATTGTTTTCTTGAATTTAGAACATGGCTGCTCTTGCAACAATCTGTATTGAATTTCACTGATGCGTAGTCCTCTTCCTAAATTCTCTGCTATTGTGTTTCAGTTCTTCTATCTTCCATCAGGTCATATTGAGGTTTCTTACTTGTATCCTTCTGGCACATAGTTTGATCTGTCTTCTTTTGCAGTGTCATATATTGGAAAAAAGACTATAACTGTGACATGTTTAAAGTGTTTATTAAATAAATTATAGGTTGGTAGAAGTTACAAATTACAATATTTAGTATACAAAAATGTAAATAAAAGTATCTAATTTTATGTTGTATACCTTACCTATGAACACTAGCAGTGGTTTACTTTCTTCACGCCGCTGGCTAGTATTGTATTTTGTTAATGTTATTAACATTCTATTTCATTTTCAACCTCAATTTTGGTTATTTCTCATTTAGTAACCTTTGTTAGGTTACAACACAGTTCATAAGTAGGTCAAATTTGTCGTTCAGTAGGTCAACTAAAATTGATCAGTTTTAATCTGTAGATCAAGCTCAACAACTTTCTATGTATGTTGAATTTTGATCAGACCATTGGGAAATAGGTACTAATGCAGAATAGCTCGCAAGAGATAAAAGCATTAGATTATGTATTAAAAAAACATTGGATTTCAGTACATTCACGGAAATTCTCAAATGTTTTGAGATACTAAAACAAAATTTAAAAAAAGAGAATGCCAAAATGATTTATAAATTTTCATTGCATTATTTTCTGAAATTGGTGTTTTTATGGCATGGGAGTAAAATAATCCTAGATGGCGTGATATGCCATTAAAGTCAATCAAACAATTAAATATTGATTTATAAACTATAAAAACGATGACTTTACTTTTTTGTACTTACAGCAGCAATACAAGAATAGAATAATTACAAATAATTAATGTCTCTTTATATGTACAGTGAAATGAGAACATGAAATTGGTGTTTTTATGGCATGGGAGTAAAATATCCCTAGACGGTTTGATATGCCATTAAAATCAATCAATTAAATATTGATTTATAAACTTTCATAGCAAAAAGAAAATTAACATTTACCATTATTTATTTATTTTTTTATTTTTCAATTTTTTTTTAAAGGTTTTTTTAGAGTTTTAAAATTTTTATTTTTTTTAAGTGGGAATTAAATTTTAAAAAAAAAGTTTTTTTTTTAAGTGGGAATTTACATGAAACCGAGACTTGCATTAAGGGCGTATTGGACGAAGACATATTTTCACTACTACTATAGGTTGAAAAGTTGTTGTTATTGGTGGTGATAGTAGTAGTAATAGAAAAAGAAAGTAAAGAATGAGCTAGTCCTTATTGAAAAAGTATTTCTTACAGGTCGGTAATCTTCCAGACATAGCTGTCTATATTGGTCATCGTTAGTCTCCATTTACATGCCAATCCCTCACAATTAAGACAAACAAATTTCTTCCGTAGAAGGCCCTTCTCTTTACAAAAATCAATATACCCTTTTACGAAATACGAAACTTTAAAAATTAACTGGGAGAAATTCATTTTGTTTTTGTGTTTTTTTTTTACTTGTATTTTTTCTTCCTAGCATTCTATTTGTAAAAATAGATCATAACGTCTCTCTAATTCAGGACTTTCACTCACCTCATGGTTTTTATAGAGAAAATGTGATTCTAACGCCAAAGACTTTAACAGCTGTTTATATGATTATATTGATGCTTTTAATTAGTGAAGAATTCTACTTAGCATTTCATAGTTAACAGCTGTCCATGATGATATTGATGCTTCTATTTAGGAAGGAGTGAAAGATTCTAATAAGCATTTCATAGTTAACAGCTGTCCATAATGATATTGATGCTTCTATTCAGGAAGGGGTGATGGATTCTTATTAGCATTTCATAGTTAACAGCTGTCCATGATGATATTGATGCTTCTATTTAGGAAGGAGTGAAAGATTCTAATAAGCATTTCATAGTTAACAGCTGTCCATGATGATATTGATGCTTCTATTCAGGAAGGGGTGATGGATTCTTATTAGCATTTCATAGTTAACAGCTGTCCATGATGATATTGATGCTTCTATTTAGGAAGGAGTGAAAGATTCTAATAAGCATTTCATAGTTAACAGCTGTCCATGATGATATTGATGCTTCTATTTAGGAAGGAGTGAAAGATTCTAATAAGCATTTCATAGTTAACAGCTGTCCATAATGATATTGATGCTTCTATTTAGGAAAGGGTGATGGATTCTTATTAGCATTTCATAGTTAACAGCTGTTCATGATGATATTGATGCTTCTATTTAGAAAGGAGAGAAGGTTTCTTATTAGCATTTCATAGTTACAGTTGTCCATGATGATATTGATGTTTCTATTTAGGAAGGGGTGATGGATTCTTATTAGCATTTCATAGTTACAGTTGTCCATGATGATATTGATGCTTCTTTAGGAAGGAGTGAAGAATTCTAATTAGTCATTTATTCTAAGGTGTTGATCTGTTTGGGTATTTTGTTTAATGGCATATGTTATGGTTAGTATGGTTCAAGGCCAGGCCAACTAGGGGGAAATGAGGTGAAGTGGATTGTTATATCAACCTTATTAGCTCAGTCGGTAGAGTGTTCGGCTAGAAACCACATGGTTCCTAGTTCGATACCGGTCCTCGCTAACTCAGCGTATGAGTAGCACAGGTATCTGTGCGGTAAAGTAAGGAACTGATGGTAGGTGTGGCGCTCCACCTCAGATGCTAAAACAATCTCCTTGGTCTAGTGCTATTGAAAAGGGGATAGACTCCCTCGCTGATTGGCTGATACCGACTTTAGGCCACCCCGTCAACTTACTTATATACCAGCTGTTATATCAACTGAGAGTCTGTCCGTCTACCTGCCTAGAAAATCAGCTTTTGAACTTTTGACTTTTTACTGGGGCTTGAATCCAAATATGTAAGACACCTGGTGAGGATCAAACTCACTGCATGAACCAATTGGTTCTTTTGACTATACCAGTCAATTTCATTATAATTTGATACCAACTTCGATTCTTAACCCTCTTAAGTTAACCCATTGATTTATCTATACCAGAGTCCGCCGGAGTGGTAGTACATGTTAGGGTCACCTCTATGGATTAAATAGATTAAAAAATGAATTTAGGAAAAATTGAGTACTTAACAAAATGGAATAAAACAAAACATCTTCAGCATGAAATAACCCAACAAGGGTTGACATGCCATAAAATCCAGCCAACCAGAGTCCACCCCGTCAACAAAGTAGACTGTGTGCCCTGCATAGGTGTAAGAAAAAAAAAGAAGTTTTTGGGTATGACACTAAACTGCACTTAGTAGTGTGACTCCAGTTCTGGAGATCTGGAGAGTCACCCTTTAATTTCCATTACTCCCAGGTCCACTCTAATCTGTTAGGGTTTCATCTATGAGTTAAATAGATCTTTGAAAATTATTCATACTAGCAAAATAACCCCCCCCCCCCAGTGATGTAAAAATAGATTTCTAAAACATATTGCTGATGTCCTTCCTATGTCATATTTGAATCAAACTTGGCGGATCAGCAGCGGGACGGTTGCGCCATTTGAGGGCTCATGAGAGGAAAAGGTTCTGGTGGTGGAGTTATTGGATTGTGAGGGATGGCAGTGATCTGTGAAGATTATGCTATTGCTATAAGGAACATGATTCCCTAACCTCTAGGCATAAAACAACCCAAGATGGATTGACATGCTGTTAAAAATCAATCATTCTGTACTAGAGTGAAAAACAGATAGTGCATTGGGCTTAATTTACAGAGCAAAAGATTTGTAAATAATTACTCAGTCTTCTGCGTTTATTTGATTAACCCTTTTAGTGTGGTGCATTTGGCAATAAATTTAACGGCTTGAATGCAATTTTGACCATAAAATGAAATAAAATAAAAACTTGCAAAAAAGAAAAAAAAAATTATTGCTGTTTCACAGTTACAATAATTCAATACATCCTGAAAAGCAATTAAAATATTAAAGAGGGGGGAAAAAATTGAATCTTGTGCGATGGGGGAGGGTATATTTGGCAAATGTGTTATAAGAGGATTATTTTTTTCTATTTTTTTTTTTTTTTTTGAGACGCATGGTGTAATGGTTTCCATCATAGGAAATGAACACAACGAGTTCAAATCCTGGACTGTTTGTACGATGAGGGTGGGTATATTGGGCAAATGTGTTATAAGAGGACAGTGATGCTGACAGGTTTTTGATTTAGTGCGTTCTGGAACACACATATTTGCTTTGAACGGGAAAATTAATGGGTCCCAACTAAAGCTGTCTAACTCCTACCTTGTAATAATACAATACATCATGAAAAACAATTAAAACTTTAAAGAGGGGGAAAAAATTGAATCTTGTGCGATGGGGGAGGGTATATTGGGCAAATGTGTTATAAGAGGACAGTGATGCTGATAGGTTTTTGATTTAGTGCGTCCTGGGACACACATATTTGCTTTGTATGAGTCCCCAGGAAAATTTATGGGTCCCAACTAAATCTGTCTTACTCCTACCTTGTAACCTACCCAGTGTAATTTGTTTCTAAGAAACTATTGAAATGTATTTACAGTTAGCTTAAAATGGTGAGGGAAGAAAAAAGAAAAACACTAGGACGCATGGATATGATTTTACTGCGTCCTTTTAGATTTTTGTGAGTCAGGGATGTAGGATACTTACCTATCAGCATCTCTGGGCTTGAATACAATTTTTACAATAAAATAAAATAAGATAAAAGCTTGCAAATCATTTTTTAATTTTTTATTGCTGTTTCACAGTTACAATAATACAATACATCCTGAAAAGCAATTGAAACATTAAAGATGGAGAAAAAAAAATCTTGTGCGGTGTGAGTGGGTATATCGGGCTAGTGGGATGAGGGGGTTTGTTAATTTCCCAAGGTTATTAGTCTGAAACGTAATAGTGAAACAAGTGAGTGCCTCAAAAATTGCTACCCGGTGACTATTAAAATAACCACCCAGCTCAGTCTATTCAAAACTATCCATCTTCAATCTATCTATCTATCTCAATTTGTTCATATTTATCTATATTACTTTAAATACTAAGATTTTTTTTTATTCATGTTTGTTTAATGTCTTGTTTTTAGTTTAAAATAAACAAGAATTACGACAAAAAAAGATGCGACCCCCCCCCCAATACATTTACTTGTCGAAAATATCTATCTCCATTTGTTAATATCTATCTATATTATTTTGTTTGTTTATCTATCTATCTATCTCAGTCTATTCCAAACTATATATCCATCTTCATATCTAAACAAGAATTACGACAAATTACGATAAATAAACAAGAATTACGACGAGCTAGGGTTGTTATTTTGATAATCACCGGGTAGCAATTTTTGAGGCAGGAGACCGGGAACTTCCTCATAAATTACCCAATTCAAACTTGCTTGCTATGAAGTTGATGTCCAGCACATTAACCACTACGCCATAGGGTTGCATTTTATTTTTCATCTTGAACAAATGGAGAAAGTAGACAGCCAGCATAGGATTCACCTTAATCTTCTGGCTTCTCTTTCTGATTCAAGCAGTGTTAGGATATCTCCTTCATGGACTGGTCCCTTGACATTTCGGATAATTGACCGATTACTGTCATCAATGAACTCAACTCGGACCTGTGTACACTGTCCTTGAGAGCCAGCTCGTCCCAGAACTTTTCTTACTCTAGCGAGTTTTGGAGGGGCAAGTTTATCCATGCTGTGCTATCTTTGCAAGCTAGTTACATTCTAACTTAAAACTTATCAAATATTCCCCTTTTTTTCAAGACTGTAATTTCTACTCCTTTTTGTTCAATACATTTGTATCCACACAACAGTTTCTTTTCAGGATATCTTATCATAATGAGGATTCGGTGTCTATCTGTCTGTAACCAAATTACATCACTGCTTACGGTACAATACCCTTAGGAATTGCGTAAATTTATCGATGAGTATTTGATTTATATTTTAGTCAAAATCGTTAATATATAGAATAAAACTTATTTATCAACGATGTTTCGATGGAAATCTGAGTTAGATTTGCCTCAAAATAGCCCATGTTATTTGTGCCTTTAAAATCCTGCAATGCGTTTTATATGTCATTTAGAAATAAAGGTTTACATGATATATGGTGGGGTTTATTTGCATACTGGTTTTAACAAAACTGGGTTTAATAAATAATTACTTGGTGTTATTGTAATCAGTGTGTGTGTGTGTGTGGGGGTCACAGTCAAGTCTGACTCAAGGTTCCAATCGACAGTCTAAACACTCCCAACTGTATCACACTCCAAAATCCAAAATTATTTCTTTGTCCCGCTTGACTCGACAACAAAATACTACTGCAGTCGTTCTCCCCGGTCTGTAAGAATAAGTCCTTTAAATACACCTCAATTTCACCACATCCGGGCTCTTCACTCATAATTGTCCGTGCAGCACGTGCGACACTCGTCAGCACGGCGCGACCACCTACATCCGGGCCACTATGCTATTTCTTATTTCACTGATCGTCCACAGCTCTCACATTCTGAAGGAAGCGGGTTCGACTCTAGGTCAGTTCTACATGCCAGGCAAAGCCTAGCCCGCTTCCTTCGAGAATACGGCAAGTCTTCACGCCCGCCACTCTCTCTGTCACACTGTATTGCATGAGGTAGGTCTCCTCTCTCACTACAAATATTAGATCTCAAATGTTTTTCCATAGATTTTGATGCATAATGTAAACATAAAAATAAGGGTTGTGTTTCTTAGTACTTCTAGCAACAGAAAACACCCTCTGGGCATCGTAAAAATTAATTTTTGAAAGACATTGCCAGAGAGCGTGGGAGTTAAAAATTCAATGTCAGAGGGTCTGTATCATAAGTAAGACAAATCCTCATATTTATTAAAGGATTAAAAAAAAAAAAATTAAAACAATTTGAAATGAAAACTGAGCCCCGCCCCTCTCAAATAAAATGTTGCGTGCATGTAATAATCAAACAATTATTTTGAATATTTTCCACAAAATCGTAGGTATTTATTTATTTTTAAACTTTTTAGTTAACTTCTTGTTACTGTTAAAAAAAAAATTGCTTACTCAAATTTTGGGTGTATAGAGCATAAGAATATTGTGACTTAAGCTGTGATGTAGAGCTATGATATAGTTTTTGTTACAGACAGAAATACAATCTCCATTATTAATAGATAATCATAAATGAGCCTAGGTAAAAAAAAAAATGTGACAGTCAACTTAATAATAAAAAATCAATAATTATCTACTCAACAGTTATGTTGAATGAATGGGTTGCTCCACTCATTTTGGTGGAATTTTTAGTTTAAAAAAAGTGTGCCTTATCCGCGAGTTTTATACGGTAACTTAATTATTCATTTATTTATCTTTTATTATTTGCTAAACAAGGTTAGGGATGAATTTTCTCTGTCTATGAATTATTGTCAATGAATCATCTGGATTCACTCTAGGCAATCAAGTATTTTTTTTTCTTTCTTTTCCTTTTTTTAAAAGGAACAGGAAATTATTACCCTTTGGACTCCCATAGTTGCTACTGCTGCTCTTTATATTTAACAAATAAACTGTAGAGTTGGGATGTTAAATCTATTGATATTAATTGACTTCTATCGATTCTGTCTACTTAATGTTGACAGTTCTCTCCCTCACTCTCTCTCTCTAACGTTTCCCCAATATTGAATATGGAAGGCCAACTTTACCATTTTATTTTACTACATCTTCTAATTTGTCTTTTTTTCTTTTCTTTTCTTTTAATTGTTTCCCTTCTCTCTCTAAGCGTTCCAACTTGGAGAGTAATGTGAAGGAAATGAAAGACAAGTGTGATGAAGAACAGCGTCAGGTGAGTTGATGTGATCATGTCATAAATACTAATACTTAATCAAGGATATTTTTTGTATATATATATATATATATATATATATATATATATATATATATATATAATGTGTGTGCAAGTTTTTCTTTTCTTTTCTTTTTTTGTAGATAAGTTTTCAGTGTGTAGAATAGCAGAGAAGGTTTATATCTAATTAGTTAGCTTATCGTTTTTAGATATTTTTTTTTTTCAGACACTGCATTATTTAGAAAAAATAAATAAATAAATAAAAAAAAAAGATAAAGATAAATAAAGATAATTAAAGAATATCTTGTTAACCCTTTTTGCTGGCGGATTATTATTTTAATCCTTGCATAGTCGGTGAATTATTTTCAGATAATTTGCAAACTAGTGGGTATGTTCAAAGAAGTTGATTAATCATATAAAAACGAAAATTTTTTTTTAATATGAAATATTATATATATATATATATATATATATATATATATATATATTAGACATTCAGCACTGGGTAGATAAATGAGATTAGGACTGGACAAAACATTAAAATCATTTTGTAAGCTTTCTAAGAAAGGGAATGTTTGACCTAATTTAAGCCTGAGTTGCTGCTTGTGAAACTTAACATAGAAATACATTTCAAATTCTCTCGTGTCTCTCTCTCTCTCTCTCTTCTCTCTCTCTCTCGCTACTCTACCAGAGAAACTAACATTATATAACGAGAAGGTAATCAAGAGACACATAGAGGGGAAGAAAGTGATAGACAGAATGTAAAGTAAGGAATTGCTCAGTTTTTCACTTAATTGCAAATTACGACTAATTAGAACCAATTAAAACATTTTTTTTTTTTTCAAACATAAGTCAATTCTAAAAGTAAGGAATAATTTAGTATAATTTTCAGATCATTAAACTAAACAATAAAAAAGCCTTTAGGAAACAAAGGTTGATTCTCTCAGCTTTAGTAAGATATAATATATAAATGTGTATATATATGTATAGAGATGCTGATAGGTATGCGTCCTGCATCACTGACGTAGAAAAATCAAATCCATTTGTCTCAGTGTTTTTTTTCTCTCCGACCATTTCCAGCTATCTGTAAATACATTTCAATATATTCTTGGAAACGAATTACATGGTATGGGATACAAGTTACTCTGCAATTTATTAAGAAACTTTACTTGGGACCCATCAAATTTCCCGGTGACTCATTCAAATCAAATCCGTGCGTCCGAGGATGCACTAAATTAAAAAGCTATCAGCATCACTATATATAAAGGAAGTGAATCCGACGGTATGTAGTATATTAAGAAAAATTGAAAAAACACAGGTTTATATAAGTTGAGTGGTAAGTTTATTGGCCGATGCTGCAGTGTTTCGATCTATTAATTAGATCATCTTCAGGGCATTTGTTGGTACATGGAAGGTGATAAAAAAATTTTTATCACAAAATAACGAAGCAAGTGATAGTCCTTGTTTATCAGTCTGTTCAATATACCAACAAATGCCCTGAAGATGATCTAATTAATAAATCGAAACACTGCAGCGTTGGCCAATAAACTTATTTAAACCTGTGTTTTTTCAATTTTTCTTAATATACTACATATATATATATATATATATATTAATAATAATAATAATAATAAAAACAAAACATCATTTTAAAATTTTTTTTTCATATGATTAATCAACTGGTTCAAACCTATATTTGATCAGCAATTGTATGTCATATCATAAAAACAATTAAGAACTCGCTTTTAATTATGATATTTTGAAAAACAACCTTTACTCAATCCTACACCACATTGAGGTGTCCTAATGATGTTTCTATACATTACAATTGAATCGGTCGATGAGATAATAGGAAAATACCTTACATTGAGCTACATCAAAAGACAAAAAATGTCACTCTGTATACTGTTGGCATAAAAAATTTGGCTGTGCCTGCTAAAGGGTTAATATCTTGAATAAGAGCTCTAGGAACTTGTCCAGAATATTTCACTGAGGAAACGGTAATATACAAATTAATTATGTAGAAATATAATGGTTATATTCATTATCCAGACCTTTTGAACTAATTTGAAACAATTTGTAATGAGTTTTAAAATTTGATGAAGGGACCCCATTTTTTATGGATATGTGGGTGGGAGACTAACATACATAATGAAGAGCCCCCAAATTGCATTAACTCAGTGGGACTCTTAAGGTCAAAATTTGACCCTGGTGACAAATAATGAAGTTTATTATCTTATTTTATTTTATTATTTTATTTTTTTTTGCTAATAAAATATTTTACCAAATAGACATGGATTTCAACCTTTCTCTTAAGATTTTTTCTTCTTTTTTAAAATTTTATTTTGCTGTGAAAATAACAATTTTCTTTTTTTTTTTGTTTTAAAAGAAAGATGCTATTTGCATGCAATTTTTTATTTTTTTAAATTTTTTATATTTTTTAAAATTTGATGTTTTGTTGCTTAAATCTTCTCAAGAATTGATATCAATTCTTTTGAAGTGCATGTTAAAAAAATCTTGCATTTTTTTTCCCACAATTTTTTACTTGCTTTCTTTGTAGCTTTTAATATTTTTGAATAATTGTAAAAAAAAAAAAAATTCCTTTTAAATGATAAAGATTTAAAACAAAAACAAAGATGTAATGAAAGAAAGTTTTTTTTTTTTTTTTCGTTTTTATTTTTTTTATTCATTTTTTTTAATTCATTTTTTTTTTTTAGATCGACAGGAAACTTTTTTTTTTCATTACATAGTTTAGGTTATATGTAAAAGAAAAAACAAACAAAAAAAACTACTGTAATATTTTTTTTACATTTAATAAGGATTTAATTTTTAAAAAGCAAATTCACACACAACACACACACACACACACACACACACACATAAAAGATAGGATAGCGTAGACACGTAGTCAACCGTACATGTTGACTGTCATTTTCACACCTATATGATCATCAGACTAAGGATAACTGGATAGTGCAAGAAATTGACTGTCACCCAGAGCCATTAACTCTGTGTCTACGCTACCCTAACTTATATATCCAAGTTGGGTGTTATTATGAAGCATTTAAAAATAAATGAAGGAACTCGGAACTTGTTAAATAACAACAAAGACAAAGGATCCGTTGAACAAGAGCGACGTTCATTTGAAGAAGGGAATCTAACGATCCCGAAAATTTATGATTACAAATAATAAAAAAATAAGTGAATCCAGTGCTCCATAACTTTGAGTTCCTTCATTTATTTTTAAATGCTTCATAATAACGCCCAACTTCAACATAAAAAAGACATAAAAATATATACTGAGAGAAGCATATGGAGACCCCTAAAATGCAACATGAATATATATATATATATATATATATATAATATATATATATATTATAGTTAAGAGTAAGGAAATGAATCTGATGGTATAAGTATAGATAAAAGGATATGAAAACACACAATGCTGTTAAAATGAAAATATTTTATATCATAATCATAGCTAATATTGAACAATATTTTGATTTATAAAAATCATCATCAGAGCTTGTTTTTAATTTCGTTTTGAATTCAAATTATTTTCTGCTTCTCTCTCGATGAGTCTGGATTAAAAACAATCTCTGAAGATGATTTTTATAAATCGAAATATTGTTCAATATTAGCTATGATTATGATATAAAATATTTTCATTTTAACATCATTGTGTGTTTTCATATCCTTTTTATCTATCTATCTATCTATATCTCTCTCTCTCTCTAATATATATATATACAACACACACACACACACACACACACAACACACACACATTCTGTTCTTAAGAGGATATGAGACATGACTCATATCCTTGTTTGTCTGTTGAACTCAAGTTGTTAATTGTTTTGAAAAGTCACATTTAGATTGGTCTACATCAGGGGTTCCCAACCTTTTTTGCCATACCCCACATAATCACCTCTAAAATCCTGATATCCCCCATGTGGTAATATCTAATTCATAAATTTTGAAAAGTGAAATCCGTTTGATCTGAAGAAGCTTAAAACTCCAATACCTTCAAAAGAAATAAAAGACAGAAAATAATAAGTAAAAATCTATTATTTGGACTCGGCTGTCGTTAGTCTCAATCGCCCCCCATCAAATTGTCCCCTTGTGGGGTGTATGCTCCATGTTGGGAACCATTGGTATATGTGGAAGTTTTATAAAGTTAGCTAGGTGTATTTTTTTTTTCTTTGTTCTTTTTTTCTCTAGCAATGTCTTGGTGCTTTAGAGAAATGGAGATCAAATTAAGCCCCATATTCTGCATTGATTCGGGTTAGCTCAGTCGGTAGAGCGTTCGGCTAGAAACCACAAGGTTCCTAGTTCAATACCGGTCCCCGCCAACTCAGCGTATGAGTAGCACAGGGATCTGTGCGGTAAAGTAAGGAGCTGATGGTAGGTGTGGGTGCTCCACCTCAGATGCTAAAACAATCTCCTTAGTCTAGCGCTATTGAAAAGGAGATAGACTCCCTCGCTGACTAGCTGATACTGACTTTAGGCTGCCCCGACGACTTTACTTTACTTACTCTTTATCAGGTTGGGGGGTTATGTTTTATATTTTAAATTGATTAATCTACCTGGATTATATGCTACAAAGTCAATAGATTTAACCCTTTGTCTACCAAATTTCACCCATGGCTGTACCAAATTTTCCTGGTATTTTTTTTTACCTGTATGATGGGATATTTTAAAGTTCACCTCAGAACTCATTCTATTATTATTATTGCAATCTTAGTCCTTCTACTCAATTATAATAAACTAACCATCAGTTTTTGTACTTTGCTTTGGTCTATGGGTTAAATGGAGAAAAAAAATTGAGTTTAAAAAAATTAAATACTGATCAAGAATAAATAAAACAATATCTTTAGCATAAAATAACCCAACAACGGTTGACATTTTTCTGAATTTTTGAGATGAGGCTTGATAATTAGTATTATTTGGATTATTCGGACTTATTAACACAACTTAACGCCTGTACCCCAGCTATGGTTAAGCGGAATGAGAACAGGATACCCACATGGATTAAATAAAGGATTGGGTTCAAAGTTCCGTGATGGCTCTCGATTACAACAAGAAGGTTCCCGAGATTGACAATAAATACCTGAAGAAGACCGGAGGGCAGATTGGCCGAAATGTAGTACAGATAACAATGAAGATGAGGATAATAGTCTGAATAATCCAAATGATACTAAAGGTTGACATGCTGTAAAATCTAACCAACCAACCAATCATCACTGCATTAAGTGGATGAACAAGACAGGAAATTGAAAAGCAAATATTTGTTGTGTAAATATAAATGCATTTTCTTTATCATTTAGGCTACACATTTATAGAAAAGACAGAGAGATAGAATAACTCATTAAATGAAAGTTAGGACCATTTACTTAGCAAAAAAAATAATTCTTAGTTTAAATAATTATTTTGTTTTGCCTGTTTTATAAAATTAAAAAAAAAATAGTTATTTTAAAGTTATTTTAAAGTTATTTAAAGTTATTTAAATTTTAAAATTTTTATTTAAAAATTTAAAAAATAAATTATAAAATATTAATAAAATAAAAATTATTTCACCAAATAAATAAAATATATATATCATTTCACCAAATAAATAAAATATAAATTATAATAAATTTAAAATTTAAAAATTTAAATTTTTATTTTAAAAGTTATCTAAAGTTATTTAAAAAAATTTTTTAAAAGTTTTATAAAATTGAGAAGTCTTCTTAATCTGACAATAAATACCTGAAGAAGAACGGAGGGCACATTGGCCGAAATGTAGTACAGATAACAATGAAGATGAGGATAATAGCCCGAATAATCCAAATGATACTAAAGGTTAACATGCTGTAAAATCTAACCAACCAACCAATCATCACTGCATTAAGTGGATGGACAAGACAGGAAATTGAAAAGCAAATATTTGTTATGTAAATATAAATGCATTTTCTTTATCATTTAGGCTACACATTTATAGAAGAGACAGAGAGATAGAATAACTCATTAAATGAAAGTTAGGACCATTTACTTAGCAAAAACAAAATAATTCTTAGTTTAAATAATTATTTTGTTTTGCCTGTTTTATTCTGTACATTAATGAGAAAATATTGTGAATTAAATTTGACTTTGAGTCCAATTATATCGTCTAATGGTTGATTGTATAAATAGCATCTCACTGTGCACATTTTATTCTGGGAACATGGTAATGGCATTGAAAGAATCACAAAACCAGAATTGATTTAAGTATTGATTTTCTAAGACTAGTGTCCTCATCTTGGTTGCTGTTATAGTTACAACATTTTGACCAGTGTACTCTCTGGCCTTCTTCAGGTGTCCATCCTGTTTTGTAAATAGCAGCTCACAGTACATCTAAAAAGTTAAAGGATTTTATATATTTTAGATAGTGATTGAATGGATATAAAATCAAAATATTAAATTCTTACCAGATCTGAATTTCTCTTAAATCATAGTTCAAATCTCAACTTAGATATTTAGATATTTTTTTGTCTTCTTTCTGATTTTGAAATTTATTTAATTTAAGATCTGCCCCCCCCCCCCCCGCCCTTTTAAATTTTAAAACCTTTTCATAATCTATTGAAAAACATCCAAAAGTTTTATAGATTGTATGTGTGTGTAGTGTAGTGTTTTAGACATTAGATCAAACTTCTGGCTAATATTAAGAGTCACGTAAATGTGATCAAGGTTTTGAAAATGTGCTTGTTTACACATGGAATGATGGTTAAATGTGTTTGTTTACACGGGCAAGTATTGATTAAATGTGTTTGTTTACATGTGCAGATAGTGGTTAAGTGTATTTGTTTATATGTGCATAAGTGTTTACGTGAAAATAGTGGTTAAGTGTATTGTTTATATGTGCAAATAGTGATTAAATGTATTTACATGTGAAAATAATGATTAAATGTGTTTATTTACATGTGCATAAAGTGATTAAATGTATTTAGTTTGCACGTGTAAATTGTGATCAAATGCATTTATTTACACATGCCAATGGTGATTGAATGTGTTTGTTTACACATACTAATGGTGATTGAATGTGTTTGTTTACACATACTAATGGTGATTGAATGTGTTTGTTAACACATCAAATAGTGATTGAATGTGTTGTTTACATATACTAATGGTGATTGAATGTGTTTTTTACACATATTAATGGTGATTGAATGTGTTTGTTTACACTAATGGTGATGAATGTGTGTTTACACATACTAATGGTGATTGAATGTGCTTGTTTACACATACTAATGGTGATTGAATGTGTTTGTTTACACATACTAATGGTGATTGAATGTGTTTGTTTACACATACTAATGGTGATTGAATGTGTTTGTTTACACACACTAATGGTGATTGAATGTGTTTGTTTAACACATTCAAATAGTGATTAAATGTGTTTGTTTGCACTTACTAATGGTGATTGAATGTGTTTGTTTACACATTCAAATAGTGATTGAATGTGTTTGCTTACATATATTAATGGAGATTGAATGTGTTTGTTTACATATACTAATGGTGATTGAATGTGTTTACACATTCAAATAGTGATTAAATGTGTTTACACATACTAATGGTGACTGAATGTGTTTGTTTACACATACTAATGGTGATTGAATGTGTTGTTTACACATTCAAATAGTGATTGAATGTGTTTGTTTACACATACTAATGGTGATTGAATGTGTTTGTTTACACATTCAAATAGTGATTAAATGTGTTTGTTTACATATACTAATGGTGATTGAATGTGCCTTTTTTATATATATATGCAAAAGGTGATTGAATGGGTTTTTTCCTGATGATGCACATTGGACTTGTTGAAACAACTTTAATATTTTTTTAACAGATTGATGAATTCAAAATGAAAATATCTAACCAGGAGAAATCTGTTCAAGTAAGTTTTTTTAAAATAATTTCTTTTGCTTTTGTTTTGCTTTTTATTCTTTAGTTTCATTCATGTTTTTTGTTTTATTTTTATTTTCTAATTAATTTTTGTTTGTTTGTTTGCTTTTTTTTCTGTTTTTTTCTTCTTCTTGTTTTCAATTAATAATTTCGTTTTTAATTAATAATTCCTTTTTTTTTTTTAATCATCGAAATGATGTCTAATATTCATTTTAAATTGTGTTCCTAACAAAATCTTCTAACTTTGCTTTTCCAGCATCTGGAATTCATCACCAAAATTTCCGTTTCTATGCAAATTCTTTTCTAGTAAGCAGATGAAACTAAAGAGAATTCTTGGAAAATTTCTATGCCCCTCCCCCGCACACCTTTTTTTTTTTTTAAATTTTTTTAAGCTTCTTTTCCTAAGCATTTAAAACAAAAAGGTCTTTATTTTCATTTCGAAGTTTACTTGCAAATAAGATATGTATATTAAATAGGGTTGTTTCTTTTATTCTCTTTTGAAATTGAACTCTGACTGAAATTTAATTGATTTTATTAATCAGTAATACATGAATGATTAAAACTTTATTTTGTATTTTAATTTTATTACAAGGAAGTTAAGTATTGAAATGATTGTAAGCCTATTTTTGTTTGAAATTCAATATCAATTACTTAACATTTTAAAATAAAATGAAAGACATGTTTTATCTTGGTTTATATATATAATATATATATAAATAAAAATCACTACAGCATCGCTTGCTCGAACCACTATCATTCCTACAACCTCCCACTACCAATTGTTATTACCTCCCACTTCTAATTCCTTGCTACTACTCGTTCTCGTTAAAAATGAGACACGAAACCATACCATCGTTTCCTACCTGATGATGGCAAACTGTATTGCTGAAAGTGCTCGTTTTGAAACCTTTGGTGGACTGTTACATCCCGACACCAAAAAGATGGCCTGAAAATTAGAAAGGATCAACCAAAAACTTGTCCGACAAAAAATGTCTGTACAGTTCAACAAAACTTGTATAAAAGAAAAAATGCTGCCAAAATACACTTATATATATATATATATATATGTAGAATTAAACAAAACAGATGTCTCCTGTTTAACGATTTCATTGATGATCTTTTCAAGCTTTCTGGCCAACTGTTTTATATTTGGATGGAATTCGTGGATTAGTCCACCGATGTTCATATCCCGAGTACTTTCGGCACTTCAAAGTGCTATCATCAGGAGTGATGTGTTCCAGTTTTTTTTATTTTTTTGCAAAGTATATTAATGGATGTAGAGGCTGGAAGAAGGAGAATTGATGGGAAAAGTGTTATAGGCATTTTAAAATGTGAGTACTGCATTGCAAATGTTATTCTTCAAATATAAAAAAGTTGGCCAGAAAGCTTTGAAACCCAGTGAGAATCAAACTCATTAACAATGTTCTGCTAATCTAGCTTGCTAACTATTACACTACATGATATATAATGAAATACTATAGAATTAAAGTGTTTGTTACCATTGGTTTCAAAGCAGCACATTAGCTACTTGTCATCAAGACAAATCACTTTGAAAAGTATTTCATAATGAATAAATATAGCTCTTACACCTGTAATTGAGCACCTTATTTTCTTTCTCCAATACAAATATATACCAAGATAAAACATGTATTTAAAAACAAAATGAAAGAAAAGCTACATAAGCATAATATATATGTAATATGTAACATATTATACATATATTGTGCTTCTCTGTGTCAACTGGCTTGATACAATAAGTTTTCTTAGCAGTTCTATCATCATTATATATATATATATATATATATAATATTTTTGACAAAAACTTTTTTCAAGTATAATTATTGTCTTTTTACTTTATATATTATATGGAACATGTGTTTACTTTCTTTACTCTAGTGCATATATATATATATATATATATATATATATAATCAATACTAAGGAAAGCTGACACTGCTAAAGATCATATATCTGTTCCAGTGTTAAAATCAATATATCAAAATGGCTTATATATCAAAATTATATTTTTAAGTGACTTCCTTCAAGAGATCTCTCTTCAACGCTGGCACATGACTATTTTGAATAACTGCCAAAAAATTGGATTATAAAAATCATAATTTTTTTATGTAATACTTTATGCAGGAATTTTTTTTTTTTTTTTTTTGCTATGAAAAAAAAAAAAAAACACAATTTTCTCTGTAACATTTGAACATTGGTCATTTCACTGTTAATAAAAATCCTGGAATTTTTCATTACTTCTTGATGCACTCTTCTGATTGGGAGGAAAGAAATAACCCTTTAATGTTAATATCTAAAAAAACGAAAAAAAAAAAAGAAAAATTTGTTTACAAATCATTCGTATTAATGGAGCTTTACAAAGATAATTACAGACATTTTGTACATTTTAATTTTAACTCTTTGCCTACTTTAAGACACTCGCAGTGGCTCTCCCACTACTGAGATCCTACATTAAGCAACATACAAAAACTGAAGGTTAGTTCAGTATAATTGAGCAAAGGACTCAGATTACAATAATAATGGGACTCTATTTGAATAGAATGAATGAATTTTGAAATATGGTGAAATACGGGGGAAATTTTGTAAGCAAAGAGTTAATTTTTCAGGTATTTAATTCTTTGCTTACTTTAAGCCACTCACAGCAGCTCTCTGTTTCTATGCATACTACACCCAAGCAAAGTACAAAGTATAATTGAGCCGAAGGAATTGATAGTTAACTTTGAAATATCCCATCATAGAGGTAAAAAATACCAAGAAAATTTGGTAAAATTTGGTACCGCCGTGGGGGAAATTTGGTAGGCAAAGAGTTAAGCATGTATTTTTTTTTCAGGGTTTTAAAACTTCACAAGATGATAGTTTTAATTTGCTCTTTAATCTTCTCTCTTTCATGGCCTTTTTTTTTTCTTTTCTACATTTCATTTCATGGAAAGATCAACACTTTAAAAAGTGAATTGTTGCTTACATATATCAAAGGGTTAAGTATGTAAGCAATAAATAAATTATCATGGATGATTTTAGCAGTCTCTTTAATTCTTGAACTCTCTGTTCATGACAAAAATGTTTTGGTTGGCTATCTTGAGCTACAAAGATCACCAATGGCTATAATTCCTCTTAAGCTTTTTTGGCTTCTAGTGGGCACTAGTGGCTTTCTTGTTTGCACTCTTGTATTTTCTTTGTATCTGTTAATTTTAAAGAGGTGGGTGTATAGTAGTAGGACCGGTCAGCTAGTAGGTCACATACAAGCAGTGGGTTAAAAAAAAGAATAGTGGGTTGCAGACAGGCAAAAAAAGGGGTTGATTATTTCTCGTTCGCTTCGTGGTCAAACGTTTTTATCATAAATTCCAATTCATTACCATTATCACACAACTCATGGTCAGTCAAAATACACTCCTAGTGGAGCCCAAAAAATGACGTCTGTCTTCTCGTGTGACACCCAGTAAAAAAGAGAATCAGTCCCCCTTACTTACGCTTGTGGTTTCATGGTGGGGAAGGGACATATCTGTTTCTGATCTTCTGCAGAAAATTTAGGATTTTTTTTTTTTTTTTTTTTTAATCTAGTTCTGGGGTCATTGATCTGTCACTGGCTGACATACATTGAGTGCTTAGAATCTCATTCTGCTAAAAACTTTTTCTTTTTTTCTTTTCTCTTTACCGAGAAATTTGATTACAGTTTTCTTTTAAATTTTCTATAGACTGTTCTAATTATGCTATAGTAACACTATTAAAATTTTCATATGAAGATAAAAGATAAATTTCTCTTAGAATATCTTAGAAAATCTATCCTTTCCTTTTTTTTTTGTACTTAGAAGGATAGCTAAGTAGTATTAATATCAAATGATGTTACTATAAAAATGAGTGGGTATTAATTTGAAACCAATTCTAAGTCCTTATAATGCATTAGTGCATCCATAGATACACTAACACTAAACATTTGGTAAGGAAAGAAAGACAACTAACTCGCATGAGGAATGCACATATGAATGTTTATTAAACATAACATGTAACAACAAATAACAGACTACATATGTCCCAAACAAGTCAAGTGTACAATATGTTCCATCTCACTATTAAAAGAAAGGCTGTGAATATTTGCTATATTAAGCCTTTTGTTATTAGTATCTGATTACGGCATATCAACCTCAGTGGGTCATTTAATGCCGATAAAGTTTTGAAATAAATCAATTCTTAATGGATAATACAATTTTTTTATAAATACATTTTTCTATTTAACCCATAGATGGGACCCTAACAGGTACTACCACTCCGGGTCAGAGTGGACCAGGGAGCAATGGTGATGAAGGGGTGCTCCACATTCCCCAAACCTCCAAAACTGGAACGTCACCATCAGATAGAGTTTAACGTCATTCCCAGACATGTAGACCCACAGCCACCGCCTTCTAGCACCCATATGATAAAAAGGGGTTGGGGCTTGCCGTAAGGGCAATAGGGTTGGGAAAATCATATAGGTGCTAGGGCTTGACGTGACCAGCCGATTGATCGGAGGGGGCCTCTCCGACCGCCTGTCTAGCCCAAGATAGGGCCAAAGTGGAGTATTGCATTTCATGAACTGCTCATCCACCTGGGCTCTATCCTTAAGCATCACGGGTCGCCACCCACGACTAACAGGTGGCCCCATTGGGGGAGTCTTACCCCTCTGCAGAGGTGCAGTCGGTGCATTCTAACGCCCCAGCCAACAGGGCTGCCAAATAGTTGGTCTATAGTAAAATAGTACTGAACGTTTGAGTAAAATAGTACTTGGTCTGAAATATCTGGTTTATAGGTTCAAAGGGTTATCAAAAATCCCCCCAAAACTTGACCTATTTTAGGCTTTTTGTGTCACACCCCACCCACATTTAGGAAATTTTTTAATACTATTTTGACTAGTAAATATTTTTCCTTCCTTTTTAAGTACAATAACTTTACTGTTTTTTTTTTGTTTTTTTTCATATTGATCATTAATTTCTAACTAGTATTTTGACAGTTTTAATACACTTATCAATTTAGTAGCTACAGAGACCTTTGATTTAATTTGTAAACTTGGTCAGAAAAATTAACCTTTATTTTGGTTTTAATGTTTTTCATTTCAAGAAGAATTATTTCTTCTGACTTACAAAAGGAAAATACATTTTCTTTTCTTGTAATTAATTAGTAAACATTGTAAGAAAAATAATAAAGTTAAATTAACACAAAAAGTCAACTTCTACTTCTTGGTGTTTTTTTCTCTTTTTCAAAGACGTGGCGGCGGCTGCTGCAGTCTCTAACACATAACGCGCTGTTTTGCTCTGTCCCTCCTTCCTTTCTCCTGGTTTATTTATACCGTGTTTATAGCCTTCATACAGGCATTCAGGTTTAACACATTGAGCATAGAAACTGAAAATGTTTTATGGAAGACTACAAAATTTTTCATGCAGCTAGTTTTCACTTTCTACCAACTTCACCATTGATCCATAGCTGTGTGAGTAAGTGGGAACAGATGGATTTATGCTTTTCTCAAGGGCATTAACACAAAGTTAAACGCAAAGGGCCTTAGCGAGGATTTGATCTCGGGTTACCGATTCCATTTCCTTGGTTTGGTTTGGTTTGGTTTATGGCATATCAACCTCAGTGTGTCATTTGATGCCGATTTAAGATTTGAAATAAATTAATTCTTAATAGATACACTATTTTTTTATAAATACCTTTTTTCTATTTAACCCATAGATGGGACCTTAACAGGTACTACCACTCTGGGTCAAAGTGGACCAGGGAGAAAATTGTACTTTAACTTCAGTTATGTTTAATTTATTATTATTATTCATACAGGCATTCAGGTTTAACACATGGGAACTTGAGCATAGCGCTAAAGATTTGAGTTATCTCAAGTGTCGCCTTTTCATATTCAGAAATATGCGGATTCGATCTTAAGTCAAAGTCTGACAAGGCAAACAAAGCCTAATACGCTTCCTTCGAGAATACGGTACGTCCTCGTTTCTGCCACTCGACTCGTGTTCTCTGTCACAAACACCAGCAGAAACCTCTTGTGTCACAATTTCATCTTTATTCTTAACTTTGATTTCTTTTATTTTAATTTGAGTTGGTTTTTATAGCAACTTACTCAGACTATCAGTCTAGGAAAACATTGCTGTATTTTTTACTCACAGCCTGTTATATACCCTACCTATGAACCTTAATCCTCATAAATACAGGAGTATTATACTGACTGAGTAGTCTTATACCACTAGCAGTGGTTTATCTTTCTTGACACTGCTGCTGAGTATTGTATTTTGTTTATGTTACAAATATAGTTATTCCTCATTTAGTAACCTTTGTTAGGTTACAACATAGCCATTGAGTAAAAGTTTGAGTTGTTTTGAAGAAATAAATAGGATAAATAAAATAGATAATAATAAGAAATATAATTAAAAAAAATTAGTTGCAATGAAATAGATAAAAGAAACAGTAAAAAACTAATCACTTTTTATATTTTATTATAATATTCAGTTGGAGTTACGTAGCAAATTCGTTCTGAATATTTTCTTTTTATTATGAAAAAAAAAAACAACAAAAAAACAAATACATTATGAATTTTATTTTTAGTTTTGCATTTACAAGGTTGAGTAAATCATATGAAAAGAAAAATCTGAATGTTTACCGATTGAGGAAGTCATATTATTATGGGGAAATTCCCATGGTGTCATGGGCATGTCCTCTGGGTGCCTCGTGGGATGTCACATGACAGTAACAGAAAACCATTCTTATACATTTTTCCCTTTGTTCTTTAAACAGTAGAGATGTGTCTTGGACACTGATGTGGAACACTCAGCAATACTTATGTAGGGAAATAATAAATGATTATCTCCCTTAAAGAATGGACATGTTCATTGGGTGCCTCAAAAGATGTCACAAGTATCAGAAAACCATTCTTAGCCTTTTTTTTGCCTTTGTTCTTTGAATAGTAGAGATGTGTCACAGCAATACTTATGTAAGTAAAAAAAAAAAAAAAAACAAAAAACAAAAATTAAATTCGTTGGGGTGGTTTAAAGTCAGTATCAGCGAGGGAGTCTATCTTTTGGCATCTGAGGTGAGGCGCCACACCTACCATCACCTCCTCACTTTATCACACAAATCCCTGTGCTTATCATATGCTGAGTTAGTGAGGGCCAGTATTGAACCCAGGACCTTGTGGTTCCTAGTCGAATGCTCCCTGACTGAGCTAAACCGTCTGTGAAACAAACGATTATCTCCCTTAAAGAAAGGGAATGTCCATTGGGTGCCTTTCAGGTGTCGCATAACGGTGTTAAAAAAACATTCTCAAACCTTTTTTCCCCCATTGTTCTTTGAACAGTAGACATGTGTCTTGGACCCTAATAGGTAATAAATGACCCACTGAGGTTGATATGCCGTAAAACAAAACAAACCAAAAAAAAAAACCTAATAGGTAATAAGTAAAGTAAATTCGTTGGGGTGGCCTAAAGTCAGCATCAGCCTAACAGTGAGGGAGTCCATCCCCTTTTCATTAGATTGCTTTGGCATCTGAGATGGAGTGCTACACCTACCATCAGCTCCTCACTTTAATGCACACAGATCCCTGTGCTACTCATATGCTGAGTTGACGAGGGTTAGTATTGAACCTGGAACCTTGTGGTTCCTCATCGGGTGCTCTACCGACTGAGTTAAACCAACCCTTCTTATTGTCAAGTCCTAGCACCTATATGATTTCCCCAACCCTATTGCCCTTATGGCAAGCCCCAACCCTTTTTATCATAGGTGCTATAAGGCGGTGACTGCGGGTCTACATGTCCTGGGAAACGTTAAACTCTATCTAATGGTGAGGTTCCAGTGTTCGAGGTTTGGGGAATGTGGAGCACCCCTTCATCACCATAGCTCCCTGGTCCACTCTGACCCGGAATGGTAGTACCTGTTAGGGTCCCATCGATGGGTTAAATAGAAAACATGAGTTTATAAACAAAATTGTATTATCCATTAAAAATGAAATTATTTCAAAACTTTGTTTTTTTTACCAATAGAAGTATTCAGCATAAAATAACCCAAGGGGTTGACATGCCGTAAAAACCCCAACCAAACTTATGTAGGAAAACAATAAATGTCAGCCCCCCAACCCTTTAGCCATTAAAATTCAATTTTTGGCCAATCAATATGAAACCGACCACTATTTTCTTGAAGAAGAAGAACCATATTAATTTAAAACTTTCCCTTTCTATTACTCTGTGTTTTACACACATTTTAACAGAACCCGAAATTTAATCTTTGAAATGTAAGACCTTTAAAGAGGAGTCTTAAATTGAATAATCATTTGTCATTGGAAAAACTATTCTTTTTTTAAATCAATATTTTTCTATATTTTATATTTATCAATGATAGTTTTTTATATTATAGAATTTTTACGGAGATATTGAAGATAGTATAAAAAGCGGAATACACATTTTTCATATTTATTCGTTTTTTGGGGTGGGTGGGCGGCGATTGTTTTTCGGGACATTAGAAAAATTGTGCTAATTGAAAAACATATAAAAAGCTTGAATACTCAATTTTCATTTCTAAAAATATTAAGATTTTCTTGTTTGTTGGGTGAGGTGGAGGGTAATTAAAAAATTGTGTTAATTGGAGATCGTTTTAAAAAGCTCGAACACTCAATTTTTATTTGTAAAATTTTTTTTTTTTTTTTTTTTTTTTTTTTTTACAGGGTCGGGTAGAGGTTGATTAGAAAATTTAACAATTTTTATTTGTGAAAATATTTAAAGATTTTTATTTAAAAAATTTTTTTGCAGGGTTGGGTAGGGGTTGATTAGAAAATTTAACAATTTTTATTTATGAAAATATTTAAAGATTTTTATTTAAAAAAATTTTTTTCAGGGTTGGGTAGGGGTTGATTAGAAAATTTAACAATTTTTATTTGTGAAAATATTTAAAATTTTTATTTAAAAAAAATTTTTTTCAGGGTCGGGTAGGGGTTGATTAGAAAATTTAACAATTTTTATTTGTGAAAATATTTAATGATTTTTATTTAAAAAAAAAATTTTTTCAGTTTTTATTTGTAAAAATATTAAAATTTTTTTTTTTTACAGGGTTGGGTAGGGGTTGATTAGAAAATTTAACAATTTTTATTTGTGAAAATATTTAAAGATTTTTATTTAAAAAAATTTTTTTGCAGGGTTGGGGGGTTGATTAGAAAATTTAACAATTTTTATTTGTGAAAATATTTAAAGATTTTTATTTAAAAAAAAATTTTTTTCAGTTTTTATTTGTAAAAATATTAAAATTTTTTTTTTTTACAGGGTTGGGTAGGGGTTGATTAGAAAATTTAACAATTTTTATTTGTGAAAATATTTAAAGATTTTTATTTAAAAAAAATTTTTTTTCAGTTTTTATTTGTAAAAATATTAAAATTTTTTTTTTTTTACAGGGTTGGGTAGGGGTTGATTAGAAAATTTAACAATTTTTATTTGTGAAAATATTTAAATTTTTTTTTTTTTTTTTTTTTTGCTGGGTTGGGTAGGGGTTGATTAGAAAATTGTGTTTAAAAAAATTGTATAAAAAGCTTTGTGTTTCTTCACTGAATTTGTTGTTTCATGCATGATACAGTTGAAGCTATATAACCCAACCTGGATAGATGCTCTTGGGGTGGGTGGGGACATGTTGGTCTGTCCGTCTGCTATTGCTTGCTGTTATTTAAAAGATAAAAGAAAAAAAAAATCATCTGCCTGATGTGTGTTTGCATTGGTTGTTTTCATGAATTTGTTTTAACCTAATAAAGTGTTAAAAGAAATAACCATGTCTTTGCATATCTTGTGTATTAAGCTGACCAACGGAGCAATTCAGGCAAGTACTTTGCAAACACCACTAGTTAGTCCTACAGCTACCCCTGGTTGCCAGACATACTGCTAATCTATATTCCTTTCTTGTGTGTGTGTATATATATATATATATATATATATATATATAATATATATATGTATCACTTGACAAGCTTAATTTCGCTAGGATGGTCAGCTGTGTACTGTGGCCGAGGCGATAAAAGTGTTTCACTAGTGTTTCACTGTGTCTGCTGAAGTCCCGGTTTCGATTTCTGTCGGAGGGAAATCGTTAGTATATACCGCTGATGAGACTTAATAAAGTCGAAACAGTCTGTACGGTATTCTACACACCGAGCCATCCTTTGCCGGGATTACACTTGTCAAGTTCATTTTCTATAAGAAAAAGTATCGAATTTTATGCGATACATGCGTTGTAAGTGCCTTCAAGTAAAAATTTAATATATATATATATATATATATATATATATATATGGGAGTAAATATGGAAAATAAATCCGACAATATTAAGAAAATTGAAAAAACAAGTGTTCCGAAAATAGGATGAATTTATTTATTGATGTTTAAACATTTCGGTTTCTTTAAACCTTCATCAGGATGTATCTTGGGGTGAAGAAATTGATGGATGTTTTATAGATGACAGGAGATTATAAAATCTTTTTTGTTGTGATCAATTTCTTCACCCCAAGACACATCCTGATGAAGGTTTAAAGAAACCAAAATGTTTAAACATCGATAAATAAATTCATCCTATTTTCGGAACACTTGTTTTTTCAAATTTCTTAATATATATATATATATATATATATATATATATTAATCTGTCAGCGTACTATGAACATTTGTTTTTCCTATCTCTTTTCATTCGTACTGTCGGATTTATTTCCATTCATTATATACTTGTATATATATATATATGTATAGATAAAAAGGTATGAAAAACACAGTATGTTATTAAAATAAAAAATGTTTATATCTTTTTCATTGCTGATATTGACAATATTTCGATTTATTAAAAATCATCATCAGAACGTAATGATAGTTACGTCCGGTTTTGGATTCAAATTATTTTCTGTTTTTTCTCTTGAAGAATCCGGATCAAAAACATTTACGTCCAAAAACGGACCTAACTATCTGATGATGATTTTTAATAAATCAAAATATTGTCAATATCAGCAATGAAAAAGATATAAAATGTTTTCATTTTAGCAACATATTGTGTTTTTCATACCCTTTTATCTATACATATACCGTCAGATTCATTTCCTTACTCTTAACTCATATATATATATATATATATATATATATATATATAATATAGTTGAATGAAGTGACGAATAAAAGTTTTAGCTTTTATTCATTTATTTGGGAACGATATTACTACCAATGGTTTCCTGCTAAAAGCATTCATCAGGTAAACGAAATAGTTTTTTTAAAAGCAGGAAACCATTGGTAGTAATATCGTTCCCAAATAAATGAATAAAAGCTAAAACTTTTATTTGTCACTTCATTGAACTATCAACGCTCTAACACAGATATTGAGCACTCTTCTAATAACACTGTAGGTTGGATCACTTTTACTTTTTCTAGCATACTATCGCCAACCATATACATAATATAATATATATTATATATATATATATATATATATATATAAAGTTGAAAAATGGAAGTGAATCTGACAATATGTTGAAAAAATAAATAAAGGAAAGAAAATTTGAATGGATAAAATTTTTTTAAGTGTATAGAAAAGCAGTTATGATCAAGATATTTGATATTTTGTCCTGATGATGATCGCTTTTCTGTATATTAAAAAATTAATATTTTTCTATTATTATCTTATTTTATTTTGTATCTAAAATAATAATAAATAGAATACAATGTGTACAAGGACAACCTCTCAGTCAAAACATGTGTTGGTATAATTTTTATCCATTCAACATTTTCCCTGCTTTATTTATTTTTTCAACATATAAATATATATATTTCTCTTCTTTTAATCTTTATTCAAAAAAAAAAAAAAAAAAAAGAAGTAAAGGAAAGGAACAGTTAGCAGTATTGGTTTGTTTTTTGGCACACACATATTGGTTAAATCCTACTTAACAAACATAAATTCCACCATCATATGTCACCCACCAAAAGAAAAAAAAAATACTAAAAATCAAGGTATTAACCAAAATTTAATGAAATTTTCAGTGTTGATGTATTAATGAATAAACAATATAATGGACCAGTTATTTCATTTGAAAAAACTCTTACATTTTTTCAGGTCAGTTAACTTTGAACCACGTATGTTTGTGAATCTGTGTTACGCCTCAATGATACAAAGTTAACTGAAAAAATGTAAGAGTTTTCAAATAAAATAACTGGTGCATTATATTGTTTATTCGTTAATATACCAGCACTGAAAATTTCATTAAATTCGGTTAATTACTTGATTTTTAGTTTTTTTCTTCTTTCGGCGGGGTGACATACGATGGTGGAATTTATGTCCGTTAAGTAGGATTTAACCCACATATTTTTTTGTCTGCTTGTTCACTGCAGTTGATAAAGAGTTACCTCCCCTCATCTTTTTTTTTAATGCATGTCTCTTCCTTTTAGTCATGTCAAAATGACTTAGCACTGAATTATTGATTTTTTTTTTCCCCTCTGCATGTGACTTTTGTGCTCTCCTTAAAACAGACACAGACACACACACCCACATATTCATTAACATTTTTTTCTACCCATCTTTTTTTTTTTTTTTTTTCTTATTTTAGTATTTAATTCCTGTTATATTTATGATCTAATTAGTTGATTTTCGTGTAGTTAGAAAAGTATTGATTTAGTTTGTTATTAATGTTTTTGTGATTGTCACGCTGTGATTATTTTATTATTCAGTAGAATTTCAATAGGTGATACAGTTTTGTTTTATTTTATTCTTTTTAAAGAACAATGTCAAACACAGTACCTTTTATTTCTCTGATTTTTTGAGATGAGGTTTAATAATTTGTATTATTTGGGTTATTGTCCTCATCTTTGTTATCTGTACAATGTTTCGGCCAATCTGCCCTCTGGCTCTCTTCCCAAGTCCGAAAAGAAATACCTGAAGAAGGCCAGATGACACATCGGCTGAAATGTTGTACAGATAATAATAAAGAAGAAAACAATAGTCAGAATAATCCAAATAACACAGTACCTTTATTTATAATTTCTGAGTTCCTTCAGTGAATTTAAAAAAAATTTCTATAAATTATAGAAAAATTCTATAAATTATAGATTAAATTTATATAGATTTTCTTAAATTTTTATATATTATAAAATTTTTCTATAGATTATAAATCAAGCTTCAATAAATTATAGATTAGATTTATTTGATTTTTATAAATCAATTCAAAAAAATTTTTATGAATTAGTTTTTTTAAATTTCTATAAATCAATTAAAAAAAATTTTATGAAATTTCTATAAATCAATTTTAAAGATTTTTATGAATTAGTTTTTTAAAATTTCTATAAATTAATTTATAAAATTTTTTTTTATGAATTAATTTTCCTAATTTTTAAAAATTTCTATAAATTTGTATAAATTATGAATTTAATTTCTGAAATGTTCATAAATTGTAAATGAAATTTTTAGAAGTTATAAAAATATTCTATGAATTATGAATTAAATTTCTATAAATTATATTTAAATAAAACACTAAAAATACTTTATTTTCTTATCAATAATTCTATTTCAGACCGATGAAAAAGCATGTTTTATAAATATAAAACTGTTTAAGTTTTAAGATAAAATTTTAAAACAAACAAATAGATAATAATAATTACTTTATATATCACCACATTCACCATATTAAGATTTAAAAAAAAAAATTTTTTTTAAATCTTTTTTTTTTTTTTTTTTTTTTTTTTTTTTAAATTTAATTTAATTTAATTTTTATTTTCATACAGTCAGAATGCTTTCTACAGTCCTTGCATGAACTGAACAAAGATAGTCAACTAAAAAAAAAAAAAAAAAAAAAAAAAGTTTTTTTTTTTTTAGACATTCTACTTGATCTTCAAATGATTACATTGTTATTTGAGCTCTTTGCATGGGTGTGTTTCTCCCAATGTGATCCCTTGAGACCTCAGTCACTATGGGATTACTCAAAATAATTATTATTATTAGGCACCTGTTGACAGTTTTTATAGCTTGTTGATAACGTCACGTAGGTAGTCTATGTAAATGCATTGTAGTTGTTTTTATCTCTTTGATGTGATAGCCATGTGCATTGAATAATCAGTTAGTCTTTTGACAGTTCTGCATTTATCATGATTGTTGCTATGCACATGTACTTTGTATCATGATCTTTTTTGGTTATCAAACAATTATGCACTTACTACACAGTAGAACTATAGTTATTTCTCATTTATTTGGATATACAAAAGTATATTCACTGTGTTGCAATTATGTTTTGGTACTATTGCATTTGATATGTACAGGATGTTTCAGAAAAATTGATATAATATCATAATCTAATAACTTGTTAAGTTGAACATTGTAAAAGGGTCTCAAAAAAAAAAAAAAGAATTGAATACCATTTGATATGTACAGGATGTTTCAGAAAATTGATATAATTTCATAATCTAATAACTTGACCATTTCTCGTTTAAATGATCTAAAATCATAGTTGAGCATTATAAATATATATATTATGTGTGTATATATATTATATATATATATATATATATATATATTACATGTTTGAGAAAATTTGGTATCATTTGAGATGTGCAGGGTGTTTCAGAAAAATTGATATAATTTCATAATCTAATAACTTGACCAATTCTCATTTAAATGATCTAAAATCATAGTTGAGCATTATAAATATATATATTATGTATATAATATATAATATAATATATATATATATATATATATATATATATATATATATATATATATATATTATATATATAATATAAAATGTTGTTCTGGTTCCAATGGGAGAAAATTCAATATTTTATAAAAAAGAAGGTCCGCAAAATGTATTATGTTTTTAGAAAAAATTATTTTTAATTCTTTTTATCTTACATATGCAACACGTGTTTCAGAACTTCTGGTATCTTCTTCAGGCTTTGATCAATAATTTCTTTATTATCATCAATATTATTGATCAAAGCCTGAAGAAGATACCGGAAGATCTGAAACACGTGCTGCATATGTAAGATAAAAAGAATTTAAAAATTTTTTTTCTAAAAACATAATACATTTTGCGGACCTTCTTTCTTATAAAATATATATATATATATATATCACATGTTTGAGAAAATTTGATATCATTTTAGATGTACAGGGTGTTTCAGAAAAATTGATATAATTTCATAATCTAATAACTTGACCAATTCTCATTCAAATGATCTAAAATTTGAATGTGTAGAAACAACTCAAAATCATATGTTTAATGTTTAAATCCCTTTTTTTTTCCTCCAGTAAATGGCATTTCTATTTTTTCTGAAAAGAAAAATTACACATAGAATTTTGAATTGTTTTCTCATTTGCTGTTAAAATTTGAGATCATTTAAGACGTACAGGGTGTTTCAGAAAAATTTATATCATTTTGTAAACTAATAACTTGACCAGTTCACATTCAAATGATCTCAAATTTTTAAAGCATGTGTAGATCAATTCAAAATTCTAAAACACCGTTTATTTTTCAGTGAATGATATTTTTATAACTGTAAATAAAACAAATAAAACATGGTAATCTGAACATAAATGAGAGTAACCTCCCTTGTTTATTTCACTTTGAGGAAGCCATATGTTTTGGTCTGCCATTTTCATTTCACAGTAAATCTACACTGAAAATACAAATTTTTTTGAATCAATACAACTGCATGTTTTACCACGAAAATATTGTAAAATGTGTTCTTAATTGTGCATGCATATTATTTGAAATGAACTTAATTGTTAAGAACACATTTTATGATATTTTTCTGTTAAAACATACAGTTCTATTGGTTACGGTGAAATGAAAATGGCCAACCAAAACATATGGCTTCCTCAAAGTGAAATAAACAAAGGGAGGTTACTCTAATTTATGTAGCTAATGTTCAGATTACCCAAAAAACATTAAGCATAGAAATTTGACACGTGTTAAAATTTGAGATTATTTGAACGAGAATTGGTCAAATTATTAGATAATAAAATGATATCTATTTTTTTTAATATATATATATGCAAATATATGTACAAGATTGAAATGAAAATCTTGTCCGATACAAAGTAACATTTATTTAACCAATAAAGACAACTCAAAATTATATGTTTAATGTTTAAACACCCCTTTTTTTTTTCCTGCAGTAAATGGCATTTCTATACCTGAAAAAAAAAATTACACATAGAATTTTGAGTTGTTTTCTTATTTGCTGTTAAAATTTGAAATCATTTAAGATGTACAGGGTGTTTCAGAAAAATTGATATCATTTTGTAAACTAATAATAACTTGACCAATTCATTCAAATGATCTCAAATTTTATCAGCATGTGTAGAAACGACTTAAATTCTATGTTTTAGGTTTTGAACACCCCCCACCCCCAAATTTCCAGTTTTTAAAATCTTATTTAAAAACAAAAGACTGTAGAGTCACCATTTTTTTTGACGACCCCCCCCCCCCAATTTGGAAAGCTAAAGATCAACATAAATCTGCCAATTTTTAGAATTGGAAGCTCAAATTTTGGGTATTGTCTGACTTTAACATAATCCTTACCTGGACAAAATTTCAGAAAAATTGAAGTGGGTGGGTGACATGGCCTGGATGATTTGACATGGAATTACCCTGTATTGAGTAATAAGTTTGTTGTGATAACAAAATCTTTTTTTTCTTCTTTTTTTTTTTTGAAGCATTGTCAGTCATTTTTATTAATTTTGACTAAATGATTGTGTTGTTAATACAGTTGTTATATAGAATCTTGTTTCACTGAGGTAAAATGGGGACGCAAGCTGGATTCTGATTGGCTAATACCCTTTTTATGCAAATGGCATACTTTTCTTTGCAAATCATATACAAGCATCAACATTCTACTTCTCCAAACATGTCTTCTTGGCTGTCTGGCTGATACCGACTTTAGGCCACCCCAACGGCGACTTTACTTTAGATCATAGAAGAATGCCATATAGCTATATGGCCTTTTTGAATTAAATTTATTAGTGAAGCCTATTTTTACATTATGTGGTAGATTTAAAAAAAAAAAAAATAAAACTCCCAAGTAAGGCAGAGTTGCCTATTTCCTTTTAAGAAATTGACCATGTGTCACATCCTACTTATGCAGAGGTATTAGTGTGTTGGTATATATATATATATATGAAATTTAACATTATGAAAAAACATATAATGTTTGTTATGTAATTGCTGACAGTACTGTTTCGACCAAATCGATAAGTTGGTCTTCATCAAAGAGCGACATAGATGGGAAGAGAAGATATCCGTTAAAAAAGACTGTTTACAGAAACGAACGCTGAGTTCAACCGCTGAAATTTTTGAAAAATGCATGTTCTGTTTTAAAAATAAAATAAATTTTATTTTTAATTTTAAAAAAATCAGAAGCATTATAGTTTATAGAAAAACTCAAAAGAGTTTGTTGTAAAAGTTTATATAAAAATGTAAAGTGGGTATCAAAATAGTATAGTATATATTTTTCAGCTGTTAAAAAATATACAAGTCCACATGGTAATTTGAAAAAAGATGTTAGAGTTCCAAAATTTACTTGTGGCATTGATAAGTCCGTATTTTATTTTTAAAACAGAACATGCATTTTTCAAAAATTTCAGCGGTTGAACTCAGCGTTCGTTTCTGTAAACAGTCTTTTTTAACGGATATCTTCTCTTCCCATCTATGTCGCTCTTTGATGAAGACCAACTTATCGATTTGGTCGAAACAGTACTGTCAGCAATTACATAACAAACATCATATGTTTTTTCATAATGTTAAATTTCATACTGTCGGATTAATTTCCATCTATTTTTCATATATATATATATATATAAATGCATTATTGGGTCCATTTATATATGGTTTGGGTTGTTTTAAAATCTTCCACTCTATTTTATATGGTTTTCCTTGGTTTTTGTACTCCCATATGTGGTTTGCGAGCGTTGTAGCCCCACTCTTTTTCTAGAAATAAAAGATGTGGACTGTGCTCTACAGAAAAATTCCGGATCCTGCAAGGACTAAATTCGATGCAAAAAAGACCTAAATACTAAATTGGAAATATTCAGCTTGTCCACACAGAAAAAAAAAAAAAGTTTATTAAATTCTTGGACCTAAAAAAAATAACAAAAAATCAACCACCTCTAAAGGGAAAATCTTTCCGTGTGTTATTTTAACATCACACACTCATGAGGAGGACATGCAGTCAAATAAAGCAAGAACACTAGGTGTCATTTACAAGGCGATTTTTCTGAAGATAAGCATATAATGCTTTGAAACTGACGTAATGAATCAGTCATTAAATGTATAGATTATAATAATGATAAATATAGCTCTTACAACTGTAATCGAGCACTATATTTTCCTTTCTCCAACTTAAAAAGTATTATTTGGATTATTTGGACTACTGTCCTCATTTTATTGTTATATGTACAATGTTTCGGCCTATGTGCCCTCCAGCCTTCTTCAAGTATTTCTTGTTGGACTCGGGAACCTTCTCAAACTCTGGAACCTTTTTGTTGTAATTGGGAGCCATCACGAACAATTCAGAATATATATATATATATATATATGATCATTATTTGAATTTTTTATCCGTTTTATTTACTTATGTATTTATTTACAAACTTAACGGTTTTAAGAATGAAAAGTTTACTCAAATATTAAAGGTTTGTTTTTCCTTGAGCCCAGGGTTGGGGAAGAGGAAATCCTCTCATCTGTGTCCTAAACACTTCTTTCTAAAAATAGATTATTGACAGCTTTCGCCTACTGCAGTAAAATAGCCGAAAGTGACAGAATTATCTGTTGTTGAATTTCTTTTATTTCTAAAAATGTTATTCCCCCCTTACATAGCATGGCATCCCTGATTCAGACTGAAAATAGACTACTTGATTTTTCTTGGCTTCTGGGAACAATTGTACGCTTGTGCGTCTTTGGGATGCCATAGAGATGACTGCATAAAAAGCTCTAAACTCTTTTGTACATGAGTCTGCTTTCAGAAAACACTTTAATCATGCATCCTTTTTTTCATTTATCTATTGGAATGTGCTCCTTTGCCAACTTGTAAAGTTGAAATTCTGGTATTATTCGAGAGATGTTATTTCTGACAATAGGAAAAAGAGGAGTGTGTTTGAAAAGACTCGTTTGAAATTTGTTTTTGTGTGTTTCACTGAGCAAAGAACTGCCATTTCTCACATCTTCTTTCATTCTCTTCTCAAGTCTGGCAGGATATTATTTCCAGCTCTCGGACTTCTATTCTTTTTGGGGATGTTTTGAAAAGTTCTTTAGTAGATTCTAAAGATGTCTGCTCTATAGACACCTTAAATGTGGGCGTGTGGTCTAATGGTTAGAGTCATAGGAAATGGACTCGTCAACCCGAGTTCAATTCCTGGACGAAGCTGTTTGCATTTCACATAGCGCTAATACCCTTGGGAAAAGTATGAATCCAATCCTCCCTCCAGTAAATAGCTGGGCAGAAAGGGCTCTTTAACCATGGCTAGGTAACCAGTCTAAGAGAAGGAAAACTCTGAATTCAAACCTGTTAAACTCTGTGTAAGAAATTGACCATGTGTCGCATCTTGCTTGTGTGGAGGGGTTGGTAAATATATATAGACACCTTAAATGTCTGCCTTTGTCAGATTTTCAGGATTTAAGAAATGACTGATTTGAACAAAACAAAAATGCTTGCTCAAATTAAGGTTCGCCTTATAAACTGTCAAATCTGGTATATAATATTAAATATACAAATTTTCCAAGTTTTCTTACAACTCAAGTTTCTTGAATGTCATTCATTCATCATATATATATATTGAAGCAAATAACACTGGACCAATGGGAGGCCACCACCCAGCCTCGGCATGGCCAAATAATCTCTTATAAAATGCCAAAAACAAACGAAGCCACACAATGCAGTAGCAGGATATTGCTGGGATGCAAGCCCGAAATTTTAACATTTCGGACTGGGTCACCTGTGCGAACCAGTGTAATGTTGAAAGACCCGAAACTGGTAATGACCACAGGAAAAACATTACTGATGATGCATCCCAGCGCATCTTAAAGATGTATTTTCTCAATATATATATATATATATATATATATATATATATAATGAAATTCAAGAAACTCGAGTAGTAAGAAAAGAATGTATTCATTTATTCATAATACTCCATGTATGTGAAAGCATATATGCAAATTTTTATATGTACTTTTGAGTTGAATCGTATGAAGAAAAACTTGATACACACACACACACACACACACACACACATACACACATATATGTTGTGGCCTTGTAAGGAGCCAGAATAAAGACACAAGAGAGGAAATGAGTTAAATAAACATATAAACAAAGAACATTAGTACAAACATATAAAATGAGAAGGTTACCTGCAAGGCAGTCGATCAACTGTCCGAGCAGACCGCTGGAATATTGGCTCTTGCCTAAGAGCAGTACCTGTTGCTATTTATAGCTGGAAGCGTTCATATGGG
>CM042160.1:5172069-5309569 GCA_023376005.1 Doryteuthis pealeii
GCCATTCTGATAAGATAAAGTGAAAATTCTTCCAAGCTGTAGCCATTTCAGTACTATTGCTTAGCTTAACACTCTTTAGAGCAGCTGTTTGGCCACTTACCCCCTATCACACAAACTGTTCAAGTAAGATGTACAATAAATGCTGGACATTTCTAGAGAAGCAAGGATGAATTCATTAGTTACATTCTCCTGTGGACACCTACACACACCAGTGTAGGCTAACCAGTGTGATACTATGGTTGAAGACGAACATGGTCAGAATGAATAAATAAATAAATGAATAAGAAAGAGAATAGGTTAAAGCCAGGCATAAGTAAAAGGGGTGGGTGGCTGACCTTTTTACGAATCCAAAGATTAGGTCGTAAAGTTTAAAGAGACCTGTACGACCACCATGAAATGGGACCACTTGATGATAATATCTTAGGCACCCAGGTATTAAAAGCAAAAGGGATTTTTAGGAGAAAATCTCTTTTGAAAAAATTAATGGTCAACGTATTGAAGACGTAGTGTCTGAAAAAATATTTAAGTACTTTAATTTTAAGGGTTAATGACGACTAGAAGTCTGCGATTTATTTAAGTGCTGGCCATTTGTGTGGTCCGGAGAAGATGGTTGGGGAAGGGGAATTTGACATAAATACAACTAAACTCGAGCACTAAGGCAGTTACAACTCGGCCGTTGAGGTGTTAAGATCGCCGGTAGGGATAGCCAGTAGCAGCCAGCGAAGTATCAAACACACCCTTCTTCCATCTGCGTCTTGTTTACAAACACTTGTAGTTGTTGTTTGTTTGTATTTAATCCTTGTGACTACTGTTTCTGACTCATGCCCTTAAATTGGCCAGCGCAGAGTGTTACAACGTTTGGGGTCTAGACATTGTGCATTGAGGGTGCAGAGCGCAGAACAGGTAGTCTCATACCAGCAAAATCATATATCAGTCAGCTCTGTGCGGAAGACATGGGAGGAGTTATGACTGATAGGGAAAGCTGGCAGGAGAGTTTCATGGGTGTCTGTGCTATCTGTTGATGATATCTGTACATCTAATTTTCTGTGTTTTTATAAATATTTTCATAGCAATAAAAAAAAAATAATGATTATTTGGATTATTCGACTATTGTCCTCATCTTTATTGTTATCTGTACAATGTTTCGGCCGATGTGCCCTCTGGCCTTCTTCAGATATTTCTTGTCGGACTCTGGAGCCTTATTGAACTCGGGAACCATCTTGTTGGAATTGGGAACCTTCTCAAACTCTGGAACCTTCTTGTTGTAATCGGGAGCCTTTATGGATTTTTGAACCCCCACCCATTATTCAATCCATGGGGATATCCTGTTCTCATACCACTAACCATAGCTGGGGTACAGGTGTTAAGCTGTGTTAATTATTATTGTATATTACTGTTGCCCTTGACTCGGATTGAACCTGCAGCCTAGAGATAATTATCGCTTAAAACTGTCTTTAACACAATGCCTTTATCCACTATGCTATGTGTCACAACAAATTCATAGAAATAAATTTTAAAAAAACATTAAAAAAAGATATGACAGGTATTTTCTTTGCATAGTTTAATCCAAGATTTTGGTCTTTTTATTTTTTATTTTTTTAATTATTTGAAATCCACTTCAAAATGCTTATTTCAGAAAATTACCCTTTTTTTTTTTTTTTAGTGTAAATTATTTTCAGCCAGTACCATTCACTTATTGTCTTTTCCTTGCTTCACCCTCACCCTTCCGTTCTAATGATATGCACTCTGACTACTGTCTGTTCACTCCCCATGGCCATCTACACAACCATCACCACCACCACCACCACCATCACCATGACCACTGCCAGACCAAGACACGTCTTACGAATCTTCAGGACCAGCAGCGGGGGGTCGGCCAAAGTATTGCCAACTTGAACTCCCAGGTCAATGGAGAATTTGCGTCCTTTCCTTCTGCAGCTGGTGAGGCTGACCAGTTCAGCAACTTGGCTACTGTGAGTATCAATGTTACCCTCAAAATATGTTACTGGCCTCAAACAACTTTTTTTTCAAGTTGTGTCCTTTCATTTTAAACTATATTGAGGATATTCTTGTTAAGATTAAAAATGTATATTATATATATATATAATTATATACATATAACACTATATACTATAATATCATGTGATATATAATATATATAATACTATGATATCATGTGATATATAATATATATAATACTATGATATCATGTGATATATGGTATATATAATACTATGATATCATGTGATATATAATATATATAATACTATGATATCATGTGATATATAATATATATAATACTATGATATCATGTGATATATAATCTTATTATAATGGAGATGTGTTTTCTGTCTGTAACCGAAACTATATTACTACTCAAGTCACAATTCCCTTAATTATTTACGTCAAATTCTCCATGATTTCATTCTTTTAAACCTTCAGTTATTAATAAAAATTGTTTTACATTATTAATACTGTTGACCATATCTACGTACTAATAACATGCAATTGTATTTATATATACAACAAAATACGGTTTACAGTTTGAACGAGAAGGCTAATTTGCTATTGATATTTAAAAATTATTTTAATAAATATTGTTTGTATTATTGATTTCTAATTGTTTGGTTTTATCTTAAGAAATATAAACAAAAATCTCATGGATAAATCTTAAAAGAAATTTATTTACAAGAAGAATAACTTTACTTCCTATTTTAACTAAATAGTTAATTAGGAAAAATTACCAATAGTAATGAAAAATGGAACAGTTAGTTTCAAATTCTATTTTTCGATTATATGCAGATCTTTTTATCTGCATTCTTGGTCAGTTTCATTAGCCTTTCTAATTAATATGATATTTTATTATATAAACTTAAAACTTAAATACTTGCACCCGGAGGGTGCATATATTTGCTAGTATATATAATACTATGATATCATGTGATATATAATATATATAATATTATAATATCATGTGATATATAATATATATAATACTATAATATCATGTGATATATAGTATTATAAAATCATTTGATTCATTGAATGCCATCCCTGGATTTATTATATGTATTATATATAATAAATTTGTGTTAAGAATATTTAATTACTGCTATAATTGTTTTCTCAGGATTATTATGTTACTTGAAACCATATAACTGTTTGCAAAATATCATTATTATTAAGTAGAAATAATTACTTGAAACCATATAATCATTATGGAAAAAAATATTTGTTTTTTGGTTTAGTTTTAACTTTCAACTTGTTGATTTTATTATATTTTATTATTCCTTTAGAAAAATTAATTTTAAAAAAAATTTCATATTTCAATTTTTTTTTTTCTCTTATGAAAATTTTATTACTATGTCTCAGCATGAAAATAAGATTCTCATGACAAAATGAAGACAGAAGAAAGAAACGTCTTAATTCGCTTTAAATCAAATACAAAATTTAAGAAAATTATGTATGGAGGAATTTTGCTTTATAAGGTACTCTTCCATCCGACAATCACAAGAAGCAAAAAGAAACAAAAACAAGAATCACAAAAAGAAACAAAGAAAAGAAAGCAAAATATTTTTTTTTATTGGTTTAGTTTTAATTCTTCAAACATTTTACTTACAACATGTTGATTTCATTCTATTTATTTATTCTTTAATAAAAAATTTAATCCCCCCCCCCCCGTTTCATATTTGGGAAAAAAAAAAAATTTTTTTTCTTTTTTAAATTCATTTTTTTTTTTATTTTTATTTTTTTATCTCTCTTTGAAAATTGAATTTTTTTCCCCCATTTCATAATTGGAAAAAAAAAAAAAATTAAAAAGAATTCATATTTGTTTTTTTGGGGTTTTTTTTTTTTCTCTCTCTTTGAGAATTGAATTTTTTTACCCCGTTCATATTTGGAAAAAAAATTTTTTTTTCTTTTTTTAAATTCATATTTGTTTTTTTTTGTTGTTTTTTCTCTCTCTTTGAAAATTGTATTTCTATGTCTCAGCATGAAAACAAGATTTCTGCTCATAGTACGTAGCAGTAGTTGTAGTCGTGACAAGTATTTGATACTCTGTGTTGCCATGCTGCAAGTTTTTAGTAGAAACAAAAATTTGTCTTTTTTTTTTTTTTTTTTTTAAAACATTTCTTTTTTAGTGTATCTTGATTCTTTCACTATTTTCCCCAGTTTCTACTCTTCACCTCTCACTTTTATTTTCTGTCTTTTTTCCCCTTTTTTTTTAAAACTCTTAACATCCTATACCACCTCATTTCACCTGGCCAGAAGTTTGTTTTCCTAATCCAACCCAAATGATAGCCTTTGTTTAAATATAGTATTAAACATATGTAGAAGTCTTTATTTTATGGGAATTAACAGGTAACTTTAAATGAAAAAGCCATTTTTAGCATTTTTTATAGATCCTTATAGGAATGGGACTCTGGACTTAAAAAAATTCTCAACAGGATGTTAAGAGTTAAATCTCTCTCTCTCTCTCTCTCTCCTCACACACTCTTTCTCATTCAACTTTTACCCTTTCTTATTTCAGATTGTCTTTATATCTATTTTAATTTCGAAATTGTTGTAAAGGTGAGCAGTGATGATCTGCTCTCACCTACATGAACTTTTATTTTCGACTTGTTTAGTGCATTTAAGAGTAGCTTAAACACTCGGCCTCATTATCTATGTTAATATCCCATTAGTTTAGGGTTTCTCAAAATGGTCTACATAAAACCCCTGGGGTCTATACAACAACTCAGGAGGTCTGTTAATATTTGAGGGACTACAAGGGGTCTATGGAAACTACTAATCCTTCTTAGTAATTAGAAGAAATTAATTCCACAAGAATCCTGGAGAACATGTTCGTGTTGATATATTTTCAAAAGTTTAAGCCCAATAATGAACTTATCAAAAGTCATCAGCTTCACCCATCACATTAGAAAATGTGCTGTCTTGGTAACAAAACAAATTTATATATATATATATATATATATATATGTAGTATATTAAGAAAATTGAAAAAACACAGGTTTAAATAAGTTGAGTGGTAAGTTTATTGGCTGACGCTGCAGTGTTTTGATCTATTAATTAGATCATCTTCAGGGCATTTGTTGGTATAAGGAAGGTGATAAAAAATTTTTATTACAGAATAACGAGAAAAGCAAGTGATAGTCCATTTGAAATCTGAAGAAAGGACGCTGAAAAATGGACGGTTTGAAATGTGACGTCAAATATTCACTTTTACTGTGTGAGTATGAGAGTGTGTGAGTGTGTGTATCGAAAAAAGGCATTGTGCATTTTTAGGTGTTTTGTGTGTGTGGTTGCGCGTGTGTGTATAAATCTTCAAACCGTCCATTTTTCAGCGTCCTTTCTTCAGATTTCAAATTTTGAACAGATTGATAAAAAGGACTATCACTTGCTTTTCTCGTTATTCTGTGATAACATTTTTTTATCACCTTCCTTATACCAACAAATGCCCTGAAGATGATCTAATAGATCGAAACACTGCAGCATCGGCCAATAAACTTACCACTCAACTTATTTAAACCTGTGTTTTTTCAATTTTCTTAATATACTACATACTGTTGGATTCACTTGCATCTCTTCATATATATATATATATATATATATATAAAAATTGTCTAAATGTAGATGGAGTGAATAGACATCCATCGTTGATTTTCAGCCAGTGTTGTAAGAGGTAGTGGATGCTTCATATTTTAAAAAGAATTTCAAAAATAAAATTTTAAAAGCTTTAAAAATGTATGAATTAAATATATGTACAGAATAATGCTTTTCAATTTAAATGAAATTTATCTTGATTTTGGTGTATTTTGAATTTCCTGTTTCTCTGGAAACGGTAAATTTCAACTTAAACTCTTCTACAATACACATGAAGCAGAGTTTTCTTTTCTTTGTAAATGTTATTTATTTTATAGAATTATTTCTATAGCAATTAACAAATAATAAAAGTAAATGGTTTATATCTTCATCCTATTATGAATTACCAGTCATTTTCAACATTTGTATGATGAAGAATGTTATGTGCTTATAGCGATAAGATTGTGTAGAGTTTGAATACAATTGCTTTAATTAGCCAAACAATTGTCTTTTTGTTGGGGTTTTCTTTTGTAGTTATTTGATAAAATAAAAAAAAAGTATGGTTATTTCCTCTAAGTCTAACATAAACAAAGGGGAACCACCCTTGACTGATAAATTATTTATTTATTTTCCCATTAAACTAAACCTAAACCCTAAACCGTAACTTCTCTTTTTTCTTAATAAATAAATAAATAAATTATCAGTCAAGAGTGGTTCCCCTTTGTTTATGCTAGACTTAGAGGAAATAACCAAAAGTATTTTTTAATTATATTTTATTTATTTATTTATTTTTATTTCATTTTTATCATTTTATTTTTTTGAAGGCTATTGCAATGCAAAAGTAATTGTCCTTGGTCTTATTAATTTTAAAATGATGATAGTGTAACGAGATGGAAGGTGTTGAGTTTTGCGAGGACTACTATTAGAAAAGAGAGGAAGAAGAAATAAGAGATAGTAAAGGTTTAAAAAAAAAAGTGATGAGCACAAAAACGGTTTGTCATGAGTTTGACGAATAGAGAATTGAATGTCAACCGGAAGTTTCGGGTGTTGACCGGAACTGGACAGTGACGTGGAACGACAAAGAAAAATACCGGCCTCTTTTTTGCTTTCGGATGCGTAGGGTACGGACCGGACCTCTGGTCCCTGTTGTGGGATCACAGTAATTTAACAGTGTCCTCTCTCTCTTTCTCTCTGCCTTTCCTCCTCTCCGACACAACCCACGAGATGAGCCTAGCCGGGAAATAAAAGCTAAGCAGATTGTGATGATATATTTCTTGCGTTGTACTTTTTTATCAACAAGATGACCGCCATGTGCCGAACACCTTTTTAGTGTCGTGAATTTGGAGGCACGTTGACAAGACCCGCTATACGATATATATCGATATTAGAACGTTACGTATATCTGTTTTTGTACCGTGAATATACCGCCACGTTACACCTAGAACAATTACTTTTGCATTGAAATAGCCTTAAAAAATAAATAAATAAATATAATAAGATACTTTATGCAATGCTTCTAGCAGATTATAAAATCTTATTATAATGGAGATTGTGTGTTTTTCTGTCTGTAACTGAAACTATGTTACTACTAAAGTCACAATTCCCTTAATTATTTATATCACATTCTCCATGATTTTATTTTTTATTTAAACCACAATTATTAATAAAATTGTTTTATGTTATTAGTACTGTTGATCTTATCTACATACTAGTAACATGCAATTGTATTTATAAATAGAGCAAAATAGCAGTTTACAGTGTGAATGGGAATGCTAATTTGCATATTGATATTACAAATTTGATTTTAATAAATATGTGCTTGGTATTATTGATTTCTGATTATTTGGTTTTATATTAATGAATATGAGCAAAAATTTTAAATAGATAAATTTTAAAAGAAATCCATTAACAAAAAGAAATAACTGTAATTTTATTTTTTATTTCCTATTTTAACTGAATATCTAAATTAGGAAAAGATGGAAGTGATGGAAGAGTAAGTTTAAGTTGTTCTATTTTTGGATTATAGCCCCCCTTTGTTTCAAATCTTTTTATCTGCATTCTTATTTAGTTTCATTAGCCTTTCTAATTTAATATAATATTTTATTACGTTAAAACTTAGATACTTGCACCCTACGGAGGGTGCATATATTTGCTAGTACTTTTAATATTAAAAACATTTTTTAAAACTTAGTAATGTTAATAATTTTTTTTTTTTCCTATAATCTATTTCTGTTGTATTCTTACTGGAAATTGTTTGATCGTATATTCAGGCTGGCAGCAGCCCCATCAGCATTGGTGCTTTCAGTCATGGATCCAGCCTGGATGAATTCCGAGATGATCCTTTCAAAGGCAAAGATCCATTTGCCAATGCTGCCGTGGATGTTGCTCCTGCTGCAGACCCTTTTCAAAATGAAGATCCATTTAAAGGAAGTATGTGCTCATCTTTTTTTTTGTTTGTTTTTTCTTCTTCAATTGATTTTTATTTGTTCTTTTTTGTTTTTTTTTCTTTGTTATATTCATTCTTAATATTCCCAAAAAATAACTTAAAAAAACAAAAAAAAAAAAACTCTTTGCCTACTTTAAGCTGCTCACAGTGGTTCTCCCTCCACTGCGATCCTACTGTAAACCACTGGTTAGTTCAGTATAACTGAACAGAAGGACTCAAATTATAATAATGATATTTATTATTAACTTTATTTGAATAGAATGAGTTCTGAGGTGAATAGATAATGAACTTTGAAATATCCCATCATACAGGTAAAAAATACCCATCCCAAAATATCCATCATACAGGTAAAAAATACCCATTCCAAAATATCCCAACTTACAGGTAAAAAATACCAAGATAATTTGGTACAGTTGTGGGGGAAATTTGGTAGGCAAAGAGTTGATAATTTAAAGTGAATTTTTTCAATTAATTTTGGCAACATTTTTGACTTTTGACCTTTGACCTTTTTGCATGTTTTGTTTTGAATTCTTATGACCTGGTCATTTCTGACTTGCTCATTGTATCTTTTTAAAACCATCAACAAATGATCGTCGGGAAGAAGTGCATGTGTGTATCAAAAATTCCTTATACACTCTAACCTTAAACAGTGTTACTATAAAAAACAACAACATTTGCTACCTTTTTTTTTCCCCACAAATCTGTTCAATGCTAACTTCCTGTCATTTGAAGAAGCTACGTATTCTTCATCATCATCACGTCATGCTGGCAGCATCGATATCCATGACAATCTCTCGCCAACCATCCCTACATCCTTTAAGACTGCAGGCAGCATTCTTGTACAACTCCCATCTAGTTTATTCCTTTGGGACGGGGGTCCGGTGTGCTTTGGCCACTGGATCGGTGTGTTGATTTAATAGCGTCGATCCCAGGGGGCTTTTCCCCCAGGCAATACCTGCCCCCTTGACTTAAAGGGGCAGGGCTGGGTTTATTGCTCAGCGCCTGAGGTGCCCCCCTTGAGGGGGAATGCCGAAGGGATCGACGCAATTTTTGTTCTTTCCACCCATGAGCTTCGGCTTGTGGGTGGGCCCACGTTAAAACGAGGCCTTGTGCCCTGCCCATACAAGTGGGGTATGAGGCAAATACCCATCTAGTTTATTCCCTTGAAACAAGAATATGTAGACAAAAGATATATATACTATTTAACCAAATGCTGGCAAACATGGATATCCAGGATAATCTCAGGTCAACCATCCCTATTGGCTATCGGCCCTGGAAGAGCTGATTGATTTGGGTCCTTGCTAGATGGCCCACACTATCACTGGAGAATGTCACTTATGAGTTCGTCCTTGCTTGTCCAGCATGTCTTGTTTGTCTCACTTGGATGGTTTGTGTGATGGGGGCAAGTGGCTGTACGGCTGCTTTTCTTGTGGGATGTTGTTTCGATGATTTGTTTAAGAATCTTTCTTTTACAACTCCCATCTAGTTTATTTTCTTGAAACTAGCGCTATTGAAAAGGGGATAGACTCCCTCGCTGACTGGCTGATACCGACTTTAGGCCGCCCCGTCGACTTATAATATGTAGACAAAAGATATCTATACTATTTAACCAAATATGTCTGAATGAAGAAATGTATTTCTGAATTTTGTTTACGTGAGGAATTAAAAGGTGTTATACTAACATCTCTTGGCATCTCGCATAATGTAATGGTTAGTGAGCTAGATAAGCAGACCATTTGATAGTGAGTTTGATTCTCACTTAGCGCCCTGTACTCCTGGCCTTGTGTCACATCTAAGCTAAGCTTCATAAATAGGGGCACCTCATGTGGTGTAATAGTTAGTGAGCTAGATTAACAGACCATTGTTCGTGAGTTCAATTCTTACTGGGCGCTTCATACTTCTGGCCTTGTGTTGCAGCTAAGCTTAGTTAATAGGGGCACCTCACGTGGTGTAATGGTTAGCGAGCTAGATTAGCAGACCATTTGATAGTGAGTTTGATTCTCACTCGGTGCCTCGTACTTCTGGCCTTGTGCCACATTTGAGCTAAGCTTAGTAAATAACTATACTAACATCTAAAACTGAAGTGATTTTAATTTTTTGTTATAATTTTTAATTTCTCACACAAAGGATGCTTATTTTCATTAATTTCACATTTATTTATATAAAAAAAAAAAAAAAATTAATCTTTTTTTTTCTTTTTTTTCAAAAATGATTGATCAATTTGAAAAAAAAAATTTTTTTAATCAATTTAAAAAAATTCTTTTTTATCAATTTGAAAAAAAAAAAAAATTTTTTTTAATCAATTTGAAAAAAAAATTTTTTTAAAAAATCAATTTGAAAAAAAAAAAAAAAAAATTTTTTTGTTTTTTAAAGATCAATTTGAAAAAGAAATTCTTTTTTAAATTGATTTGAAAGATTTAAAAAAATCATTTAAAAAAAAAAAAAAAATTTAAACAATTTTTTTTTCTATTCAGAATTATCATAGATTACTTTCAGGGCAACATGAATTCTGCTTATACTTTATGAGTTATCTCCCCTCAACTCTACACTCAATACTTCCACAAACTCGTCATGGCTTCTTCCCATGTGTTTGTGTCTATCTCATCCTCTATGTCTACATTATCATTCATTACTATTTCTTCCAGGCGATCCTTTCACCCAAGACCCCTTTGCATCCGAAGATCCTTTCAAAGATGCATTTCCGGTGGCTGATAACGAGTCCTCTGCTTTCCCTAAGGTAAAAGCTTCTATTTGTGTCACAAAAATGCTGATAATGCTCCACGTGTTGTCTGCCAAATCTTCAAACAATTCTCTTTCTTTTTTCTTTTCTTTTTTAAGAAAGGTAAAAATCTACCATAATAAAAATTAGATTTTGTGACATTTAAAAACTCATTGACTTTTATTTAAATAAGTAGCACAGAATTCTTATTCTTCACAAGTTACAACATCACATATCAACAATACCCTGATGAAGGCTTGATATACAAACCGCAACGTTTTTATGTTGGCTAATACTTATAACTATAATAAGATAGTCATGAGATATATATATATATATATATATATATATATATATTTTTTTTTTAATTTTATTTTTTTTTTTTTTTTATTTTTTTTAAAGATTTTGTGACATTTAAAAACTCATTGACTTTTATTTAAATAAGTAGCACAGAATTCTTATTCTTCACAAGTTACAACATCACATATCAACAATACCCTGATGAAGGCTTGATATACAAACCACAACGTTTTTATGTTGGCTAATACTTATAACTATAATAAGATAGTCATGAGATATATATATATATATATATATATATATATATATATATAAAATATAAATTTGAAGGCAATTTACAATGCGATGTAATAGGTGTTAAATGATGTTTATTTTTATTTTCGAGAAAACTCATCATCAGAGGCAGAAGCATCCGTGTTCTTTTTTTAAGCACCACGCCAATGTAATCTTTTGTTGTTATTAATTTGGAGGAACGCCAGATATTTGAAATGTTCAGGATTTTCCGTGATGGCAGTTCAGTCCGTTGTATATGCGCTTGTGCAGATTATTCGAAATTCTTTTAGTTTTTTTTTGTCTTTTTTATAAAATAAGCCTCGCTCAGGCGTGGTGAAATAAGTGTTTATATATATATATATATATATATATATATATATATATATATTTTTAGATTAAAATGTTAGAAATAAGATGGTTAAACTTAGATTTAGTCTCTAAGCTGAAGGTATCTTGTATGTACAATTTTTTCCCTTGCTCTTTTGAGATGTTGGGTATTTAAATAAACCACGGAAAATATAAAATATAAAATATTTAATAGGTATTCAGTGGATAATTTTATTATAGTTAGAAGTATTTGCCAATGTCAAAATGTTTTATATATTTACACATATACATACATTCGTACACACATATATATACACATATGTTTGTGTGTAATTGTACATTTGTAATATATTTAGATATCTCATACATACCTATACACACACACACACATATATGTGTGTGTGTGTGTAGGTATGTATGAGATATCTCATACATACCTATACACACATATATACATATATATATATATATATATATATGTGAAAAGTGAATGGAAGTGAATCCGACAGTATGAAATAAATATTTTTAGAAAAAACAAATAAATGATGTTATAATTCGCTGACAGAAATCTGTTTCGACCTTTTATTAAAGCGGTCTTCATTTCGCTCTTGATGAAGACCGCTTTAATAAAAGGTCGAAACAGATTTCTGTCAGTGAATTATAAAATCATTTATTTGTTTTTTCTAAAAATATTTATTTCATATATATATATATATATATAGTGTGTGTGTGTGTTTTGTATGTATGAGATATCTCATACATACCTACACACACACACACATATATATATATATGTGTGTGTGTGTGTGTGTGTGTATGTAAATGTATATATTTAGATATCTCATACATACCTACACACACACACACACACACACATATGTGGGTGTGTGTGTAAATGTATATATCTAGATATCTATAGTTCAGTTTATGCATCTCTTGCAAATTTCTCTTAAAATCTCTGAATAAATTTATATATATATATATATATATATATATATATATATATATAAAAAGATATAGTTTTATAACTTTATACCTCGAATACAGACGACTGAAGAAGAAAAATGTCTAGATGTTATAAAATGGGAACTAAATGAGGAAACTTGCTGCACTTGTTAATATATATTTTCTCCCTGTAAGATATCATTTTTCTTTCATTTACTAATTTCTGTTTTTTTTTTTTTTTTTTTTTCTGTGGGAATGTGGATAAGGTTTTATTCCTTTATTTTCTACCCTTATAAATGGTAACAAAAAAGGAGAGATTTCTTCTTCACTACTCTCCTAACTACTACCACCATCACTACTACTCCTCCTCCTCCTGCTCCCTTAACACTGCTTTTAACATTGTTTTTTTTTTTTTACCCATTAATGACCATAAGAGGATATTGGAGTCATGTTACTTTCAATGGTTTAGTATTAAAACAATAGCCTCTTGAAAACTTCTTTCTTTACCACTCCCACTTTTTTATTTTTTTTTTTTGTTTCGTTTCTGTTAAAAAATTTCTCAAATTAATCCAAAATTTGTATTTGCTTTTATGTATTTACACAACCCCTATGTACGAGCAGGATGCAACACAAGGTCAATTTTTAAGTATAGTTTAACAGGTTTGAATACAGAGTTTTTTTTTTTTAAATTCAAAACCAGCTTTACTCTATTTTTAAAAAAATTGACCTTGTGCCACATCCTGCTTGTGGTGGAGGGGTTGGGCAAATACATGACACTCAGAATTTAAAGTTTTATGACTGCTGTTTCAGTAGTCGGCAAGGCAGGGTGAAAATGAAGTTAGTGAATAAGTCTGAAAGAAAAAGATAAACGCCTCTTTCTGGATTTCTGAGATAATTCTTTATCATATAGACAAGGAAAACAAGTCGGAAGAGATCTATCTTGGTTGTCATAGTAACAGTTATTGTATACTGCGGCTTTAATAGAGGGCGACAAACACTTATATATAAAGATATAGTTTTATCACTTTATACCTCGAATACGGACGACTGAAGGAGAGAAAGAGTTAGTTGAAGAGTTTAGGATTGCACACATACAGGGGGTGATGGGAGTTGTTTTTGGTTGAACTTTCAGCAAGATCCGATCTAGATAGAAATTGAACTGGTTATATAGCATTCCAGATTCCTACGCGCCTTCACGTGGCCATGCCTCATCCGGTACAATGCCTACACAACTTCTCATGGTCACGCCTCTTCTGGTGCAATGCCTGCGTAAATTCATGTGGTTGTGCTTCTTCTGGCATGATGCCACCACAAATTCTCATGGTCACGCCTCTGTCTTAAATAGGTTACGTTTTTGTAGTCGGTAGAGTGTTTGACTAGGAACCACAAGGTTCCTGGTTCATACCGGCCCTCGCCAACTCAGCATATAAGTAGCACAGTGATCAGCTGATGGTAGGTGTGGCACTCTACTTCAGACACCAAAAACAATCTCCTTGGTCTAGTGCTAGGGAAATGGGGATAGACTCCCTCACTGTCTGGCTGATACCGATTGAGGCCATCCCGATGACTTTTTACTACTTACCTCTCACAGGGTGGGTGGGTAAAGTAAAAATGAATTGTGTGATCCAAGGGAACCTTCCGTCAGACAGTACCTACCCCTTCGCCTAAAAGGGGTAAGGGCCAGGTTTATTGCACCTGAGGGGAATGCTGACGGGACAATGCATTTTTTGCACTGGCCATGCATGAGCTTCTGTTTGTGCGGGGCTCCCCATGTGTAAAGAAAGGCTTCATGTTAATCTGGCCTGGTGGAGACTTGTAAATATAAGTACTTGCCTTGTGGATTTAGTGGAAGTGTTCTGGGCCCATAACCCAGAGGTCTGTAGATCGGAACTATGCTCTGCTACCAAATGTTGTTCTGTCTGGCATATATACCTCTATCCAAGTGTCAACTCTGATGGTCTCCCAAACACTTGTTATATACTGGTCTTTTCACGATACCAAATCTATATAACGTTATATACCTTTCTTACTTCTTACTCTAGTCGTCTTCTCTTCTGGCCGGCTTTGCTTCTGATCGTCTATCATCTATCTTGGTCTGGTATATCTTCTAAGGTCTCGTCTGGTCTTCTATTGAGGATTCCGGGTTTGGTTTCTGTTGGGGTGTCTTGTTATCAGAAGCCTTGTGTCATTGTTAGTTTTTAGTAATAAACACAAGACTTTGATTTATGTTGATGTTACTTTATTCCAAATCCCCACCCAGACAATCTGCGCAGATGAGGCTTACATGTTGCTAGCTCGGCTTCTAAGTTCTAACTGACTAACTTACTCCTTAACTGGAAGAGAGCTTTCTATGGGGGTTCCGGTTCTCACGGTCTATCCCCAGAAAGCAAGGTCAGAGTGAGGTCAAACGCTGTCACTCACTCTCAAGGCCATCAGCTGTACTGATCGCCATAATGATTTCTACAATACCTTAAAAATGTATTAGGGATCCAATAATTATGTAACACACTGAGCTTAAATAGGCAGCTCTCTCTAAATGCAAATTATCAACTTGCAACACAGTTGATCCTCTCCAAGCAGGCAATTTACCAAGGGTGGATAACTCCGTTATCCTAACAATTACTACTTTTCACTGTTTAGCACCCTAGGGTGCCTGGACTATTACAACAATAATTTTGTCAAACCATTTTTTTTTCTCAAGTTATTCGATGAAGAAAAAACTGTATTCTAATGTTAATTGATTCTTTATTTCAGGGTAAATTTCCGTGTTATGCTTCGTCGCTTTCAATATGATAAATCAAAATATTTTCCGTTGTCGCTGTTTCCTTTCCTTTCCTTTTCTTTTTTTTTTTGGTGTTTTTTTGTTCAAAATTCTTTTCATATTTGCATGCCCATTTGTATGTATTTAGGTTCCTGACAGCACGTCGAGCCCACCACCTCAAGAGGTAAGTACCTCTGATACCAAACGTTCATCCAAAGACAGGTTGAGGTTTTCTTGGAATTCGGTCAAGCCCTCTGCATTCTTGCTATTCTCTTAATCCAAAAATAGACTGTTATTATTGACTTTACCAAAATGGAAAAAAAACAAAAAACCTCTCTTTCACCTCCATTAATGTCAAGGCTTGGATTTTAGAAGTATGCATGTATGTGATTTATTAACTCTTTTCGTTCGGCTGAACAAATTTTTGGGGGGTCTTTTGGAGTTGGCAAATTATTTTTAGAAAATTATCAAATGAACTCAATCATATTAACAAAAAAAAAACTTGATGGTTTCAGAAATGCTGATAGGTACATGCCCTGCATCCCCGACACACAAAAATCTAAAAGGACGCAGTGAAATCATATCCATGCATCCCAGTGTTTTTCTTTTTTCACCATTTCAAGCTAACTGTAAATACATTTCAATAGTTTCTTAGAAATTAATTACACAGGATAGGTTACAAGGTAGGAGTTGGACGGCTTTAGTTGTTTCCCCAGGTCATAAATAAAAACCCTACAATTTACTAAGAAACTTTAGTTGGGACCCATAAATTTTCCCGGGGTCTCATTCAATGTCTGGACCCAGAGATGCTGATAGGTAAATGTCCTGCATCCCTGATGCACAAAAATCTAAAAGGACGCAGTAAAATCATATCCATGCGGCCCAGTGTTTTTCTTTTTTTCTTTCCTCACCATTTCAAACTAACTGTAAATACATTTCAATAGTTTCTTAGAAATTAATTACACAGGATAGGTTACAAGGTAGGAGTTGGACAGCTTTAGTTGTTTCCCCAGGTCATAAATAAAAACCCTACAATTTACTAAGAAACTTTAGTTGGGACCCATAAATTTTCCTGGGGACTCATTCAAAGCAAATATGTGCATCCCAGGACACACTAAATCAAAAAGCTATCAGCATCACTGTAATTTGATCAGCAATTTTGTGTCATAGTGCAATAGAATAAAGACAATAAAACACTCACTTTTAATTATGATATTTTGATAGATAGGCAGCTTATTCAACTGTGGCATTTGGAAATCTAATAGACTGCAAAGAAGTTATCAGAATAATAATTTATCAGAATATTTTTTTATTTTTATTGTCTCCTTAGACCCACCAGATACATTTTACAATTTCACAATTGTTCCTGTGTCCTGGGTATGATGTTAAACTGCATCTAATTATGAAGTTCCAATTTTGGAGCTTTTGGAAGTGTGGAGTACCCCTTCATTGCCATTATTCCCAGGTCCACTCTGACTCGGAGTGGTAGCACCTGTTATGGTCCCATCTAAGGTTTGTATAGATCAAAATATGAATATAGAAAAATATGTTTAACTCTTAACATCCTGTTGAGAATTTTCTAAGTCCAGAGCCCAATTCCTATAACCATTTAACAAAAAATGTCCTTTTCCTTTAAAGTTACCTGTTATTTCCCTTAAATCAAAGACTTCTAAATATGTTTAATATTACTTTTAAACAAAGGCTATCATTTAGGGTAGATTAGGAGAATGAATGTGACTTCCGGACGGGTGGAATGAGGCGGTATAGGATGTTAAGAGTTAAACAATTGAACTTGAAAAAATTGAACAATATAACAAATTATTATTATTATCTGCGTTATTCGGACTCTTGTCCCCATCTTCATTGTTATTTGTACAACGTTTCGGGCGATATACCCTCCGGCCTTCTTCAGGTATTTCTTGTCAGACTCGGGAACCGACAAGAAATACCTGAAGAAGGCCGGAGGGTATATCGGCCGAAACGTTGTACAAATAACCATGAAGATGGGGACAATAGTCCGAATAACGCAGATAATACTAATCTTCAAGCCTCATCTCAAACATTCAGATAAACAAATTATTATTGTTTTAAATTAAATTTTGCTTCATTGAAGTTGTAGGTCGGTGGGGGGGGGGATCTAGTCTCTACATTGATGGAATCCGATTTGAAGGTTTGCGCTTTGGTAAAGTTGATATTCACTCGAGCATATCCACCTAGGAGATGCAGTTTGGAGAGGTACTTACTGACAATGATAAATGTGTGTCTCTAGCAGTAATGCATGTTTTTTTTTTTGTTTGTTTTGTTTTGTTTTTTTGTTTGTGATGGTTTTTTTAATTTTTTCTCTCTCAATCAAGTTTCACACTAAAGTCACCTTATAACTCGGTAGCGGGGGAGCGTCTTCATTCACCAGGGAGACAGCTTAGACACCTGCTTCTCTGGCCACCTACCTATTTACCTATTTACCTGTTGAATTCAATTTGACAGTTTAAACATACCCCAACCCACCCTTTGCATTCTTCTTTTACAGTTTTGATCATATACATACATATATATATATATATATATATATATATATATATATAATATATAATCCCCTTTTTGATTTTTCTACCAATTCTGCCCGGGAATCCCAGTTTTTTTCCCCTTTTCTGTTAGAACTTTTAATTTCCCATCTATATAATACTCAGCAGTTACAATAAAAAAAAAAGAAGAAAAAGAACCCAGAAAATCTAATAAATTATAAAAGATAGATGCGCATAACACAAGATTTACTAAAAATTAATTCTGTGGATAATTTCAGTCGTGTAGAGAAATAACTTTTGAATGACACGAAAATGATCAATTTAAAAAAAAAAAAAATTTTTTTATTTATATTTAAAAAAATTTTTTTTTTTTTGGGGGGGGGTTATTTTCTCTGGTCAATAATTCTATCTAATTCTTTTAAGTCTCTAGCTATCATGAGTTAATGAATGTTACTGTCTTTGGATTTGAGCATGAATTAGATCAGAATGTCATTGAAATTACTCCCAGGTCCACTCTGGCCTGGAATAGTAGTACTTGTTATGGTTTTTGAGTATTTTGAAGTAAACATGTCTATATTTCAAGTATTTGGAATTCTTACATTAGTAAAAGAATTAAACTTTTTTTTCTTTCTTAAGTCAGCCCAGTTGGTTTTCTCTTTCTTTTGGGAAGTCCGTCGCAGACGACGATGACGTCACTCCATATCTTCAGTTATAGACCCTCTTGTGACTCGTTAGTCTTATTCTGGACTTGCAGATGCGGTCACACATATTGAAGGGGAAATTCCCATCTACATTTGGTTGTTCATGACGACAAAGAAGTTGCCGCTCTGAAAGTCTACAAAGGAACAAAGTCATTGCATTGGTCACACAAGACTAATGCACTCCTATATACTCAAACATGAACAATAATGTTTCAACACGAAAATATCATAAAATGTGTTCTTAATAACAATTAAGTTCATTTCAAATAATGCGCAAGTACAATTAAGAAAACATTTTATGAAATTTTCGGGTTAAAACATTCAGTTGTATTGATTCGAACAAATTCGTATTTTCAGTGTAGATTTACTGTGAAATTAAAATGGACGAACAAAACATAAAGGCTTCCTCAAAGTAGAACAAACAAGAGGAGGTTACTCTCATTTATGTAACTAATGTTCAGATTACCTTTTTTTATATATCTATTATTATACTAAATGATTTTTTACTAAAGGCTTTGGTTACTGTTTAGTTTAATGATACAAAATTCATATCAAAATATTCCTTCGTTCTAGGATTGAGTTATGTTTGAAAAAAAAAATCCATTTTAATTGATTCTACTTAGTCATAATTTGTGAATTGAAAATGGCCGACCAAAAGATAAAGGCTTCCTCAAAGTGAAACAAACAAGAGGAGGTTACTCTCATTTATGTAACTAATGTTCAGATTACCTAAAAAGAAAAACAAAGAATAAAATTCAATCTAACTGTTAGTGATTGCTCTGCTGAATATTATAGAAGCGTATCCAACCCTCGGAACCTTTTTTTACTTCTTCCTCCATCCGGCTTCATCTCCTGATCACTGTTGCCTCACCCACCGAAACCAATTTTCTCCCAAGCACTGTGGCTCGTCTTCAGTCACTGACTAACTCTCTCTCGTATTTTTGTTGCTAGGACGATCCTTTTAGCCAAATTGGTGCTGATCCTTTTGAAAGCGCTTTTTCAAATTCGAGTAAAAAAAATAATGCTGACCCTTTCGCAGCGTTCGGTAGCCAAAACACCAAAACAAGTGTTCAGGTAAGTATTTCTAAATTGCAAACCACTTCCCAGGTGACTTTATTTAATACCTTTTTCGGAGAATCAGCTATTGACGCTATGTAGGATAATTCTTCGGCTAGAGAGATATTAGTAGCACTAATAAGAACAAGTTTAAGAAAAATACTCATTACTTAAAGCTTGTCTTTAAAATCAAAATTAATTCTAATCAATTCTAATCAGATTCTTAGATAAGACTAATTCATCTAATTAATGATAGTTTGTATTATTAAGATTTTTCAGACTGTTGTCCTCATCTTCATTGTTTTATACACAAGCGCGTGGTGTAATGGTTAAAGTCATGGGAAATGGACACGTCGCCCCGAGTTCAAATCCTGGACGTGGCAATTGCATTTCACTTAGCGCTAATACCCTTGGGAAAGGTATGAATCCTACTCTCCTTCCAGCTATGGGTAAATAGTAGGGTAGACTCGACTCTTTAACCTTGGTTAGGCAACCGGTCTAGGAGAAGGAAAACTCTGAATTCAAACCTGTTAAACTCCGCTAAAGAAATTGACCTTGTGTCACACCCTGCTCGTGTGGAGGGGTTGGTAAATATATACACAATGTTTTGGCCAATATGGTCTACCAACCGATCGGGAGCCTTTTACTAATTCGCTGTACAAAAGATCTTTTGGGATGCATCCATTTTCCATTCTTCTGAATACACAATATGTATTATACCCTAACCGTTAGGCATGATATAACCCCGGACGGGTTGATATGCCGTTAAAATCAAAAACCAACCAACCAACCAACCATTCTTCTGACATGTCCAAGCCAATGAAGGCGCCTCTCACAGAGAATAGAGAACATGCTGTTTATGTCGGTGCAATCCAGCATGCCTACGATTTAAAGATGTCTGCAGGAGAGCTATGGGATATGCCATATTGACACAAACACGTGGGAGGTAGATGCAAAAATAGAGTGGCCTGGCGCCTCAACGTTTAGCCAGGCACGGAGAGGGGTGAGGCAGAGAGGAGAGTAGCATCGACAGAAAAGAGAGCCAGAAAGAGAGAGAAAAGCCAGCAGCCCCAGAAAGCATCACAGTTTATGTGCATTCAGTGCACCAAAGACTGTCACTCAGGAATTGACCTGCAGAGTCACTTGCGCAGATGCAGATAAAAAAAAATTATTTTTAAAAATTTATTTTGGACACTACGCCATCGTCTTTTGTAGACGGAAAGGATCCAATAATTTGACCAATGTGCCCTCAGTTGGTCACATGGATGAATGGATAGAAGGGTTGAGTTAACACAGTTCTAACTGATAATCATCTATAGGTTGCAGGTTCAATCCTAACCATGGGCGATAATAACATAGAATACTTAATACAGCTTAAAACTTGTACCCAATCATGGTTAACAGAATGCAAAAAACGTACCCCAAATGGATTAAATAAAGGGTTCGGTTTGAAGTTCTGTGAAGGCTCCTAATTACAACATCAGAGATGCTGCCAAGGTACGCATCCTGCGTCCCTGACGCAGAAAAATCTAAAAGGACACAGTAAAATCATATCCATGCGTCCTGGTGTTTTTCTTTTTTCTTCCCTCGCCATTTCAAGCTAACTGTAAATACATTTCAATAGTTTCTTAGAAATGAATTACACAGGATAGGTTACAAGGTAGGAGTTAGACAGCTTTAGTTATTTCCTCAGATTATAAGTAAAAACCCTACAATCTATCAAGAAACTTTTTTTTTCCCAGGGACTCATTCAAAGTAAATATGTGCGTTCTGGGACGCACTAGATTAAAAGCTATCAGCATCTCTGCAACATGAAGTTTCCCAAGTTTGACAAGAAACACCTGAAGAAGCTCAGAGGGCACATCGGCCAAAACATTGTGTAGATAACAATATAGATGAGGACAACAGTCTGAAAAATCTAAATAATACTAATTAATGATAGCTGCAGATCATATGTAAAACTACTAACTTTATTTAGTTTGCTGAAATTACTCTAAAAAGGAATAAAGGTGTCATTTTTTTTTTCCATATCTTAACATATTCACTAAGTAACTCGCTTTCTTCTCTCCCAAGTTCACTCTAACTCAGAATGGTAGTACATGCTAGGGTACCATCTATGGGTTTGAATAGATCTGTTAAAAACAATCATTCATATTCAATAGGACTGTGTGCAAAAAAAAAAAAAAAAAAAAAAAATACTTAAGAAACAATTGTACAAAAAATGTAAATATAAATATACAATGAATGCAATTCTCTAACCTTTAGGCATAAAATAACCCTAGACAGGTTGACATGCCATTAAAATCCATTCATCAACCAAGCACTGTTTTTCCAGTGGTCTAAAAATGAATAAGTTGAAATGATTATCATGCATAACTCTACATGAAAACCATAATTAAGAATTTTAGATTTAGAGTTCTGTGAAACCAAATGTTAATTTATGATATTACTAGAAGCCGCTGCCCGATGTCTCCTTGGTTAGAGGGGGGATAAAAAGTTAGTCTCGCAAATCCATTATTAGTAATCGCGAATTGGATCTTCACTGGATGCCCCATAAAAATCTCCACGTAAAAAAAGACCTGGTGGGGCGTCAGGAATTCTTTTCCCAAATATAAATAAAATGATGTATAAATGGGATAATGAGGAAATTGCTGCACTTGTTAATATATATTTTCTCTGTAAGATATTTTTTCTTTCATTTACTAATTTCTGTTTTTTTTTCTGTGGGAATGTGGATAAGGTTTTATTCCTTTATTTCTACCCTTGTATAATGGTAAAAAAGGAGAGATTTGTTCTTCACTACTCTCTAATACTATCACACCATCATACTACTACTCCTCCTCCTCTCTGCTCTTAACACTGCTTTTAACATTTTTTTTTTTTTTTACCCATTAATGAACATAAGAGGATATTGGAGTCATGTTATTTTCAATGGTTTAGTATTAAAAACAATGGGCCTCTTGAAATTCTTTCTTTAACACTCCCATTTTTATTTTTTTTTTTTGTTTATTTTCTGTTAAAAAATTTCTCAATTAATCCAAAATTTGTATTTTTGCTTTTATGTATTTACACACCCCTATGTACGAGGCAGGATGCAACACAAGGTCAATTTTTAAGTATAGTTTAACAGGTTTGAATACAGAGTTTTTTTTTTTTTTAAATTCAAAACCAGCTTTATCTATTTATTAAAAAAAATTGACCTTGTGCTCATCCTGCTTGTGGTGGAGGGGTTGGGCAAATACATGACACTCAGAATTTAAGTTTTATGACTGCTGTTTCAGTAGTCGGCAAGGCAGGGTGAAAATGCAAGTTAGTGAATAAGTCTGAAAGAAAAAGATAAACGCCTCTTTCTGGATTTCTGAGATAATTCTTATCATATAGACAGGGAAAAAGTCGGAAGAGATCTATCTTGGTTGTCATAGTAACAGTTATTGTATACTGCGGCTTTAATAGAGGGCGACAACACTTATATATAAAGATATAGTTTTATAACTTTATACCTCAATCAGACGACTGAAGGAGAGAAAGAGAAAGTTAAAGATTTTAGGATTGTACACATACAGGGGGTAATGGGGAGTTATTTTTGGTTGAACTTTCAGCGATCGACCTAGATAAAATTGAACTGGTTTATATAGCATTCCAGATTCCTACGCGCCTTCACGTGGGCCATGCCTCATCGGTACAATGCTACACATTTCATGGTCAAGCACTCTTCTGGTGCAGTGCCTGCGTAAATTCATGTGGTTGTGCTTCTTCTGGCATGATGCCACCACAAATTTCATGGTCACGCCTCTGTCTTAAATAGGTTACGTTTTTTGTAGTCGGTAGAGTGGTTTGACTAGAACCGCAAGGTTCTGGTTCACAACGGCCTCGCCACTCAGATATAAGTAGGCACAGTGATCTGTGCGGTAAGTGAAAGCTGATGGTAGGTGTGGCACTCTACTCAGACACAAAAACAATCTCCTTGGTCTAGCGCTAGGGAAAAGGGGATAGACTCCTGACTTTCTGGCTGATACGACTTGAGGATCCCCGATGACTTTTTACTACTTCCTTCAGCAGGGTGGATGTGTAAAGTAAAATGATTGTGTGATCCAAGGGAGCCCTCCGCAGGCAGTACTACCCTTTCGCCTAAAAGGGGTAAGGGCCAGGTTTATTGCACCTGAGGGGAATGCTGACGGGAGACAATGCATTTTTTTGCACTGGCCATGCATGAGCTTCTGTTTGTGCGGGGCTCCCATGTGTAAAGAAAGGCTTCATGTAAAATCTGGCCTGGTGGAGACTTGTAAATATAAGTACTTGCCTTGTGGATTTAGTGAAACATTCTGGGCCATAACCCAGAGGTCTGTAGATCGGAACTATGCTCTGCTACAAAATGTTGTTCTGTCTGGCATATATTCCTCTATCCAAGTGTCAACTCTGATGGTCTCCAACATTGTTATATACTGGGTCTTTTTCACGATACCAAATCTATATAAAGTTATATACTTTTTATTCTTACTCTAGTCGTCTTCTCTTTGGCCGGCTTTGCTTTGATCGTCTATCATCTATCTTGGTCTGGTATATCTTCTAAGGTTTGTCTGGTCTTCTATTGAGGATTTCCGGGTCTGGTTTCTGTTGGGGTTTCTTGTTATCAGAAGCCTTGTGTCATTGTTAGTTTTTAGTATAAACACAAGACTTTGATTTATGTTGATGTTACTTTATTCCAATCCCACCCAGACAATCTGCGCAGATGAGGCTTACATGTTGCTAGCTTCGGCTTCTAAGTTTCTAACTGACTAACTGAGTTGCTTACTCTTAACGGAAGAGAGCTTTCTATGGGGGTTCCGGTTCTCACGGTCTATCCCAGAAAGCAAGGTCAGAGTGAGGTCAAACGCTGTCACTCTCTCAAGGGGCCTCAGCTGTACTGATCGATAATGATTTCTACAATACCTTAAAAATGTATTAGGGATCCCAATAATTATGTAACACATGAGTTAAATAGGCAGCTCTCTCTAAATGAAATTATCACTTGCACACAGTTGATCTCTCCAAGCAGGCAATTTACAAGGGTGGATAACTCCGTTATCCTAACAATTACAACTTTTCACTGTTTAGCGCCCTGGGTGCTGGACTATTACAAAAATTTTTGTCAACACATTTTTTTTTTCTCAAGTTATTCGATGAGAAAAAACTGTATTCTAATGTTAATTGGTTTCTTTATTTCAGGGTAAATTTCCGTGTTATGCTTCGTCGCTTTCAATATGATAAATCAAAATTATTTTCCGTTGTCGCTGTTTCCTTTCTTTTTTTTTTTTTTTTTGGTGTTTTTTTGTTCAAAATTTCTTTTCATATTTGCATGCCATTTTGTATGTATTTAGGTTCCTGACAGCACGTCGAGCCACCACTCAAGAGGTAAGTACTCTGATTACCAAACGTTCATCCAAAGACAGGTTGAGGTTTTCTTGGAATTCGGTCAAGCTCTGCATTCTTGCTATTCTCTTAATCCAAAAATAGACTGTTATTATTGACTTTACAAATGGAAAAAAAACAAAAAACCTCTCTTTCACCTCATTAATGTCAAGGCTTGGATTTTAGAAGTATGCATGTATGTGATTTATTAACTTTTTCGTTCGGATCTGAACAAATTTTTGGGCGTCTTTTGGAGTTGGAAATCATCTTTGAAAATTGCAAATAAATCAATCATATTAAAAAAAAAACTTGATAATTTCAGAAATACTGATAGGGGCCGGGTTAGCTCAGTCGTAGAGCGTTCGCTGAAAACAGTTCCTAGTTCGATCCGCCCCGAACATCAGGTTATGAGTAACAGGGATTGTGGGTAGTTTAAGGACTGATGGTAGGTGTGGCGTCCCTCAGACGCTAAAATAATCTCTTGGTCTAGCGCTAGTGAAAAGGGGATAGATCTCGCTGCATGGTGATACCGACTTTAGGCGCACGACGATTTATTACTTATTAATGCTGATTCTGACGCAGAAAATTTAACAGAGACAGTAAAATCATATCCATAGCGTCCAGTGTTTTTCTTTTTTCTTTCCTCACCATTTCAAGCTACTGTAAATACATTTCAATAGTTTTCTTAGAAATTAATTACACAGGATAGGTTACAAAGTAGGAGTTAGAAGGGTTTTAGTTGTTTCCCCAGGTCATAAATAAAAACCTACAATTTACTAAGAAACTTTAGCTGGGACCCATAAATTTTCCTGGGTCTCATTCAATGTCTGGACGCCAGAGATGTGATAGGTACATGCCTGCATCCCGACGGCACAAAAAATCTAAAAGGACGCAGTAATCATATACATACGTCCCAGTGTTTTTTCTTTTTTCTTTCCTCACCATTTCAACTAACTGTAAATACATTTCAATAGTTTTTAGAATTAATTACACAGGATAGGTTACAAGGTAGGAGTTAGCGGCTTTAGTTGTTTCCGCAGGTCATAAATAAAAACCCTACAATTTATAAGAAACTTTAGTTGGGACCCATAAATTTTCCCGGGTTTCATTCAAATGTTGGACCCGAGATGCTGATGGTAATGCCCTGCATCCGAGGACAAAATCTAAAGGACGCAGTTATATCATAATCATGCATCAGTGTTTTTTCTTTTTTCTTTCCTACATTTCAAGCTAATGAAATAATTTCAATAGTTTCTTAGAAATTATTACAGCAGGATAGGTTTACAGGTAGGAGTTAGACCGGCTTTAGTTGTTTCCCAGGTCATAATAAAAACCCTACAATTTCTAAGAACTTTGTTGGGACCATAAATTTTCCTGGGGAATCATTCAAAGCAAAAATGTGCGTCCAGGACACACTAAATAAACTATCAGCATCACTTAATTTGATCAGCAATTTTGTGTCATAGTGCAATAGAATAAAGACAAAAAACACTCACTTATTATGATTTTTTGATAGATAGGCAGCTTATTCTGTGGCATTTGAAGTTATCAGAATAATATTTTCAGAATATTTTTTTATTTTTTATTGTCTCCTTAGCCCACCAGATACATTTTTACAATTTCACAATTTTTCCTGTGTCCTGGTATGATGTTAAACTGCATCTAATCATGAAGTTTCCGTTTTGGAGCTTTCGGGAAGTGTGGAGTACGCTTCATTGCCATTATTCCCAGGTTCACTCTGACCCGGAGTGGTAGACCTGTTATGGTCCCATCTAAGGTTTATAATAGATCAAAATATGAATATAGAAAAATATGTTTAACTCTTAACATCCTGTTGAGAAATTTTTTAAGTCCAGAGCCATTCCTGTAAGGATTTATCAAAAGGCTAAATAGGGCTTTTCGATTTAAAGTTAGCTGTTATTTCCCTTAAATCAAGACTTCTAAATATGTTTTAAGATTATTTACCTCGTACCCACTTGTACGGTTAAGGCACAGAACCTTTTAGCGTGGGACAACCCACAAGCCGAGACTCATGGTGGCAGGTAGAAAAATTGCGTGATCCGTCGCATTCCCCAGAGGGGCGCCTCAGGTACTGGGCAATAAACCCAGCTGCTGCCCTTTAAATCAAGGGGGCAGGTATTGCTGGGGGATAGCCCTAAAGATGAGCACTATTATTTTACTAAATTCATCCAGTGGCAAAGTCACTGGACCCCCGTAAGTAATTCTAAATATGTTTTTAATATTACATTTTAACAAGGCTATCATTTGGGGTAGATTTAAAAAATGATGTAATATCGGGGTGATAGGTAGGATGTTAAGAGTTAAAAAATTGAACTTGAAAATTGAACAATATAACAATTCTTATTGTTTTAAATGCTTGCTTCATTGAAGTTGTAGGTCAGGGGGGGGGATCCTAGTCTCTATTAATGGAATCCGATTTGAAGGTTTGCGCTTTGGTAAGTTGATAATTACACTCGAGCATATCCACCTAGGAGATGCAGTTTGGAGAGGTACTTACTGACAAATGATAAATGTGTGTCTCTAGCAGTAATGCAATGTTTTTTTTTTTTTTGTTTGTTTTGTTTTTTTGTTTGTTGGGTTTTTTTTAATTTTTTCTCTCTCATCAGTTTCACACTAAAGTCACCTTATATTCGTAGCGGGGGAGCGTCTTTCATTCACCAGGGAGACAGCTTAGACACCTGCTTCTCTGGACCTAACTATTTCTTTATTTACCTGTTGAATTCATTGAACAGTTTAAACATACCCCAACCCACCCTTGGCATTCTTCTTTTAACAGTTTTGATCATAAAATACATATATATATATTTAAATATATATTATTATATATTATATATTTCCTTTTCTGATTTTTACAATTTTGCCCGGGAATCCCAGTTTTTTCCTTTTTCTGTTAGAACTTTTAATTTCCATCTATATAATACTCAGCAGTTACAAAAAAAAGAAAGAAAAGACGCAGAAAAATCTAATAAATTATAAAAGATAGATGTGGCATAACACGAGATTTACTAAAAATTAATTCTGTGGATAATTTCAGTCGTGTAGAGAAATAACTTTTGAATGACACGAAAATGATCAATTTAAAAAAAAAAAAAATTTTTTATTTATTTTTAAAAAATTTTTTTTTTTTTTGGGGGGGGGGGGGTATTTTCTCTGGTCAATATATTCTATCTAATTCTTTTAAGTCTGCTAGCTATCTGAGTTAATGAATGTTACTGTCTTTGGATTTGAGCATGAATTAGATCAGAAATGTCATTGACATTACTCCCAGGCCCACTCTGGCTGGAATAGTTGTAACTTGTTATGGTTTGTGAGTAATTTTTGAAATAAACATGTCTATATTTCAAGTATTTGGAATTTCTTACACTAGTAAAGAATTACACTTTTTTTTTTTCTTAAGTCAGCCCAGTTGTTTTCTCTTTCTTTTGGAAGTCCGTCGCGACGACGATGACGTCACTCTCATATCTTCAGTTATAGAGCCTCTGGGTGACTCGTTAGTCTAATTTTCTGGACTTGCAGATGCGGTACACACATTGAAGGGGAAATTCCTATCTACATTTGGTTGTTCATGACACGAAGAAGTTGCGCTCTGAAAGTCTACAAGGAAAGTCATTGTGTCGTCGATTATGCATTGGTCACACAAGACTAATGCACTCCTATATACTCAAACAAAACAACAATGTTTTCAGAACGAAAATATCATAAAATGTGTTCTTAATAACAATTAAGTTCATTGCAAATAATGCGCAAGTACAATAAGGAAACATTTTATGAATTTTTGTGTTAAAAATTCAGTTGTATTGATTCGAACAAATTCGTATTTTCAGTGTAGATTTACTGTGAAATGAAAATGGACGAACAAAACATAAAGCTTGCCTCAAAGTAGAAACAACAGAGGAGGTTCTCTCATTTATGTAACTAATGTTCAGATTACTTTTTTTTATATATCTATTATTATTATTTAAATGAATTTTTTACTAAAGGCTTTGTTTACTGTTTAGTTAATGATACAAAATTCATATCAAAATATTCCTTCGTTTAGATTGAGTTATGTTTGAAAAAAAATCCATTTTAATTGATTCTAACTTAGACATAATTTGTGAAATGAAAATGGCGAACCAAAATATAAGGCTTCCTCAAAGTGAAACAAACAAGAGGAGGTTTCTCATTTATGTAACTAATGTTCAGATTACCTAAAGAAAAAAACAAAGAATAAAATTCAATCAACTGTTAGTGATTGCTCTGCTGAATATTATAGAAGGTATCCAACCCTCGGAACTTTTTTATTCTTCCTCCATCCGGCTTCATTCTCCTGATTGTCAAACAACTTGTTGCCCTCAACCGCCGAAAATATTTTCTCCAAGCACTGTGGCTGTCTCAGTCACGCTAACTTCTCTTCGTTTTTTGTTGCTAGGGATCCTTTTAGCGCAAATTGGTGCTGATCCTTTTGAAAGCGCTTTTTCAAATTCGAGTAAAAAATAATGCTGATTTCGCAGCGTGGTAGCCAAAAACCAAACAAGTGTTCAGGGTAAGTATTTCTAATTGCAAACCACTTCCCAGGTGACTTTATTTAATACCTTTTTCGGATAGAATCAGCTATTGACGTATGTAGGATAATTCTTTCGGCTAGAGAGATATTAGTAGCACTAATAAGAAGTGAGCTAAGCTTAGTAAATAACTATACTAACATCTAAAACTGAAGTGATTTTAATTTTTTTGTTATAATTTTTAACTTCTCACACAATTTCATTATTGTTACATTTTCACATTTTATTTATATATATTATATATATATATATATATATAAAAAAAAAAAAAAGATTTAATCTTTTTTTTCTTTTTTTTTTTTTTTGATTGATCAATTTGAAAAAAAAAAAAAAAAATTTTTTAATCAATTTTAAAAAAGATTTTTTTAATCAATTTTTTTTAATTGAAAAAAAAAAGGAAAATTAGAAAAAAATCAATTCCAAAAAAAAAAAAATTTTTTTTGTTTTTAAAGATCAATTTAAAAAAATTTTTTTTTTTAAATTGATTTAAAAGATTTTTAAAAAAAATTGATTCTCACCTAGCGCCCTGTACACCTGGTCTTGTGTCACATCTAAGCTAAGCTTCATAAATAGGGGCACCTCAAGTGGTGTAATAGTTTTCTATTCAGAATTATCATAGATTACTTTCAGGACAACATGAATTCTGCTTATACTTTATGAGTTATCTCCCCTCAACACTACACTCAATACTTCCACAAACTCGTCATGGCTTCTTCCCATGTGTTTGTGTCTATCTCATCCTCTATGTCTACATTATCATTCATTACTATTTCTTCCAGGCGATCCTTTCACCCAAGACCCCTTTGCATCCGAAGATCCTTTCAAAGATGCATTTCCGGTGGCTGATAACGAGTCCTCTGCTTTCCCTAAGGTAAAAGCTTCTATTTGTGTCACAAAAATGCTGATAATGCTCCACGTGTTGTCTGCCAAATCTTCAAACAATTCTCTTTCTTTTCTCTTTTCTTTTTAAGAAAGGTAAAAATCTACCATAATAAAAATTAGATTTTGTGACATTTAAAAACTCATTGACTTTTATTTAAATAAGTAGCACAGAATTCTTATTCTTCACAAGTCACAACATCACATATCAACAATACCCTGATGAAGGCTTGATATACAAACCGCAACATTTTTATGTTGGCTAATACTTATAACTATAATAAGATAGTCATGATATATATATATATATATATATACATATATATATAAATTTGAAGGCAATTTACAATGCGATGTAATAGGTGTTAAATGATGTTTATTTACCTAAATATTTTCGAGAAAACTCATCATCAGAGGCAGAAGCATCCGTGTTCTTTTTTTAAGCACCGCGCCAGCGTAATCTTTTGTTGTTATTAATTTGGAGGAACGCCAGATATTTGGAATGTTCAGGATTTTCCGTGATGGCAGTTCAGTCCGTTGTATATGCGCTCTTGCAGATTATTCGAAATTATTTTAGTTTTTTTTGTCTTTTTTATAAAATAAGCCTCGCTCAGGCGTGGTGAAATAAGTGTTTATATATATATATATATATATTTTTTTTTTTTTAGATTAAAATGTTAGAAATAAGATGGTTAAACTTAGATTCAGTCTCTAAGCTGAAGGTATCTTGTATGTACAATTTTTTCCCTTGCTCTTTTGAGATGTTGGGCATTTAAATATACCAGGGAAAATGTAAATATATAAAATATGTAATAGGTATTCAGTGGATAATTTTATTATAGTTAGAAGTATTTGCCAATGTCAAAATGTTTTATATATTTACACATATACATACATTCGTACACACATATATATACACATATGTTTGTGTGTAATTGTATATTTGTAATATATTTAGATATCTCATACATACCTATACACACACACACACACATATATGTGTGTGTGTGTAGGTATGTATGAGATATCTCATACATACCTACACACACACATATATATATATATATATATATATATGTGAAAAGTGAATGGAAGTGAATCTGACAGTATGAAATAAATATTTTTAGAAAAAACAAATAAATGAGGTTATAATTCGCTGACAGAAATCTGTTTCGACCTTTTATTAAAGCAGTCTTCATTTCGCTCTTGATGAAGACCACTTTAATAAAAGGTTGAAACAGATTTCTGTCAGCGAATTATAACATCATTTATTTGTTTTTTCTAAAAATATTTATTTCATATATATATATATATACACATATATATGTGTGTGTGTGTGTGTGTGTGTATGAGATATCTCATACATACCTACACACACATATATATATATGTGTGTGTGTAGGTATGTATGAGATATCTCATACATACCTACATACACATATATATATGTGTGTGTGTGTGTGTGTAAGTATGTATGAGATATCTCATACATACCTACATACACATATATATATTTGTGTATGTATGTGTGTGTAAATGTATATATTTAGATATCTCGTACATACCTACACACACACACACACACACACACACACACACACATATGTATGTGTGTATGTGTGTGTGTGTGTGTAAATGTATATATCTAGATATCTATAGTTCAGTTTATGCATCTCTTGCCAATTTCTCTAAAAATCTCTGAATAAATTTTATAAGAAAAATGTCTAGATGTTATAAAATGGGAACTAAATGAGGAAACTTGCTGCCACTTGTTAATATATATTTTCTCCCTGTAAGATATCATTTTTCTTTCATTTACTAATTTCTGTTTTTTTTTCTGTGGGAATGTGGATAAGGTTTTATTCCTTTATTTTCTACCCTTGTAAATGGTAACAAAAAGGAGAGATTTGTTCTTCACTACTCTCCTAACTACTACCACCACCACCATCACTACTACTCCTCCTCCTCCTCCTCCTGCTCCCTTAACACTGCTTTTAACATTGTTTTTTTTTTTTCCATTAATGACCATAAGAGGATATTGGAGTCATTTACTTTCAATGGTTTAGTATTAAAACAATGGCCTCTTGAAAACTTCTTTCTTTACCACTCCACTTTTTAATTTTTTTTTTTGTTTCTTTCTGTTAAAAATTTCTCAAATTAATCCAAAATTTGTATTTTTGCTTTTATGTATTTACACAACCCCTATGTACGAGCAGGATGCAACACAAGGTCAATTTTTAAGTATAGTTTAACAGGTTTGAATACAGAGTTTTTTTTTTTTTAAATTCAAAACCAGCTTTACTCTATTTTTAAAAAAATTGACCTTGTGCCACATCCTGCTTGTGGTGGAGGGGTTGGGCAAATACATGACACTCAGAATTTAAAGTTTTATGACTGCTGTTTCAGTAGTCGGCAAGGCAGGGTGAAAATCAAGTTAGTGAATAAGTCTGAAAGAAAAAGATAAACGCCTCTTTCTGGATTTCTGAGATAATTCCTTATCATATAGACAGGGAAAACAAGTCGGAAGAGATCTATCTTGGTTGTCATAGTAACAGTTATTGTATACTGCGGCTTTAATAGAGGGCGACAAACACTTATATATAAAGATATAGTTTTATAACTTTATACCTCAAATACAGACGACTGAAGGAGAGAAAGAGAAAGTTAAAGATTTTAGGATTGTACACATACAGGGGGTAATGGGGAGTTATTTTTGGTTGAACTTTCAGCCAGATCCGACCTAGATACAAATTGAACTGGTTATATAGCATTCCAGATTCCTACGCGCCTTCACGTGGCCATGCCTCATCCGGTACAATGCCTACACAACTTCTCATGGTCAAGCCACTTCTGGTGCAGTGCCTGCGTAAATTCATGTGGTTGTGCTTCTTCTGGCATGATGCCACCACAAATTCTCATGGTCACGCCTCTGTCTTAAATAGGTTACGTTTTTGTAGTCGGTAGAGTGTTTGACTACGAACCTCAAGGTTCCTGGTTCACACCGGCCCTCGCCAACTCAGCATATAAGTAGCACAGTGATCTGTGCGGTAAAGTGAAGAGCTGATGGTAGGTGTGGCACTCCACCTCAGACACCAAAAACAATCTCCTTGGTCTAGCGCTAGGGAAAAGGGGATAGACTCCTGACTTTCTGGCTGATACCGACTTGAGGCCATCCCGATGACTTTTTACTACTTACCTCTCACAGGGTGGATGTGTAAAGTAAAAATGAATTGTGTGATCCAAGGGAGCCCTCCGCCAGGCAGTACCTACCCTTTCGCCTAAAAGGGGTAAGGGCCAGGTTTATTGCACCTGAGGGGAATGCTGACGGGACAATGCATTTTTTGCACTGGCCATGCATGAGCTTCTGTTTGTGCGGGGCTCCCCATGTGTAAAGAAAGGCTTCATGTAAATCTGGCCTGGTGGAGACTTGTAAATATAAGTACTTGCCTTGTGGATTTAGTGGAAACATTCTGGGCCCATAACCCAGAGGTCTGTAGATCGGAACTATGCTCTGCTACCAAATGTTGTTCTGTCTGGCATATATTCCTCTATCCAAGTGTCAACTCTGATGGTCTCCCAAACACTTGTTATATACTGGTCTTTTCACGATACCAAATCTATATAACGTTATATACCTTTCTTACTTCTTACTCTAGTCGTCTTCTCTTCTGGCCGGCTTTGCTTCTGATCGTCTATCATCTATCTTGGTCTGGTATATCTTCTAAGGTCTTGTCTGGTCTTCTATTGAGGATTCCGGGTCTGGTTTCTGTTGGGGTTTCTTGTTATCAGAAGCCTTGTGTCATTGTTAGTTTTTAGTAATAAACACAAGACTTCGATTTATGTTGATGTTACTTTATTCCAAATCCCCACCCAGACAATCTGCGCAGATGAGGCTTACATGTTGCTAGCTCGGCTTCTAAGTTCTAACTGACTAACTGAGTTGCTTACTCCTTAACCGGAAGAGAGCTTTCTATGGGGTTCCGGTTCTCACGGTCTATCCCCAGAAAGCAAGGTCAGAGTGAGGTCAAACGCTGTCACTCACTCTCAAGGCCATCAGCTGTACTGATCGCCATAATGATTTCTACAATACCTTAAAAATGTATTAGGGATCCAATAATTATGTAACACACTGAGCTTAAATAGGCAGCTCTCTCTAAATGCAAATTATCAACTTGCACCACAGTTGATCCTCTCCAAGCAGGCAATTTAACAAGGGTGGATAACTCCGTTATCCTAACAATTACAACTTTTCACTGTTTAGCGCCCTAGGGTGCCTGGACTATTACAACAATAATTTTGTCAAACCATATTTTTTTTCTCAAGTTATTCGATGAAGAAAAAACTGTATTCTAATGTTAATTGGTTCTTTATTTCAGGGTAAATTTCCGTGTTATGCTTCGTCGCTTTCAATATGATAAATCAAAATATTTTCCGTTGTCGCTGTTTCCTTTCCTTTTTTTTTTCTTTTTTTTTGGTGTTTTTTTGTTCAAAATTCTTTTCATATTTGCATGCCCATTTGTATGTATTTAGGTTCCTGACAGCACCTCGAGCCCACCACCTCAAGAGGTAAGTACCTCTGATACCAAACGTTCATCCAAAGACAGGTTGAGGTTTTCTTGGAATTCGGTCAAGCCCTCTGCATTCTTGCTATTCTCTTAATCCAAAAATAGACTGTTATTATTGACTTTACCAAAATGGAAAAAAAACAAAAAACCTCTCTTTCACCTCCATTAATGTCAAGGCTTGGATTTTAGAAGTATGCATGTATGTGATTTATTAACTCTTTTCGTTCGGCTGAACAAATTTTTGGGCGTCTTTTGGAGTTGGCAAATCATCTTTAGAAAATTAGCAAATAAACTCAATCATATTAAAAAAACAAAACTTGATAATTTCAGAAATACTGATAGGGGCCGGGTTAGCTCAGTCGGTAGAGCGTTCGGCTAGAAACCACAAGGTTCCTAGTTCGATACCCGCCCCCGCCAACTCAGCGTTATGAGTAGCACAGGGATCTGTGCGGTAAGGTAAGGAGCTGATGGTAGGTGTGGCGCTCCACCTCAGACGCTAAAATAATCTCCTTGGTCTAGCGCTAGTGAAAAGGGGATAGACTCCCTCGCTGCATGGCTGATACCGACTTTAGGCCGCCCCGACGACTTTACTTACTTACTTACATGCCCTGCATCCCTGACGCAGAAAAATTTAAAAGGACGCAGTAAAATCATATCCATACGTCCCAGTGTTTTTCTTTTTTCTTCCTCACCATTTCAAGCTAACTGTAAATACATTTCAATAGTTTCTTAGAAATTAATTACACAGGATTAGGTTACAAAGTAGGAGTTAGACGGTTTTAGTTGTTTCCCCAGGTCATAAATAAAAACCCTACAATTTACTAAGAAACTTTAGCTGGGACCCATAAATTTTCCTGGGGTCTCATTCAATGTCTGGACCCAGAGATGCTGATAGGTACATGCCCTGCATCCCCGACGCACAAAAATCTAAAAGGACGCAGTAAAATCATATCCATACGTCCCAGTGTTTTTCTTTTTTCTTTCCTCACCATTTCAAGCTAACTGTAAATACATTTCAATAGTTTCTTAGAAATTAATTACACAGGATAGGTTACAAGGTAGGAGTTAGACGGCTTTAGTTGTTTCCCCAGGTCATAAATAAAAACCCTACAATTTACTAAGAAACTTTAGTTGGGACCCATAAATTTTCCCGGGGTCTCATTCAATGTCTGGACCCAGAGATGCTGATAGGTACATGCCCTGCATCCCCGACGCACAAAAATCTAACAGGACGCAGTTATATCATATCCATGCATCCCAGTGTTTTTCTTTTTTCTTTCCTCACCATTTCAAGCTAACTGTAAATACATTTCAATAGTTTCTTAGAAATTAATTACACAGGATAGGTTACAAGGTAGGAGTTAGACGGCTTTAGTTGTTTCCCCAGGTCATAAATAAAAACCCTACAATTTACTAAGAAACTTTAGTTGGGACCCATAAATTTTCCTGGGGACTCATTCAAAGCAAATATGTGCGTCCCAGGACACACTAAATCAAAAAGCTATCAGCATCACTGTAATTTGATCAGCAATTTTGTGTCATAGTGCAATAGAATAAAGACAATAAAACACTCACTTTTAATTATGATTTTTTGATAGATAGGCAGCTTATTCAACTGTGGCATTTGGAAGTTATCAGAATAATAATTTATCAGAATATTTTTTTATTTTTATTGTCTCCTTAGACCCACCAGATACATTTTACAATTTCACAATTTTTCCTGTGTCCTGGGTATGATGTTAAACTGCATCTAATCATGAAGTTCCAGTTTTGGAGCTTTCGGAAGTGTGGAGTACCCCTTCATTGCCATTATTCCCAGGTCCACTCTGACCCGGAGTGGTAGCACCTGTTATGGTCCCATCTAAGGTTTAAATAGATCAAAATATGAATATAGAAAAATATGTTTAACTCTTAACATCCTGTTGAGAATTTTTTAAGTCCAGAGACCCATTCCTGTAAGGATTTATCAAAAAATGGCTAAAAATGGCCTTTCGATTTAAAGTTAGCTGTTATTTCCCTTAAATCAAAGACTTCTAAATATGTTTAAGATTATTTACCTCGTACCCCACTTGTACGGGTTAGGCACAAGACCCTATTAACGTGGGACCACCCACAAGCCGAGACTCATGGGTGGCAGGTAGAAAAATTGCGTCGATCCCGTCGGCATTCCCCCTCAAGAGGGGCGCCTCAGGTACTGGGCAATAAACCCAGCCCTGCCCCTTTAAATCAAGGGGGCAGGTATTGCCTGGGGGGATAGCCCCCTAAGATCGACACTATTATTTTACTAAATCTCATCCAGTGGCCAAAGCTCACTGGACCTCCCCAGTAAGTAATTCTAAAATATGTTTAATATTACATTTAAACAAAGGCTATCATTTGGGGTAGATTTAAAAAATGAATGTAATATCCGGACGGGTGAAATGAGGTAGGATGTTAAGAGTTAAAAAATTGAACTTGAAAAAATTGAACAATATAACAAATTCTTATTGTTTTAAATCTTGCTTCATTGAAGTTGTAGGTCAGGGGGGGGGGATCTAGTCTCTACATTAATGGAATCCGATTTGAAGGTTTGCGCTTTGGTAAAGTTGATATTCACTCGAGCATATCCACCTAGGAGATGCAGTTTGGAGAGGTACTTACTGACAATGATAAATGTGTGTCTCTAGCAGTAATGCATGTTTTTTTTTTTTGTTTTGTTTGTTTTGTTTTTTTGTTTGTGATGGTTTTTTTAATTTTTTCTCTCTCAATCAAGTTTCACACTAAAGTCACCTTATAATTCGGTAGCGGGGGAGCGTCTTCATTCACCAGGGAGACAGCTTAGACACCTGCTTCTCTGGCCACCTACCTATTTCCTTATTTACCTGTTGAATTCAATTTGACAGTTTAAACATACCCCAACCCACCCTTGGCATTCTTCTTTTACAGTTTTGATCATATACATACATATATATATATTTAAATATATATATATATATATATATATATATATTTCCTTTCTGATTTTTTTACCAATTCTGCCCGGGAATCCCAGTTTTTTTCCCCTTTTCTGTTAGAACTTTTAATTTCCCATCTATATAATACTCAGCAGTTACAAAAAAAAAGAAAAGAAAAAGAACCCAGAAAATCTAATAAATTATAAAAGATAGATGTGCATAACACGAGATTTACTAAAAATTAATTCTGTGGATAATTTCAGTCGTGTAGAGAAATAACTTTTGAATGACACGAAAATGATCAATTTAAAAAAAAAAAAAAAATTTTTATTTATTTAAAAAAATTTTTTTTTTTTTTGGGGGGGGGGGGTATTTTCTCTGGTCAATAATTCTATCTAAATTCTTTTAAGTCTCTAGCTATCATGAGTTAATGAATGTTACTGTCTTGGATTTGAGCATGAATTAGATCAGAATGTCATTGACATTACTCCCAGGCCCACTCTGGCCTGGAATAGTTGTACTTGTTATGGTTTTGGAGTATTTTGAAATAAACATGTCTATATTTCAAGTATTTGGAATTCTTACACTAGTAAAAGAATTACACTTTTTTTTTTCTTAAGTCAGCCCAGTTGATTTTCTCTTTCTTTTGGAAGTCCGTCGCAGACGACGATGACGTCACTCCATATCTTCAGTTATAGACCCTCTGGTGACTCGTTAGTCTAATTCTGGACTTGCAGATGCGGTCACACACATTGAAGGGGAAATTCCTATCTACATTTGGTTGTTCATGACAACGAAGAAGTCGCTGCTCTGAAAGTCTACAAAGGATCAAGTCATTGTGTCCCGATTATGCATTGGTCACACAAGACTAATGCACTCCTATATACTCAAACAAAAACAACAATGTTTCAAGACGAAAATATCATAAAATGTGTTCTTAATAACAATTAAGTTCATTGCAAATAATGCGCAAGTACAATAAGGAAAACATTTTATGAAATTTTTGTGTTAAAACATTCAGTTGTATTGATTCGAACAAATTCGTATTTTCAGTGTAGATTTACTGTGAAATGAAAATGGACGAACAAAACATAAAGGCTTCCTCAAAGTAGAACAAACAAGAGGAGGTTACTCTCATTTATGTAACTAATGTTCAGATTACCTTTTTTTTTATATATCTATTATTATTATATTAAATGATTTTTTACTAAAGGCTTTGTTTACTGTTTAGCTTAATGATACAAAATTCATATCAAAATATTCCTTCGTTCTAGGATTGAGTTATGTTTGAAAAAAAGATCCATTTTAATTGATTCTACTTAGACATAATTTGTGAAATGAAAATGGCCGACCAAAATATAAAGGCTTCCTCAAAGTGAAACAAACAAGAGGAGGTTACTCTCATTTATGTAACTAATGTTCAGATTACCTAAAAAGAAAAACAAAGAATAAAATTCAATCCAACTGTTAGTGATTGCTCTGCTGAATATTATAGAAGCGTATCCAACCCTCGGAACCTTTTTTTACTTCTTCCTCCATCCGGCTTCATCTCCTGATCACTGTTGCCTCACCCACCCGAAACCTATTTTTCTCCCAAGCACTGTGGCTCGTCTTCAGTCACTGACTAACTCTCTCTCGTATTTTTGTTGCTAGGACGATCCTTTTAGCCAAATTGGTGCTGATCCTTTTGAAAGCGCTTTTTCAAATTCGAGTAAAAAAAATAATGCTGACCCTTTCGCAGCGTTCGGTAGCCAAAACACCAAAACAAGTGTTCAGGTAAGTATTTCTAAATTGCAAACCACTTCCCAGGTGACTTTATTTAATACCTTTTTCGGAGAATCAGCTATTGACGCTATGTAGGATAATTCTTCGGCTAGAGAGATATTAGTAGCACTAATAAGAACAAGTTTAAGAAAATACTCATTACTTAAAGCTTGTCTTTAAAATCAAAATTAATTCTAATCAATTCTAATCAGATTCTTAGATAAGACTAATTCATCTAATTAATGATGTTTTTTGTCTGAATTTGTTTGTATTATTTAGATTTTTCAGACTGTTGTCCTCATCTTCATTGTTTTATACACAAGCGCGTGGTGTAATGGTTAAAGTCATGGGAAATGGACACGTCGCCCCGAGTTCAAATCCTGGACGTGGCAATTGCATTTCACTTAGCGCTAATACCCTTGGGAAAGGTATGAATCCTACTCTCCTTCCAGCTATGGGTAAATAGTAGGGTAGACTCGACTCTTTAACCTTGGTTAGGCAACCGGTCTAGGAGAAGGAAAACTCTGAATTCAAACCTGTTAAACTCCGCTAAAGAAATTGACCTTGTGTCACACCCTGCTTGTGTGGAGGGGTTGGTAAATATATACACAATGTTTTGGCCAATATGGTCTACCAACCGATCGGGAGCCTTTTACTAATTCGCCGTACAAAAGATCTTTTGGGATGCATCCATTTTCCATTCTTCTGAATACATGAATATGTATTATACCCTAACCGTTAGGCATGATATAACCCCGGACGGGTTGGTATGCCGTTAAAATCAAAAACCAACCAACCAACCAACCAACCAACCATTCTTCTGACATGTCCAAGCCAATGAAGGCGCCTCTCACAGAGAATGGAGAACATGCTGTTTATGTCGGTGCAATCCAGCATGCCTACGATTTAAAGATGTCTGCAGGAGAGCTATGGGATATGCCATATTGACACAAACACGTGGGAGGTAGATGCAAAAAATAGAGCGGCCTGGCACCTCAATGTTTAGCCAGGCACGGAGAAAGGTGAAGCGGAGAGGAGAGTAGCATCGACAGAAAAAGAGAGAAAAGCCACCAGCCTCAGAAATCATCACAGTTCATGAGCATTCAGTGCACCAAAGACTGTCACTCAAGAATTGGCCTGCAGAGTCACTTGCGTAGATGTAGATAAAAAGATTTTTTTTTTTTAAATTTATTTTGGACACTACGCCATCGTCTTTTGTAGACGGAAAGGATCCAATAATTTGGCCAATGTGCCCTCAGTTGGTCACATGGATGAATGGATAGAAGGGTTGAGTTAACACAGTTCTAACTGATAATCATCTATAGGTTGCAGGTTCAATCCTAACCGTGGGCGATAATAACATAGAATACTTAACACAGCTTAACACTTGTACCCAATCATGTTTAATGGAATGCCAAAAACGTACCCCAAATGGATTAAATAAAGGGTTCAGTTTGAAGTTCTGTGACGGCTCCTAATTCCAACATCAGAGATGCTGCCAAGGTACGCATCCTGCGTCCCTGACGCAGAAAAATCTAAAAGGACACAGTAAAATCATATCCATGCATCCTGGTGTTTTTCTTTTTTCTTCCCTCACCATTTCAAGCTAACTGTAAATACATTTCAATAGTTTCTTAGAAATTAATTACACACGACAGGTTACAAGGTAGGAATTAGACAGCTTTAGTTGTTTCCTCGGATTATAAATAAAAACCCTACAATCTATTAAGAAACTCTTTTTTTCCCAGGGACTCATTCAAAGTAAATATGTGCGTTCTGGGATGCACTAGATTAAAAGCTATCAGCATCACTGCAACATGAAGTTTCCCAAGTTTGACAAGAAACACCTGAAGAAGGTCAGAGGGCACATTGGCCAAAACATTGTGTAGATAACAATATAGATGAGGACAACAGTCTGAAAAATCTAAATAATACTAATTAATGATAGCTGCAGATCATATGTAAAATTACTAACTTTGCTGAAATTACTCTAAAAAGGAATAAAGGTGTCATTTTTTTTTTTCCATATCTTAACATATTCACTAAGTAACTCGCTTTCTTCTCTCCCAAGTTCACTCTAACTCAGAATGGTAGTACATGCTAAGGTACCATCTATGGGTTGAATAGATCTGTTAAAAAAGTTATTCATATTCAATATGACTGTGTGCAAAAAAAACAAAAAAAAAAAACCCAAAAATACTTAAGAAACAATTGCACAAAAAATGTAAATATAGATATACAATGAATGCAATTCTCTAACCTTTAGGCATAAAATAACCCTAGACAGGTTGACATGCCATTAAAATCCATTCATCAACCAAACACTGTTTTTCTAGTGGTCTAAAAATGAATAAGTTGAAATGATTATCATGCATAACTCTACATGAAAACCATAATTAAGAATTTTAGATTTAGAGTTCTGTGAAACCAAATGTTAATTTATGATATTACTAGAAGGGAGTGCCTGATGTCTCCTGGGTTAGATGGGGGATAAAAAGTTAGTCTCGCAAATCCATTATTAGTAATCGCGAATTGGATCTTCACTGGATGCCCCATAAAAATCTCCATGTAAAAAAAGACCTGGTGGGGCGTCAGGAATTCTTTTCCTCAAATATAAATAAAATCTTCATTATTTTTGCACTAAAAGCAAGCCCTGGTGATAGTGTATGTGTATATATATTTACTTGGTCATTGATTGTTTTATTTTCATAGTTTCTTCCGAACATACATACATACACACAACTGCCCTTTATATATATATATATATATATATATATATATATATATACTAGAATCGGCTTGCCTGAGTAGAGTGCTATAATAAAATAGACCCATTGATTTATATCTTAATCACGAACACAACCAATGAGTTTCCCTTTTCTTACTAATCAAATCCTGATTTTTATATATCTTTCCAGATATAAATAAAATTTTAATTATTTTTGCACAAAAAGCAAGCTCTGATGATAGTTGTTTTATTTTTGTAGTTTCCTCCTGACATACATACACACAACTGCCCTTTATATATGGATAGATATAGATATCCAAGTGCATCTGAAAGTTTATGATATAGGAGTTAGTTGCTATGTGTTATGACCTGTTTAAGGGTCAATAAATAATAACTCAACACGGGTATAAAATGTAGGGAACAGATTGTATTCAGCAATATATATCAACGTACAATGGAAGGGTTTCCTTGTTTCAGCTTACACGAAGAACTGTATCTGGTACTACTGGTATTTACATGTACCCACATGTACACGATATGGCACAAGGCCGTTTTATGTGGGCACCACCCACAAGCCGAGACTCATGGGGTGGTAGGAGAAAAATTGCGTCGATCCGAGCTTAGCCTCTAAGTGCAATGAGGCAGGCATCTGGGATCGACGCTATTAATTTAGCAGTTCACCAGACACCCGTCCCGAAGGACAGGTGTATCTGGTACTACTCGTTTGAGTAGCTTTACTCTGTTAAATATATACCCTTTGGGTAAGTCCATGTTCGTGTCATAGGTGAGTCACCTACAACACTATGTAAGAATTTCTTTAACTCAAGGATGTCTGGTAAATTCATTGCTCGAAAATTATTGGGGGGCTAAATGTAGAATTTGATTAGTGCTTTTTAGGATTAAAGAAAAAGAGCTAAAGGGTTAGAGTTAGGAAAATGTGATGGAGAACGAAGCGGCATTAATTCTTTGTTAGTGGACAAAATTAATAGTAAATGATGGAGCACACGGTGAGACAAATCTATCAAATTTTTTAATTGGCCACCATTACTAATTTAGAAAGGAGAAAAGAACAACAAAAACTTTTCAAATACTATTTTCTCTTAGATAAACATGGTAACTCACTTACACCAATAATCCATACTAGCAGGACCTATGGATATACCACACTATGATTATCTAATTATTACAACGTTTGATATGTTTACTTAAGAGTTATTGCAAAATAATTATCAAGTTATGCTGAGAGTATGGATTCCCAAGGCTCTCTCTTATGATAATCCTTATTGGTCATTGTGATGGAGAACGAAGTGGCAATGCAAGGCAACTGTCGTGTTCAGTGAGAAAAAGAGCAATACATTGTCTTGCCTGCTGGAGTCAAACCCGCGTCCTCTCGAATGCAAGAAAATGAGGCTTGGGCGTTGTGCGGACGCAAGGTTTAATTCAGGTGCCCGGATGTTGGGAGGCTACTTCCATAAGTAGCTGGAATCTAAGGAGAACGAAAGAACAGAGCGGCATGCGCACCTGCAGAGACTAACCGACGTAAGACTTCAGTTAAAATTAGTTAGAAAAGAAAAGTGACAAACTTTACCAGTTTGCGGCAGACTTGATTGTGGACCCCCCCCTCCCAACACAGAATTTTTTTTTTTTGTTCAACAAAGGAAACACTATATTATAAGAGCTATTAATCTTGTTGTAATGAATTTACCTGTGATAAGTTTATCCTTTGATGAATTTACCATGTGATGAAATTTCTGGTGATAAATTTTCCATAATCTTACTCCAGTATTTATTCATAATTGTTACTTTCTACATTTACATAAATAATTTAAATATTCAATATATTCTAATACATGTATATTACATAACACTCTTATATGGATTTTGACATTGGTTGATATACCTGTAATGACAAATGATATCACCGATAGACTTTGGAAAGCTTTATTCTACTTAGAATAATTGGTACACTTATTGAGAGTTTATATTGTCGAGTATTCAATAGAGAGTTCTCCAAAGGGGAGGTAATCATAAAATAGGGGGAGGTAACTCTCAACTACTTATTACACACAATTTATCTGATTATACCTGTGTCATAGACTTTGGAAAGCTTTATTCTACTTAGAATAATTGGTACACTTATTGAGAGTTTATATTGTCAAGTATTCACTAGAGAGTTCTCCAAAGGGGAGGTAATCATGAAATAAGAGAGGTAACTCTTAATTAGACTTTTTAGGAACCTTCTTTCTATTTTAAGCTATTTGGTAATTAAACAAGTCACCTGGAATACATAGCAGGGTCAAGCAGTTTTGTTATTTGAAATTATTTGTTCTTGATAATTCAGAAATTTTGATTTTGAAATCAAAAAAAAAAAAAAAAAAAAAATATTAAGTAGGATTAAATTTAAAAAAAAGTTATCTTTTGTATTTTTTAAAAACTAATTTTTCTTTCATATCCTAATACGAAGGGGGTTTGTTTGTTTGTCTTTTAATAACCACTTCACTTTTATATTGTTAATGCACTTAATTATTGTGTTGCACATTGATGTGCATGTTTGACCTTTTTTGTTTTTGAATATTAAAGTCTCTTGGTTCTGCTAAAAAAAATTTTTTAATTTTTTAATTTTTTTTTTTTATACTTACTAACAAGAACTAACATCTAAAAATTATGGGTTTGATTTTGTTTACTCCTATTCTTATTCTGCTGATATTGATGTTTTAGTTTTTAAATTTGTTATTTCATATTTCTCATGAGTTACTATTCACGGTAAATAAGGCCAAGATTTTTGGAAGACTTTTTTTTTTTATAAGTGTCTTCTTTTTTTATTTAATGAAAAAAGATATATATAGACTTACAATATGAACGATTTATTAGATTTTATCATCTAAACCAGTGTTTCCCAACCTATGGCCACATAGCCAAAATGGGCCACAGCAAATTTCAGGTGGGCCAAGGAAATATTATAATTCGATATGATTTATATTATATTGATAATAAATAGTCGTTAAATTGGAAAAGAACATGTAATTTAGATACTTGAGATAAAAACGTGTGCGTCAATATGGTTATATCTTGATTGAATAAATATCTTATGTAAAATGGAAATATTTTTTCTATTATAATAACTTCATGGGCCACAAAAACATTCTGGTTTCAAAGTGAGCCATGAGCTGAAAAAGGTTGGGAACCCCTGATCTAAACTATACAATGATCTGATAAAAAGATTCTCCTTTCGGAAATGGGAAAGGTATGAACCCTCTCATCTTACCAGCTATTAGTTAAATAATGCCATGAGTGTTCTTCTTGAAGTTGAAGGCAAAGTGTTAAGTTAGGAAAAGAAAATGAAACTAACTCTAATAAGTTTGGTGGAATAATGATATCACATTTTTTAAAATGAAGACATTTAGATTCATATTGTATTTGTGAGTCGATATTTCATAGACTTGGGAAAGGTATGAATCCAATTCTCCCTCCAGCTATGGGTAAATAGTAGGGCAGACTGGACTCTTTAACCATGGCTAAGTATCCAGTCTATGAGAAGGAAAACTCTGAATTTAAACCTGTTAAACTCCGCTTAAGAAATTGACCTTGTGTTGCATCCTGCTCGTGCGGAGGGGTTGGTAAATATATATTTCATAGATTATAATTTTGTTTTTACTAGAATTCTCAAAGAAGGAAATAAATAAAAAAAAAAATTGTTTCTATATATTGAAGTCAGTCAGTCAATCAGTCTACTATTGGTTTGAACAATGTGACTGGCCAAGCACAACTGAACAAGATAACTGGTACTTATAGGAATTCAGAGTAGTCCACTCATGCATTTGGGTGATTCCACTCCCCGAGCCCCAACTGGCTGCCCGGCTCGTATGATCCTCTGAGGCCCCATAAATATCCTGCCATTTTGCAGTAGTCTTTGCAGCAAACCAAAATCGTACTGGGTTACAACCGCTTGCTGTCTTTGTCCCACCAGTTCGACAGCAATTGGAATTAGTATGATTATTCTACACTATATAAAAATTTAGGGGTTATTTAAGCTGTATTTATTCTATGAATACGAATCAAATTCTCTACCATTTCTTATTGTGTGAATCTTTGTCGTTCTCTGCTCTCTTCAGAGCATGGTCATCTCATCTTCTCTATTCTATCTCTCCTCCTACTACTATTACTCTTTTCCTCCTACTTGCTTCTTTTCCATCTTTTTCTTCTTCTTTTTCTTCTTTCCTTCTTCTTTTCTTCTTTTCCTTCTTCTTTTCCTTCATTTTCTTCTTTTTTCCTTTTCTTTCTTTTTCTTCTTTTTTTCCTTCTTCTTTTCCTTCTTTTTCTTCTCCTTTTTCTTCTTTTCCTTTTTCTTCTTTTCCTTTTTCTTCTCCTTTTTCTTCTTTTCCTTATTTCTCTTCTTTTCCTTATTTTTCTTCTTTTCCTTCTTCTTCTTTTCCTTCTTTTTCTTCTTCTTTTCCTTCTTTTCCTTCTACTTATTTCCACCCCCACTTTATCTTCCCCATCCTTCATCTTCCCCATCCTCCCTCCTTTACACCGATTGCACCTCTTCAATGGGGCCACCTGTTGGCCATGGGGTGTGTTAACGGTGATGCTTAAGGACGGCATCCTGGTGGATGAGCAGTCTATGACATGCAACACTCTACTTAGACCCTTACTTAGAATAGACGGTCAGTTGGAGAGGCCCCTTCTGATCAGTCAGCTGGTCACGTCAAGACGTAGCACCTATATGATTACCCCAACCCTATTGCCCTTATGGCAAGCCTCAAATCTTTTTATTATATATATGTTAGAAGGTGGTGGCTGCGGTCCTTCATCTCATGGGAATGATGTTAAACTCTATCTGATGGTGAGGTTCCAGTTCTTGAGGTTTGGGGAATGTGGAGCACCCTTTTATCACCATTGCTCCACTTTGACCTAGAGTGGTAGTACCTGTTAGGGTCCCATCTATGGGTTAAATAGAAAATTTATTAAAAAAATCCAGTATCCATTAAGAATGAATTTATTTAAAAAATTGGTGGCATTAAAGGACCCACTGTGGTTGATATGCCGTAAAACAAAACAAACCAAAACTTTATCTCTCCTCTCCAATTCTCTCCTCTTTTTCTTTCTTCTTCTCCTCCTCCTTTCTTCTCCTCTTTCTCTTTCTTCCCCTCCTCTTTTTCTTTCTTCTCACACTCTTTCTCTTCTCTTCTTTCTTTCTCTTTCTTTCTTCTCCCCTCTTTCTCTTTCTTCTCCCCCTCTTTCTCTTTCTTCCCCCCTCTTTCTCTTTCTTCTCGTCCTCCTCCTTCTCCCCCTCCTCCTCTCCCCCCTCTTTCCCCCTCCTTCTTCTTCTCCCCCTCCCTTCTTCCCCTCTCCTTCTTCTTCTTCTTCCCCCTTCTTCTTCTTCTTCTTCTTCTCATAATCATCCCAAATTCATCTACAATCGTTCATTAAACTTGTAAAATCTCTGTTGAATGCTCTTTGTGACTGCACGTTTTCCTTTCTTTAGATAATTGTTTGCTTTTAGCACATTTCTTTTTCTCACACTTTTCTCAGTTTTTTTTTTTTTTCTTTTTTTTCTTTTCTTTTCTTTTCTTTTCTTTTCTGGCTCTCTATTCTGTTTTGTGTTGTTTTCTTTCCTGTTCATTCTTGTTATAAAAATCCATTCCAATATTTCTCATCCTTATTCTTGTTGCATTTTTATGACCAATTATTCACAACATATTACTGCTCCTTTGACTTACAATATCATCATATAATCAAATGTTTTTTTCTTCTTCTTCTTTTTTCCAACTGATCTATTTGTTATTTCTCTGAATTTTTGAGATAAGGCTTGATAATTAGTATTATTTAGATTATTCGGACAATTATCCTCATCTTTATTATTATCTGTACAACGTTTTGGCCGATGTGTCATCTGTACTTCTTCAGGTATTTCTTGTTGGATTCGGGAGCCTTTTCGAACTCGGTAACCTTCTTGTCGTAAGGATACCTCCATGGATTGTATAAAGGGTTGGGTTCAAAGTTTTGTGATGGCTTCCGATTAATAAAAGGAGGTTCACAGGTTCAAAAATAGCTCCAGAGTCCGACAAGAAATACCTGAAGAAGGAAAGAGGGCACATCGGCTGAAACGTTGTACAGATAACAATAAAAAGATGGGGACAATAGTCCAAATAATTCAAATAATACTAATGATCTATTTGTGCATTTTCTATGGGAATTATTCAGCATTTTGTTTTTGCTTTCTCATAATGTTATAACTTGTGACAAATTTTATGTGTCAAAATATAACCTATTTTTAGATTTTAACATTTTAAACTTGGTCTTTTGTTTTTTTTTGTTTTTAATCCAGGGTGTTTCAAAATGCTATCATTTGATCTTTCTCTGAATGTTTGAGATGAGGCTTGATGATTAGTATTATCTGTGTTATTCGGACTATTGGATAAAATGGCCTAGTGGATAAGGTAGTTAGGGTAAGACAGTTCTAATTGACAGTTATCTCTGGATTCCAGGTTGAGTCCTGAGTGGGGGCAGTAACATAGAAAAATGATTAACACAACTCCTACCCCAGCTATGGTTAGCGGAATGAGAACAGGATACCCCGTGGACTGAATAAAGGGTTAGGTTCAAAGTTTGTGATGGCTCCCGACTACGACTAGAAGGTTCCTGAGTCTGACAAGAAATACCTGAAGAAGGCCGGAGGGCATATCGGCCGAAACGTTATACAAATAACAATAAAGATGGGGACAATAGTCCAAATAACGCAGATAATACTAACTATCATTTGAGATGTACAGGATGTTTTAAAAGAATTGATCCTATTTTATAATCTAATAACTTGACCAATTCTTGTTCAAAAGATCTCAAATTTTAACAATTTATGTTGTATACACATCGTTGGATATTTTCATGAGAGAGGAAACTCTGGTGAGAGAGAGAGAGAGAGAGACACACAGAGACAGAGACAGACAGAGTAGAGTTGAGACTTACTTCTTACTACTTCTTTGGCTTGGGCTAGACGGGCGGTCGAAGAGGACTCCCACTATTCAATCGGCTGGTCATGTCAAGCCCTAGCACCTATATGATTTTCCCAACCCTATTGCCCTTACGGCAAGCCCCAACCCCTTTTTATCATATGGGTGCTAGAAGGCGGAGACTGGGGGTCTACATGTCCTGGGAATGACGTTAAACTCTATCTGATGGTGAGGTTCCAGTTTTGGATGTTTGGGGAATGTGGAGCACCCCTTCATCACCATTGCTCCCTGGTCCACTACTTGTAAATACATTTCAATATTTTCTTGGAAATGAATTACACTGTATAGGGTACAAGGTAGAGGTTAGATGGCTTTAGTTGTTCATAGATAAGAATTCTAGAATTATTAAGAAACTAATTGGGACCCATCAAATTTTCCGGGGGACTCATACAAATCAAATTCATGCATCTCGGGACACACTGAATTAAAAAGCTATCAGCATCACTGTTTCTATACCTGGATGAAAAAAGGACATAGAATTTTGAGTTGTTTTTGCATGTGCTGTCAACATTTGAGACCCTTTGAATGAGAATTGGTTAAGTTAGATTATGAAATATCAATTTTTCTGAAACACTATTTGAAAAAAAAATTAGATTTTGTTTGCAAATAAGACATTTTTTTTTATCCGTTCTTTATATGCATTTGTATAAAAATAATCTAAAAAAAAAAATGGGGTTTTCATTTTATACTTTTTATTATGAGGAATTAGCAGGATTGTTTTGAAATAATTAACAAAAACTATAAATCTATTGGTAAGTTTTGTAAATGATAACTTTTTATTTTTTGTCAAATTATTTAAAAACTTGCTGAAAGTTGGCAAGAGAGGTCAGTTACATTATGCTTCAATAAATAATTTTCCCTTTTGCTTAAATTCTTTCCAAAAAAATATTTAAAAATTTTATTAGAAAAGACTTAACCCTTTTGTACGGCATATTTGGCAACAAATTTAATGGCTGGGATTCACTTTTGACTTTAAAATAATAAAAATGATTATTAGAGTTTCATAATTAGAATACAACAATACATTTTGAAGAGTAATTAAAATCTTGAAAGGTTCTTGTGCATTATTTGTATTATTCGGACTATTGTCCTCATCTTCATTGTTATTTGTACAATGTTTCCGTTGATGTACCCTCCGGCCTTCTTCAGGTATTTTTTTTCGAACTCGGGAACCTTCTTTTCGAACTCGAGAACCTTCTTTTCAAACTGGGGAACCTTCTTGTTGTAATCGGGATATTAGATGTTAGACGAAACCTTCTTGTCGTAATCAGGAGCTGATTACGACGAGAAGGTTTCCGAGTTCGAAAAGAAGGTTTCTGAGTCTGAGATGAAATACCTGAAGAAGGCTGGAGGGCATATCGGCCGAAACGTTGTATAGATAACAATGATCACACAAAATATTTAAGTAATGTGAATTTCCGCATTAAATATATCTGGTTGACTAAAGTTGCTGTTTGTACCAAAAGAGTTAAGAAATGTCGGAGATGTCCACCAAGGCATGGGAATTATTCAATTACAGATGAACAAAGACATGAATATGTTCAGATTTCAAAATATTTGTCAGATAATCATTAAAATTATTTAAATGGCATTTTCTCTTTCTTTTCATTTCTTTTTTCTTTCTGAATAATTTGATATTGATTGCATTTATAATTTAAAAAAAAAAAAAAAAAGAACTACAAAAAACAGTTTAATAGGTCATTTTTTACTTATCAATCTTTTTTTTTTAAAACGTTTAAATATTGTCACATATATAGGTTTCTAGCAATAAAACCTTGTCTTAAAAATCCATTGAATAAAAAAAAAATTGATATGATAATCTGGATTAACACTAAAATTGATTTATAATTAATTTACTTTTGAGACCCTTTTTCCTTTGTCTTTTCTCAAAAAAATAATATTCAAATAATTTATTAATAATTCCTATATTCTATCTTCTGAATGAATTTTATCTTAACCATTATTTTCATTTTCCTATTTAAGACCATAAATAAATAATTTATAAAAATTAGTTCTGTTGGAGTTTTAACCAAACTTAGATCCTGTTTATTTTTAAGGTAATGAAAACTAGTGTTCAGTCATTGTCTTTAAATAACAAGTTAAACATTTTGATCAAACCAAAAAAAATTGCTGATTGTAATTCCCTGATTAAACAAAAAAAAAATTTTCTATATTATATTATTTTATTTATTTTATTTTTTTCCTTTTGCTTCAGAATGATATTTGTTTATTGACTTTTTTCTTGATCATTCATACTACACACAATATATATATATAAATAATCGCACGTTTTCCTGTAATTGTCATTGTCCAGTTTAGGAAAAACTCTCAGCAGGAAAGAAAATTCATAAACTTGATCAAAACCCCTTATATACCCATCACAGATATTATTACTGAATTCACATTGGATCCTCGCAACACGCCCCATTAAAATTCCTATGTAAAAAAAAAAAAAAAAGACTTTGCATTGATTCCTACCTGTGGGACATCAGAAAAAAAAAAAATGCACTGACACTATGAAAAAAAAAAAAAAAAGAATGTCTCCTATTTAAAATACAATGCAAAAAAAACCCAAAAAACCCTATTGTTATCATTTAAATTTTATTTTATATTATCTTCACGAATATAAAACAAAATCTTCATCTTTTTTTTTTTTTTTTTTTTTTTTTTTTTTTCTCAAAAAGCAAATGAGAGATAAGAAAGTGTATAGAGAGAAAGGTTCATAATTGTTTGACAGCATTCCTTTTATTTTATTTTATTTTTATTTTTTATTAAAATTGAGGACATTTTAAATATGTGACATATTTCCTGAAATGGTGAGAAAGTTAGAGAGAGAGAAAGGTTCATAACCTTTTGGCAGTGTTCCTTTTCTTTGAAAAATTTTGACAAGACTTGTACAAGTGAGGATATGTTATATAATTTGTAAGCAGTTATAAATTATGAACATACCTGTAGTTAGAATTTTGAATTAAGGTTTGTTAACTTAAAATGACGGGGTCGATGAAAAATTACCCAACATTTATGGACAGGTAATGACCTTTTGATTTGACCCCTTGAAAGTGCGAATTGGACGCATGAGATAGTTTCAGATTAGATGCGACCAGACTTTCAAGGAGCGTAGATGACTTTGCGTCAGCTCCCGGGGTCCACCTACCCCTGCGGCAGAATCAATATGGGCAGGGTTGCGAATAAAAGCTTGATCAAAAAACAACCAAGTCTTGTTGTGTTAATTAAATGAAACAAACAATGACCAGACCAGCCCAGCCCAGCCCGAAGAAGAATCACTCCAGCAGAGAAGTAAGCCCAAACAGAGAACATAGTGTCCAGGCGAGTAGACAAAGTAAGCAGAATTTAAAGTAAGACTACCAACTATCATCATCTAATCTATCTCTCTGTCTCACTGTTTATATACTCAATTTTTAACGTGTATATAACAGACATTTGAAATATGTTATGTATTTGCTAAAGAATTACACTTGATTAAAAGTTGAGAAAAGTATTATTTATCTGAATTTTTGAGAAAAATGGAGAAGAAAGAAAAGGCTTGTAAAAAAAACCAAAACGTTTTAACGTCAACTTTACCCTCAAGAATAAATTCATTTTTTTTTTTTTTTTTTTTGAATACATTGTTTTTCTATTTTCTACATACTGTCGGATCTATTTCAATATTTTACTCCCACATACATACGTGTACGCACATTCAATATCATTCGAAGAATTTGTTTTCTTAGGTCATGATGAAACAGGTTCTGGTTTTGGCATTACCATAATAGTTGCACTGGACAAAATGAGTGATTATAAGAGCTTTTTATTTGTTTTTTGTTTTTGGATATTCTTTCTTAACCATGAGTCCACATTGGTGCAGGGATCTATAAAGATATGCTAATCCAAAACTTACAAATCTGGAGAAGTGCTTCTATTTTTTATAAATTTTTTTCTGCTTTGGTTCAAAGTGGTTTTATCATCTAGGTGATAACTTTTTTGCTCGTTAACATTTATAACTTTGTCTTTCGTAAATACCTGATCGCGAGAGTCACCTACGATTTAAAATTTAACCTAAATTGTATTTTAACCATTGTTTTCTATCTTTTGAAAGCAATTTTAAAAAATTTTATTTTATTTTATTTTTTTAAAATTTTGAATTTTTTAAAATTTCAATTTTTTTTCTTCTATTTATAAATTTTTAAATTTCTTAAATTTAAAAAATTTGTTTGCAATTTTTTAATTAAAAAAAAATTTTTTTTCATTTTTTTTTCTTCAATTTTTTCTTAAAAAATTTAAAAAAAAAATTTTTTTCTTTTTTCTTCATTTTTTTTCCAATTTTTAAATTTTTTTCCAATTTTTTTAATTCTTTTCAATTTTTTATTTTATTTTTTTAAATTAAAAATTTTTTTTTTTTTGCTTATGGTGTACTTAATGTCAAATCCTTTTTTCAGAATAACAAAGGAGATCTTTTTGGAAGTGTTCCTTTTGTGAAATCCAATTCTAAGTCCCCAACACCACCAAATCTTCCTCCCAAACAAAAGAAACAACCACCACCACGGCCAGCACCTCCGCGCCCCAAAAGCTCTCCAGCTGCAAAGAAAAAAGATGAACTTTTTGCAAATTTCGGCAACGACCCATTTGTCGGCAATGACCCATTTGCTAGCACAGCTGGAAATGATAATTCAGACTATATTTTTGAAAGTTTTGCAGACTTCAGTCCGAGCAAGGTAAGTTTAACCTGGACAACTATACAAATGCTTATCTATTGGTTGTATTGCTTTCTCTTTGATTCTCAGAATTCTGTATTCTTGGATTTTGGTAAGGATATCAATTTCTTACGATATTTTTTTTTTATCCTGTGCATTTTATTTCTGAAAGTAAACGTACCATATTTGATAGCATATAAGACTCGCTCTCACCCACCCCAAAATGGTTTAAAATATTCTAAGTTAAAGGTAACCTAACGATTACACAGATACTGTAGACCAGTGTTTCCCAATCTTTTTACCCTTGCGGATTCCTTGAAATGGTTTTCATGTCTTAGAGAAGCCCAAAAAGCGATCTCCATGGCTTAGTGGTTAACGTTCTGGGCCGTGACATTGTGGAACTTTCAAATAGTTTTCATATCTTGGAGAACCCCATGAGGAATCCCAACATGTCTTACTTGGATGTTTTGAGAGATGGGAGGTAAGTGTCCATACAGATGCATTTTTGTAGGGTGCTGCTTCCCTGGATTTGTTCAGAACGGCCTGAAGCATCCTTGTGGAGTTCCAATCTAACTTTTTCTCCTGGTGTTTTGTTAAAGCCCAATGCCATTATATTAAACTAGAAGGCGCAACACGGCATCGACTGGGTAGAAGGAATGACATCACAAATAAAAATATAGTAAGAAATTTTAAGTTTTTCAATAATTCATAGAAATAAAATGGTTATTTCCTAGTTGAGTGACATGATATTACAGGGTGACCCAGAAAAAACAGAACCCAAATTATTTATTTTTTCTATTAAACTAACCTTAAACCCAAACCCTAACCCTACCCCCGTCCTAGTTAAAATTAAGTTTTATTACAAAATTTGTGGGTTCTGTTTTTTCTGGGTCACCCTGTAATATGTTACTCAACTAGGGGTGGTTAAGGTTAGTTTAATGGGAAAATAAATAAATAATTTGGGTTCTGTTTTTTCTGGGTCAATTTGTCATATGTTACTCAACTAGGAAATAAGCAATAAAATATAAATAAGGCTGTTGTCAGTACAGTAGAATTTAATGCTATTACTATGTAAATTTTAATTTTGAAATATCTTCAGATATAAATCAAATCCTCATAAATTTTTACACAAAAGTTTCAATGATAGTGAATGTGAATATATATTTACTTTGTCATTAATTGTTTTATTTTTGTACATTTAGCTGGACGGGCATACATACACACCAACTGCCCTTTATATATGTATAGATGTAAAGGTTTAAAAAAAAAAAAAATTTTTTTTTTATATGCTTTCAAATATGGAGTTCCCTTTCAATCTCACCTGTGATGTTGCACCTGTTTCATTTCTCCTATATATATATATATATATATATATATATATATTTTTTTTTTCAATTTCTGTTCTTTGTTCTTGTCACTTTCATTTTTTTTTTTCACCTGCACGAATCTGTCTTATTTCTTTTATTTCTTTTTTTTTATCTTTATTATTTCATTTTCTTGTCTTTTTCTACACAGAATTCTTTGGGTCTTCCAAAACAAACCATATAAACAAAATTCCCAAAAAGAAAAAAAAAAAAAATTTAAAAGAAATTAAAAAAAAACCCAAAACAAATTGAACGTAAGTAATAAAAAAGCAACTGCACTGTAGAGGGAAATAGAAAGCCAAGCACATGGAGACAATTTGATGTTTTTTTTTTTTTTTGGCTCAGAGATAAGATGATTCATTTTGGATAGTTAAACTATTGAAAATTGGTCAGACAGTATATGACACCCCTTCTTTTTCTGTGTGTGTGGGAGGGTAATGTTTTAGTAATGTTTTTTAAAAAATTTTAAAAAATGTATTTTTTGCTCGGATATAAGGTTAATCATTTTCGATAGTTAAACTGTAATAATACTAAAAATTAACCAGACAATATATGATGCCTCCCCACTCTTTTTCTGTCTGTGTGGGAGGGTAATGTTTTTATTATTTTTTGAATTTTTATTTGTTTTTTTTTGTTGTTTTTTTTGCTCGGAGATAAGATGATTCATTTGGAATAATACTAAAAAAAGGCCACACAGTATATGACCCACCCTTATTTTTCTGTGTGTGGGAGGTTAATGTTTTTAGTAATTATTTTATTTTATTTATTTTTTTTTTACTTGGAGATAAGATGATTCATTTCGAATAATTAAACTATAATAATACTAAAAATTGGCCACACAGTATATGACCCGCCCTTATTTTTCTGTGTGTGGGAGGTTAATGTTTTTAGTAATTATTTCATTTCATTTTATTTTATTTTATTTTATTTATCTTTTTTTTACTCGGAGATAAGATGATTAATTTTGAATAGTTAAACTATAATAATACTAAAAATTGGCCACACAGTATATGACACCCCCTTTCTTTTTTAATGTTTTAAGCATTATTTTCAGCATCATCCAATTACTCTTGTGGCTATACAACCTAAATAATGAAATTGTTGCATACAGTAGTCAGGTGAACTACAACTTCCCAAAGGCCATTGACCTGGAGTGGTAGTACCTGTTAGGTCAAAAGATCTATTTAAAAATTAATCGTATTCGATAGGATCCTGTACAAAAACCAAAAACCTTTAAAAAAACAGCTACACAAAAAAATGTAAATATGAATCTACAACCTCTAGGCCTAAAATAACCCTAGATTGGTTGACATGCCATTAAAATCCATGAATCAATCAAGGTAATACTACATAGAATAATGTACAAATGTCAGGAAAATGAACTGTATAGACGTGATATGGATGTGCATGTGTATGGAGGGGAAGATATCAGTTATAGTGTTGGCAAATTATGAAGAATAAGAAGCTTGGAGCTTTTCAAGGATGCAGTGTCTTGGCAAGCAAAAAATGCAGGTAGTTAATAAGTAGTTTTTTTTTTGTGTTGGTGAGGCTATTCAACATTCTTATAACTTGTTATATTTTCTCCTGGTTTGAGCTGCTGTTCTACAAGGGCATTAAATGACCCACAAAGGTTGATATGCCATTAAACAAAGAGATCAAACCAAACCTGGTTTGAGAAAGATGACTTGCTAGTCAAATATTTCTATAAAAGTTTTGTTGGTGTTTGTGGTAGGGCTGTGCCTTAGGGGAAATCTACCCCACTCAACCTCTGATGATTGTAGCTGCATGTGTGCCGGTAATAAAATGTTTGGCGACTTGAAATTGTTTGTGTTGTTGGTCCTGAAAGTATTTCCCAGCACTTCTTGGAATCTTTAGAACATTTTGGTACTGAAATCTCCAGGGATCACTCTTGGAATTTGGCATTGTTTGTTCCATTTAAAGAATTAATTATAAGTAATTACTTTGTGTGTGTGTGTAAGTAAATGTATTCACACACACACACACACACACACACACACATAGTTCACTTCTATAACAATGCATCCCACCCCCACTTAAAATCAACCCTAACATACTTCATAAAGTACTCTTAACATGCGCTACTGAAGTTCCATTTTACGACCACCTTGGTAACATCTACATACAAAAAGATAGTGTTTCTATGGGATCTATTCTGGGTCCAACTCTCAGTAACTTTTATGTCTTGAAAATAATATATATATATATATATATTATATATAATTTGAAAAATGGAAGTGAATCTGACAATATGTTGAAAAATAGATAAAGGAAAGAAAATGTTGAATGGATAAATTTTTTTTATTGGAGTACTGACACGTGTTTTGACCAAGAAATTGTCCTTGTACACATTGTATTCTATTTATTATTTTAAATATAAAATAAAATAAGATAGATAATAATTTATATTTTTTCTAATATTATATTATATTATTTTGTATTTAAAATAATAAATAGAATACAATGTGTACAAGGACAATCTCTTGGTTGAAACACGTATTGGCTCTCAAATAAATAATTTTTATCAATTCAACATTTTCTTTCCTTTATTCTTTCAACATATATATATATATAATTTTTATTCATGTGTATAAATAAGGTTTAAATTCCTAATCAAGGAGCATTTGCAAATATTTTCAGTATTTTACATTTAATTGTTAATAGTTACACATTTAACTACACATGAATTTAGTTACTGCTAGATATTAGATAATGTAAACTTTACCTTTCTATAATGGTGAAGAACGAAAGTTCTGGTATTTAGCTTGAATCAAGTATGAACACAATACACTTATTAAATAATAATAATGAAATTTATTGTGTACATTTCTCAGGTGCACCACAACTCATCAAAGTCTCATGTCTAGTACATAGAATAATGTATTAGTGTCAGGAACATGAACAGTGTACAGTAATAATATACATGTATGTGTGCGCATGCGTGCATATGTTTGTGGATAGGGGTATCAGGTATAGTGTTGGTGGCCTACAGGAAGCATGGAGGCTTTGAAAGAGGCAGTGTTTCAGAAGCCCACAATGGACGTAGGCAGCTTATTCTATGCTTTGGCAACTCTGAGCGTGAAAAAATGTTTCACGAGAGCAGTGCTGTTTTCTGACTTTGTAGGCATGCCCATGTGTGTTAGAAACGTGAAAATTAAAAAGGTGCTCACGGTTGCTGTTGTTAAAATGATTAATGACTTTATGAGCGTTTACCAGGCCTGATAGAGGGTATTGATGTTCATTGTTTTATTTATGTGAAAGTTAGAGTAAGTTACTTGAAATCTGTTGAGATAAGAAGAATTGCTCAGAGGCTTATTGTTTATTTCTAATGCAATTGTTTACTAACAGCGGTAGAATGAGTGTGGTTGTTGTAGTTAAAAAAGGAATGACACGAACTGTTTAGTTTGTCAAGGGAGGTAACTCTTTTTTCAAGGGAGATAATTCTGACAGTTTGTGAAGCCATTTTGATTTAGTTCAGATCTTTCCAAACTGAATATCATGACACTTTAGTGCAGGGATCACCAAACTTTTTTCAAAGTGGGCCGGATAATTGAAAAAAATAACAAGCGCGGGCCACATTATTATTGTATTCAATACTTGCTAGCTAGAACTAAAGCTCTGAGAAGAAGATGTAAAACAAAATTTATCTTTCCATGTTATATTCATGGATGAGTGGCGTAAGATGCACAAAAACAAATTTAACCAATATATTTATTTTCAAAACATTATCATAAACATTACAAATTCAAGTACCATCAGTGGGCCTGATAAAATGCCTTCGTGGGCCGGATCTGACCCGTGGGACCGTAATTTGAGGAACCCTGCTTTAGTGTGTAGTTGATAATTGTTGGGTGTGACGTGAATGCAAATCAAATCGGATTAATTGAAAAAATATTTTATTTTATTTTATTATATGGCTGTAATCTAAACCTGGTTATTTCTATAACTCCAACCTAAAAAAGGGGAACCACTCTGAATGAATTTTATAAATTATTTATTTATTTATTGATCTACTAGGAAAAAAAAGAAGACAGGGTTAGGGTTTGTTTAATGGGAAAATAATGGGTAGATTAATTAGCAGATAAAATTCATTCAGAGTGGTTCCCCTTTTTCAGGTTGGAGTTATACGAAATAACCCTAAAACTTGTTTGATTAAAAAAAAACTTAAATTATGTTGCAAAAAAAAAAAAAAAAAATTTTTTTTTAAATTATTGTTGCCAATACAAAACAAATTGGAAAACTCTGATCTTGTTACTGGCATATGACGATTTTTTTGCGAGTCATTAGTCTTTCTGAATATTGGATGCAGGGAGTGTCTGTGGCAGAGTGATAACATACTGGACTGCAACATCATAGGAAGTGAGTTATATTTACTTACCTTAGGAAAGGTATGATACTCTTTATCCTCCCAGCTATGGGTTAAATAGTACCACTTTTGTTCTTCTGCAAGGATAGTTTTGGCATTAAATAACCCACTAAGGTTGAAGAGAGCCCACCTCCAATCAATGGGCTTGTCACATCAAACCCTAGCACATATAGGAGAACGTTTCTTGGGAAAAAAATTGTCTTTAGAAAGTTCTAAAAAGTTTTTAAAGTGTTTGACGAGCCACTATAATTTGGGCAGAGAAATTTTCTAGAAGTGGCAAGTCGATCCGTTCAGTTAAAAACATCTTTATATATAAAGATTTTTTAGATCATTATTTTTATAGTGAGTTCGAAGCATTAATTAAAATGTAATAATATATTTTTGAAGGTGTAATAATGCACATTTATGTTTAAAAAACATTTCTTTCTTTTTTTTTTTTTTTTTTTTTTTTTCCTTTTATGAGTCCTAAAAGGACTAATAAAAGGAAAAAAAAAAAAAGAAATAAATATGTTTTTTAAACATAAATGTGCATTATTACGCCTTCAAAAATATATTATTATCTTTATATATATATATACTGAATATATATATATATATATATATATTTTTTTTTTTCTTTTTTAATGAAAAATGTCTATATTATAGATGTTAAATGAAAGAATTGTCTCCATGGTGTTTATCTTAATTATTTTTTTTTAATACTAACATTCAGGGTTCACAAAGATAAAATTCTTTACAATTTTCTCTATATACCATTATTAGAATGGTGCTTTAAAAAAAAAAAAAAAAATACACTTCATTTTGTCTATAATGCTTTTATTACCTGGTACACCCACCCACTCACCCAAATTCAAATTTTGTTAAAAATATCAATGCTAAAACACTGGTGAAAGGAAGAAAGCTTTGTGCAATTTGAAAAAAAAAAAGTTTATTTTTTGTTTGTTTTTTAAAAAAAAATCTAAATTTGAGTTATTGCTTTCAACATTAAGTTCTCTGTTTTTATTTTAATCCTTAAAAAATCTATAAAAATTAATTTGCTAAGTTTTATTATATATATATATATATATATATATATATATATATATATATATATATATAGAAGTTATCCCCCATCCAAGGTATTGGCCTATCCCCAGCACAATCCTACTCCACCGCCGACTTTCGGGATTCTATTGCAGCGTCTGTATTGTCTGAGAGGTAGACGTCTTTGGAAGAGGGTTGTGTTGGACATAGGCACAGAAGAGCTTCTACTTTGGCCACTGGGTTGTGAGAGACGGCATCAGCACCTTTATGCCTGGGCAATGTTGGATTTAAACTTAAAGAGGCATGGGTTGTGCTAAGATCTTTGTCCCCAAATACTCCTGTTAGTGGCTGATGATCTGTCACTAGTATTACGTTTGGGCAACCCATAATAAATATGCGGCATTTTTCTAGTGCCCATGCGATTGCAGCTGCTTCACCCTCAATCTGCAATGTGCCAGCAGCATGCAAGGACTGTATTTAAGTTACAGCTTGCATGTTGTTCTTGTCTGCTAACTTGATGGTAGTTAGAATCCCACTGCGACGGTGAGTATTATGTTGTTTCTATGTTATCTGGGGGATAACTTCTACAATATCAATATCATGCATAGAGCATATATGTTTAAGTTATCAAATCTTGGTTTGAAAATCATGAGCGTGAGAAACTGACATTTACAAAGTGTTGTTGACATTGTCTTCGCTACCCTAGATTGATATATATCAATTAAGGGTAGCAAAGACAAAAGTCAACTCTGATGAAATTCACCACTGCATGAAACCTAGGGGTTACAGAAATATCCATGTGATATATGAGAAGTAAACAAGCAGACGATGTGTTTTGATATGGCTTTTTTTAGCCGACAATTTTTGGGAGAATATGTGCTTAATTGAAGTCGTACCTAATTAATTAATTTTCAAAAATTAGGTACGACTTCAATTAAGCACATATTCTCCCAAGATATATATATATAATGTTTGGTTGAATGCGACTGACATTTCATGTCTGACAAGTTTCTTTTCGATCTTTTCCAATTGTCTGGCCAGTTTTATTTATGTCTGGGTGGAATTGGTGAATGAATCCACCAATCACTAGTACTTTTTGGTAGAATATGTGCTTAATTGAAGTCGTACCTAATTAATTAATTTTCAAATATTAGGTACGACTTCAATTAAGCACACATTCTCCCAAGATATATATATAATGTTTGGTTGAATGCGACTGACATTTCATGTCTGACAAGTTTCTTTTCGATCTTTTCCAATTGTCTGGCCAGTTTTATTTATGTCTGGGTGGAATTGGTGAATGAATCCACCAATCACTAGTACTTTAATGGATTTATTCACCAATTTCACCCAGACATAAAAAAGTAAATTTGGTCACACATAAAATGTCTTTTGTGTTCAACCGAACATGTATAAAGGAAAGAAATGCTGCCAAAATATACTTGGTGGGATTAAGAACAGTAGGACTAAAAAGGAGTAAGGAATAACATTTCTTTAGTATACAAAGGGCAGGAAGGAATTCATTAATTAGGAGGGCCTCGAGTACAGCTAGATTGGAGGTTAGAGTAAACCAGCATATTCCATCTGTTATCCACAACAATTGTTACATAATTATTAGATTCCTAATATTTATGTGCAGTAGTGTAGAAACCAAAATGGCTGTTATAAGTTGCAGCCCACGACCTTGAAGGATTGAATGACAAGGCTTGACCTCATCCTGATCCTTCTGTGGATACCGTGAGAATCTGTGGAGAAGACCCTCTTCTGGTTTAGATTAGAAAGAGATTTTTAGTCAGATTGGCCGAAGCCACGACGGTGGTAAGTCGTGTTATGCACGGTGCCGACTCAATCTGCGCAGGTAGTCTGGTGGGGATTTCAGAATAAAATATGATCTAAGTTAAATCGAAGTCTTGTGTTATTATCTAAAAACTACCAATGACACGGGGCTTCTGATAAAGAGAAATCCCCAATGGAAGACCAGACACAAAGTCCCAGACGAAATCCAGACGCTAGAATATTAGAAGTAAGAAAGTAAGGAAAGAGAGTATACAACACAATAACTTGGACCACTCTTCTCCCCTCGAGCAATCCAAATTCACCCTACACCATTAGGCGATACCTTTTGGATAATCCTGATTGTGCTGCAGCATATAACCCCTCAATGTTCACTATCTTGGCATCCCCAAATAATGAGTTACACCTCACTGTACTCGAGGCCCTCCTCATCAACTATTTATTTCCTTCCTGCTCTTTGTATACAAAAGAAATTATATATATATATATATTACATGTATAAATAAATATATATATATATATATATATATATATATGTAAAAATGGAATTGGAAATGAATCCGACAATATGAGGAAGAATGAATAAAGAAAAGAAAGAACAGAATGGATAATAAAAATAAATTTAATCAATATCACTTACACAGAGAAGATTCGACCTACATCAGAATAAAATTTCACTCTGGTGAAGGTCGAATCTTCTCTGTGTGCGGAATATTTTCACACAGATGAACTGACCAAAACACATGTGTAAGTGATATTGATTAAATTCATCTTTATTATCCATTCTGTTCTTTCTTTTCTTTATTCATTCTTCCTCATATATATATATATATATATATATATATATATATATATATATATATATAATGTTGATTCCATGTCCAGTTTGCTGTAAACTAGTTTCTTTGGATAGTTGAATCAATTTTATCTACCTTTTACTTTTCATAATAAAGAATCCAGAATCTGACCTATGAAGTGACAAGTCTTTTAGCTAATTATAATAACAAGAAACATCAACTCAATCAATTTCCCTAGAACCTGATGTATATATTTTAATTTTCTTGATGAATGAGAAAAAAAAATACCATAAGCATAACTCTTATCACTAATAATTTTCCCATAATGCCTTAGTAATAAAAAAAAAAAAAAAAAAAAAAATCAAAATGGCTACTCAGTACAGAAAGGACTTTACTACAGACATCCACATTAATTATACTAAAAAATAAAAAAAAAAAATTTAGATACCATTTTTATTTCTATCTGTTATTGACTAAGCATTTTTCTGTTTTTCTAAAACCAAGAATTTGGTTTTTATCCCATTTCTAAATGTTGATTTTTGATGATTAATAAATTCTGCCTGTTGAAATGTTGCATGCTTAAATTTAGATTAGTTAAACTGGTGATGGAAACAATTGTAATTGTAGATAGAATCACTTCTGTTTTATCAGCGTTGTGACCAGCTTAGTCAAAAAGCATGGGACACCTTTTGTGCTTGTCACTAACATTCACTTCTTCTATTCATATTAATGTTCACATCATCAACCATTTTTTTTTCTATTGTAATTCACTGCCACATTACTTTTTTGATTTTTGCATATGAGGGGCTTACTATCAGAGTTACTTGGGGTTTGGACATATTTTAAAAGATACCTCACAAAACCTTATGCTGCAAAAATTTCTGTGCCTAGAAAAATTCATCATATTCATTGCTGTCGATGAACTAAGTGATATAGTTTTATTTGAGTTTGAAAATATAGATTTTAATTTTTTTTCTTAAATTTACAAAACAAAAATTTATTATTTTTATTAATTTTTCTCATCTGATGTATTGTATTAAAACATAATTACATTGAATTGTATAAAAGAATAATTACATTGAATTGTACTAAAAAATAATTATATTGAATTATATTTGTATTAAAAAATAATTATATTAAATTATATTGAATTGTATTAAAAAATAATTATATTGAATTGTATGAAAAAATTAATTATATTGAATTGTATTAAAAAAATTATATTGAACTGTATTAAAAAATAATTATATTGAATTGTATTAAAAAAATTAAATACATTGTATTGTATTAAAATTAATTATTCATTGTATTAAAATACTACAAGTATCAAATAATTTTGTATCTAATAATAATTAATAAAATATGATTAATAAATGATTCATTTATTTTGTTTGATTGAAGAAAACCTTTTTAAATTATATTAAAAATTGAAAAGTAAAGTTACTGTGTCTATTATATTAATAAAACATTCTAAGCACAGACATTTTTGTAGCTAAAATTTAAAGTGATTTCTTTTTTTCTCAATCAAGTATCAACACTGATAGTAAAAAAAACCCCCAAAATTTGTGCATTTAATTCCATTCTTTGAGAAAGTATGGATTTTTTGTTTGTTTTGTACTTGGGAATTGGAGATGGGGGTCAAATTGTTGTTCCACTTGCATTTAGTATGTAGAGTAGATATATCACCTTTTTCATATTTATCTATTTATTCTTTTCAAGAATTTTTTCTTCTTTTACCTTTTTCCTTTTCTGTTCTTTGAGAGTGTATAGTTGTGTGCCTGTGTATACATCTATCTATATATATATGTGCATGTACACATAGAACCCACTCCTATTGTAGTTGTACGTAGTTCAGAGACAGCACGTTCATGTGTAGTTCAGATTGAATGTTCCAATTCAAACACAAATCCTGTTCAGTTGTTGTGATGTGTTAAACATTCCATTGATATAATTCTGATATTGCATTGTCTCTTTGTTCAAATTGAAACACACACACACACACACACACAACACACACATATCCACATACACTCACACAATTACAACTAGGGGTAAGACTCCCCCAATGGGGCCACCTGTTGGCCGTGGGTGGCGACCCATGATGCTTAATGATAGAGCCTAGGTGGATGAGCAGTTCATGACATGAAATACTCCACTTTGGCCCTATCTTGGGCTAGACGGGCGGTCAGAGAGGCCTCTGATCAATCGGCTGGTCACGTCAAGCCCTAGCACCTATATGATTTTCCCAACCCTATTGCCTTTATGGCAAGCCCCAACCCCTTTTTATCATATGGGTGCTAGAAGGCGGTGGCTGTGGGTCTACATGTCCTGGGAATGACGTTAAACTCTATCTGATGGTGAGGTTCCAGTTTTGGAGGTTTGGGGAATGTGGAGCACCCTTTCATCACCATTGCACCCTGGTCCACTCTGACCCGGAGTGGTAGTACCTGTTAGGGTCCCATCTATGGGTTAAATAGAAAAATGTATTTATAAAAAAATTGTATTATCCATTAAGAATTGATTTATTTCTAAACTTTATTGGCATTAAATGACCCACTGAGGTTGATGTGCCGTAAAACAAAACAAACCAAACCAAAACAATTACAACTGTAATATTTCTACATTGCCTATTGTACCTAAGAATATTTAACATTAGATGCTAGGTGTAAAAATTGTAAAAACTATTTTTTTTTCTTTTTTTAAATTTCTTTTTATTCGATGAAGATTGATGTCTTGGATATGCTGAGCACAAGTTCTTGTACGTTACTTATAGGGCTATTTAAAAGTGTTATATATATATATATATATATATTTGGAGGATATGTGCTTAATTGAAGTCATACCTAATTTTGAAAATTAATTAGTTAATAATTAATGAATTTAGGCAGGCATATATGTTCAAATGTAAGGCTAAACGAATCGAGAAAATGTCAATCGCTGAATGTACATTTTGATCATTCAGGGATTGACATTTTCTCGATTACATTCTCGATTACATTTGAACATATATGCCCACCTAAATTCATTAATTATTAACTAATTAATTTTCAAAATTAGGTATGACTTCAATTAAGCACATATCCTCCAAAAATTGTCGGCTTAAAGCCATATAAAAATAAACACATTTGTTTGTTTACTTAACCTCATATATATATATATATATATATATATATATATTGGTAATTTTTCCGAGTTGAAATAAAGGAAAATAAAGTGCTCAATTACGAATGTAAGAGCTGTATTTATTAAATATAAGTGTTTATACAGAAGTTTTAGAAAACATTTACCTTAGGTTTCTGGCTTCAACCGAAAATCATTTGTTTACCAACACGAGAGGTATAACATTCTGAGGATGGCATTAGCCAGAAACCTAGGGTAAATGTTTTCTAAAACCTCTGTATAAACACTTATATATATACTAGACAAAAGTTGACTTGTTGGGTCACCCATTGAGCTCTGGGTAGATAATTGGGATTAGGGAAAAGTAAATTTACAATGCGATTTAAATTTTAAATATATATATATATATATATATATATATATGACCAGAAAATCTTAAAAAAACAAAAACAACATTAGAATCATTTTGTAAGATTTCTATTGAAGAAACTTTTGACCTAATTTAGATTTATTAAGAGCCAAGATGTTAGCCTGGATGGCAGCAACTTACTTTACCGCACAGATCCCTGTGCTACTCATACACCGAGTTGGTGAGGGCCGGTATCGAACTAGGAACCTTGTGGTTTCTAGCCGAACGCTCTACCAACTGAGTTGCAAAACCTCTTAAGCTGAACCATTTTTCATCATATATCCTGGATTTTTTTCTGGTAGATAACTCTCAGTTGAAATTTTGTTAAAGCACCTTATCCACTGGTTTCCGCTTAAGTGGACCAAAAATTTTGAAACTTTATAGGCAGTTATTTCTTTTGAGCAGATTCCCACAAAAACTATGTAATATTAAATTTGATTGTGTTCTTATATAATTGATCATTCTATGGAACTGAGTTTCCATTTAGACAGAATCCACTGTTTATATATCAGCTATTTTGAGTCACCACTGGATGAAGGCATTTGCCATGCCTTATTAGTGAACGCTACTATCTCATATCATCTCAGGTCTTTCAATACTATGCTTGTTATTTAATGGGCACCATTCTACTAACCTTCTGTCTCATATCTGGTTCTCCTTTCTAGCTATGTATCCTATCTGCTGCATTTAAAAAAAATTCTATAAGTTATGTCTTGAATTTTCTCTCCTTTTCTGATCTGCTCTTTGCTGACCCATGTCTGATCTGCTCTTTGCTGATCCATGTTTGATCTGCTCTTTGCTGATCCATGTTTGAGATCCATGATCCAGATCTGCTCTTTTGTTGATCCATGATTGATCTCTCTGATCCATGTTTGATCTGATCCATGTTTGATCTCTCCTCTTTGTTGATCCATGTTTGATCTCTCATCTTTATTGATCCATGTTTGACCTCTCCTCTTTTGCCGATTCATGTTTGATCTCTCCTCTTTTTGCTGATCCATGTTTGATCTCTCCTCTTTGTTGATCCATGTTTGATCTCTCATCTTTATTGATCCATGTTTGATCTCTCATCTTTGCTGATGCATGTTTGATCCATCTCTTTACTGATCCAGGTCTAATCTCCTCTCTCTTTACTGATCCAGGGCTGATCTCTCTCTTTACTGATCCAGGTATGATATCCTCTCTCTTTTTGCTGATCCATGTATGATATCCTCTCTTTTTGCTGATCCATGTTTGCTCTCTCCTCTCTTTGTTGATCCATGTTTGATCTTTCCTCTTTGTTGATCCATCCTCTTGTTGATCCATGTTTGATGTCTCCTCTTTGTTGATCCATGTTTGATGTCTCCTCTTTATTGATCCATGTTTGATGTCTCCTCTTTGTTGACCATGTTTGATCTCTCCTCTTTGTTGATCCATGTTTGATCTCTCCCCTTTGTTGATCCATGTTTGATCTCTCCTCTCTTCTTTGATCCACGTTTGATCTCTCCTCTCTTCTTTGATCCATGTTTGATCTCTCCTCTTTGTTGATCCAGGTATGATCTCTCTCTTTACTGATCCAGGTATGATCTCCTCTCTCTTGTTGCTGATCCATGTTTGCTCTCTCCTCTCTTTGTTGATCCATGTTTGCTCTCTCCTCTCTTTGTTGATCCATGTTTGATCTCTCCTCTATGATCTCTCCTCTTTATTGATCCCTCCTCTTTGTTGATCCATGTTTGATCTCCTCTCTCTCTTTACTGATCCAGGTATGATCTCCTCTCTCTTTACTGATCCAGGTCTAATCTCCTCTCTCTTTACTGATCTAGGTCTAATCTCCTCTCTTTTACTGATCCAGGTCTAATCTCCTCTCTTTTTACTGATCCTGGGCTGATCTCCTCTATCTTTACTGATCCAGGTATGACCTCCTCTATCTTTACTGATCCAGGTATGACCTCCTCTATCTTTACTGATCCATGTTTGATCTCCTCTATCTTTGCTGGTCCATGTTTGATCTCTCCTCTATCTTTACTGATCCATGTTGATCTCTCCTCTTGTTGCTGATCCATGTTTGATCTCTCCTCTATCTTTACTGATCCATGTTTGATCTCTCCTCTTGTTGCTGATCCATGTTTGATCTCTCCTCTTTTTGCTGATCCATGTTTGATCTCTCCTCTTTTTGCTGATCCATGTTTGATCTCTCCTCTTTTTCCTGATCCATGTTTGATCTCTCCTCTTGTTGCTGATCCATGTTTGATCTCTCCTCTTTTTCCTGATCCATGTTTGATCTCTTAGTTAATCCTGGCATTACCCTTTGCATTGATCTGTATGACCCTGTGCTTGGTTTCTTGAAATTTTGTAAATTCAATCCCTATCTTTCTCCATCACACAGGTGTACGTGCATGCTTTCACAAGATTTTGATTGACATGCAGCCTATAGAAAGAAAAAAACATGCAAGAAATATGACACTGGGAACTGATTTAACCTTTTCAATGATTGGTTCCCATATTGTGTTCATCTCTATACTTGGTCTACTCCAGAGTTCACTACGGCCCAACATATTTTACATATCACAATAAAGATGTGGACAACAGTCTAAAAAAAATCAAAGTTATTCTCATCAATCCTCATCAGAGAAATAATAGGACATTGTAGTAAGAAAACAGATGATTGTTAGACAGTTTGAAGGGCTCTGGTAGATAAAGGGTTAAAATAATTAGGCATGGTTTACGACAAATACATTTAATTGTGGAAATTTAAATGCAGGTTAGTTTATTAAAAAAAACAAAAACAAACTTTTCTTTCTATTGTAAATTAGATATTTTATTGTAAATAGTTATCCAGAAATGATAGCTAGTATTATCTGCGTTATTCGGACTATTGTCCCCATCTTCATTGTTATTTGTACAACGTTTCGGCCGATATGCCCTCTGGCCTTTTTCAGGTATTTCTTGTCGGACTCGGGAACCTTGTCGGACTTGGGAACCTTCTTTTCGAACTCGGGAACTTTCTTGTCGTATTCGGGAGCCATCACGGAACTTTGAACCTAAATGGGAACAATAGTCCGAATAACGCAGATAATACTAATCTTCAAGCCTCATCTCAAACATTCAGAGAAATAGTAAACTTTTCTTGGGTACAATGGGTTAACAACACCTTTTTATAACAATCTAATAAAGAATGAATTGATTTTTGCCATTATTTCAACCATGTTTTTAATTATCTAAAAAAAAAAGGGGGGGGGATGCTGTTTATATTTTGTCGTCCCGGATTCCTGACCTTATTTACACTGTGCCATTTCCTGGATTTCTTTGCTGGTTTCTGGCATAAAAAAAAATCCAACACGTTAGATATTTACCGTGTGCACTTTCGCAATTTTTATTGACAAATTGATTTAGATATTTTATAATAACCCCCACTCACCAATAAGAACTCGGACAATTTTTTTTTTAATTGAATTTTTACAATCTAACCCTAACCCTAAACGTCTAAACATTTAGATTTTTTTTTCTTCAAATGTTTAGAAATCTGAGTTTTATTTTATTTAAAAAAATATATATTCTAAAAATGAAATTTAAAAATAAAATTTCCCAGGTTTAGCAATATTAATACACGAATAGGAAAGGCATGGCTAGCCACAAACAAATTATCAGTCATATGGAAATCAGATCCCTCAGACAAGCTAAAGCGACAATTCTTACAGGCTGTGGTTATATTAGTGCTGCTGTATGGCTGCACCACTTGGACCCTAATGATGCGCCTCGAGAATAAGCTAGATGGGACCTGTACAAGAATGCTGCGTGCAGTCTTGAACAAGTCATGGAAACAGCACCCCACAAGGAGCCAGCTGTATGGTCACCTGCCCCCCCTCTCACAAACCATCCGAGTAAGATGGACTAGGCATGCAGGGCACTGCTGGAGAAGCAAGGACAAGCTCATAAGCGACGTTCTCCTGTGGAAGCCAACACATGGGCATGCTAGTGTGGGCCGCCTGGCAAGGACCTACATTGACCAACTATGCGAGGATGCTGGATGCTGTGCAGAGGAGCTCTAAAAGCCAATGAATGATAGAGAAGGTTGGCGAGAGATTGTCATGGATATCCGTGCTGCCTGCACGACATGATGATGATGATGAAATCTATTTATGTTGTCAGAGTCTTCATTTGTATTTTATCTCAGGAAGTAGGGGGGGGGGCTGGTTAAAAAAAAAAAAAGAAATTGCCAAATTAATTTAGATATTTTACAGTACACACCCCCAATAAGGACTTGTATAATTTTTTTTTATTGAATTTTTACAACATAACCCTAACTCAAACCCTAACCTTTACCTATAAACATTTTTTTTTTTAAATATTCAGAAATTTTTTTTAAAAATTTTTTTTTTATTCAAATATTGTAAATATTGAATTAAAAAGAAAATTTCCCAAGTTTAAATCTATTTATATTGTTGGAGTCTTTATTTGTATTTTATTCATGGAAGCTTCAGTGCTCCCCCCCCTCTCCTCTCCCTCTCTCCTCTCCCTCTCTCCTCCCATTCAACCCCCCCTCTCCCCCGTTTTAGACTCAGATTTTTCAGGTGGCTTACTAAGCATGCCTTTTAACAATCTAACTTTATCAACTGATATTCTGTCCACCTATTTATCTCTTGAAAACTGCATTTTAGAATAGAATAGATATTTCTCCCCCCGCATGGTAAAATAATAAAAAATATCTATATCGTTTTCTCCCAATAAAAAAAAACATCACAAAACAGAAAGAGTACACGGTATGAAAATGGTTTTTGAAATTTGAGTTTGTGTTTTGTAAAAAATATCAAAGGTGGTGTGTTTTTTACGCCAGTAACCGGCAAAGAAAAACTGGAAAGTGGCATAGTGTAAATAAGGGCAGGAATCCAGGACCACAAAAAGTAAATAGACCCCAAAAAGTTGTGATTCTTTCAAACTGACATTTTCCTTATGATTCATTTAATCAAAAATCATTTTGTCATCACCACACAGCACCAGATATTTCATTTGATATTTAAGAGCATTTCTGCAGATGATGGAGAAATATTATTAAATAAAATTTTTGTATGCATACATCTTTTATTAACAGGTTCTGTTGGAAATGATTTGAAGGTGGATAAAAACAAAAGACATGCTACTATTATATCTATCTATCAATTTATGTATGTATATATATATATGTGTGTGAAGAAAGGAAGTGAATCCGACGGTATGTAGTATATTAGGAAAAATGAAAAAACATAGGTTTAAATAGGTTAAGTGGTGAGTTTATTGGCCAATGCTGCAGTGTTTCGATCTATTAATTCGATCATCTTCAGGGCATTTGTTGGTATATGGAAGGTGATAAGAAATTTGTTGGTATATGGAAGGTGATAAGAAATTATTTATCACAGAATAACGAGAAAAGCGAGTGGTAGTCGTTATTCAGTCTGATTCAGACTGAATAACGACTCGTTATTCTGTGATAAATAATTTCTTATCACATTCCATATACCAACAAATGCCCTGAAGATGATCTAATTAATAGATCGAAACACTGCAGCGTCGGCCAATAAACTCACCACTTAACCCATTTAAACCTGTGTTTTTTCATTTTTCCTAATATACTATATATATATATATATATATATATATATATATATATATAAGATATGAAAAACACCACAAAATGCTGTTAAAGTGAAAACATTTTATAACTTCGCTGATATTGAACAATATTTCGATTTTATGAAAATAGTCATCAGAGCTTGTTACAATAAGATATACATAATCTGATGACCGAGAAAAATGTGGCGGAAGTGGCTCACAATGTCAAGGTTTTTGTTTTGAACTCATATGACTTTTGTCTCCGTTCTTAACAACACTGAGTATAAACTAGCTCTGATGACAATTTTCATAAAATCGAAATATTGTTCAATATCAGCAAAGTTATAAAATGTTTTCACTTTAACAGCATTTTGTGGTGTTTTCATATCTTTTTTATATATACTCATACCGTCAGATTTATTTCCTTTCTTTTAACTTATATATATATATATATATATAATCAGAGATTAAATATTATGGTGTTAATATTCCATAACTGCAGTTTCATGCATATTATACAATCTTCAGATGGTCAAAAATATTAAAATATTGGCTTATTCAGCGTTTATATAACATAAAACTGCAGTTAACGAAATATCAACACCATAATATTTAATCGCTGATTTTAAAACCAGCTCTGCTATTTTAGCATTGAGCACCTTCATATGCTAATACCTTTCACATTCATTTTTCATTATATATATATATATATATATATATATATATATATATATATATATATATTCAAACAAATTTGATTAAACAAAACAGAATCCTTATTATTTTCAAGTTCTTTATTCTTTCAAGTTTTTGATGTTACAATCTTGATAGACAGATATACACCTTGATAACCGCCCTGTCGGCTGGGGCGTTAGAATGCACCGACTGCACCTCTGCAGAGGAGTAAGACTCCCCCAATGGGGCCACCTGTTGGCCATGGGTGGCGACCCGTGATGCTTAAGGATAGAGCCCAGGTGGATGAGCAGTTCATGACATGCAATACTCCACTTTGGCCCTATCTTGGGCTAGACGGGCGGTCGGAGAAGCCCCCTCCGATCAATCGGTTGGTCACGTCAAGCCCTAGCACCTATATGATTTTCCCCATCGTTAGGGCCCCATCTATGGGTTAAATAGAAAAATGTATTTATAAAAAAATTGTATTATCCATTAAGAATTGATTTATTTCAAAACTTTATCGGCATTAAATGACCCACTGAGGTTGATATGCCGTAAAACAAACAAACCAAACCAAACCAAACCAAACCAAACACCTTGATAATGGTTCGGATAAGAACTGAAAGTACTTGGTCTGCCATTAAAACCATTAATGCCTTTCAAGATTGTAACATCAAAAAAATTATTTGGAAGGAAAAATTAAAAAATACTTGAAAATAACAAGGATTCTGTTTTGAATATATGATTGGTAACCTGAACATTAGCTACATAAATGAGAGTAATCTTCCCTTGTTTGTTTCACTTTATGGAAGCCATATGTTTTGGTCAGCCATTTTCATTTCACCACAAATCTACACTGAAAATACGAAATATCATAAAATGTGTTCCTAATTGTGCTTACACATTATTTGAAATGAACTTAATCGTTATTAAGAACACATTTTATGATATTTTCGTGTTTAAACATGCAGTTGTATTGATTCGAACAAATTTGTATTTTCAGTGTAGATTTACAGTGAAATGAAAATGGCCGACCAAAACATAACAGCTTCCTCAAAGGGAAACAACCAAGAGGAGATTACTCTCATTTATGTAGCTAATGTTCAGATTACCATATAATTTTGAATGAGAATTGGTCAAGTTATTACAAAAAAGGACAAAAATACCTTACATTGAGCTATCACCAAAAAAGGACCAAAATGTTGCTCTGCCTGCAAAAGGATTAATTTATAGTTGTAAGATGAAAGAAAAAATATTTGTCAAACTTATTCTATGAATGCTAAATATTTCATTTAACAAAAAAAACATATTTCTTCCAGCTTTTTTGAGAAGTTTATGAAATTTAATTTAAATGATCATCCTAATATTTCATAGTTTCTTGTTTTGATGGTATGAGAAAATGAATTTCTTGTTGATATTTATGGAAAACAAATATAAAACATTTGTTTTTAATTAGACTCATGAGAGTGAGTCAAAAGTTTTGCAATATTTTGGTAATGTGACACACAATTTGGCAAGGTCATGTTCCTGAGGTCAGGAAAGTGACAAACCACACTGTACTCTGATATGTGGAGGCACATGGTGTTATGGTTAGAGTTGTAGGAAATGGACCTGTCGACTGAGTTCAAATCCTGGATGAAGCTACAGTTTACATAGCTCTAATACCCTTGGGAAAAGTATGAACCTAACTACTCTCCTTCCAGCTATGGATAAATAATAGAGCAGACTGGGCTCTTTATCTTTGGTTAGGTAACCAATCTAGGAGAAGGAAAACTCTGAATTCAAAGCTGTTATACTCCACTTGGGGTGGTCACTACTAGAATAGGCTTAGTCCTTATTAGTGATCTATTTCACTAAGAATAATAATAATGATGCTGAGCTTGCCTGATACTCACCGGGTGCTACACAACAGATTAGTCTCAGTAGCTTATAGCAGGATCTTGTGTTATATACCACTTTACTCACGCCCTGTCGGCTGGGGCGTTAGGTAAGATTCCACCAAATGGGGCCACCTGTTGGCCGTGGGTAGCGGCCTATGATGCTTAAAGACGGAGTCTTGGTGATGAGCAGTCCATGACCTGCAACACTCCACTTAGAACCTTACTTAGGCTAGACGGGTGGTCGGAGAGGCCCCCTCCGATCAATCGGCTGGGCACATCAAGCCCTAGCACCTATATGATTGCCCCAACCCTATTGCTCTTATAGCAAGCCCCAACACTTTTTATCATATGGGTGCTAGAAGGCGGTGGCTGAGAGTCTTCATGTCCTGGGAATGATGTTAAACTCTATCTGATGGTGAGGTTCCAGTTTTGGAGGTTTGGGGAATGTGGAGCACCCCTTCATCACCATTGCTCCCCTGCTCCACTCTGAACCGGAGTGGTAGTACCTGTTAGGGTCCCATCTATGGGTTAAATAGAAAAATGTATTTATAAAAAAATTGTATTATCCATTAAGAATTGATTTATTTCAAAACTTTATCGGCATTAAATGACCCACTGAGGTTGATATGCCGTAAAACAAAACAAACAAACCAACCAATAGAAGTACTCGACATAAAATAACTCGAGGGTTGACATGCCGTAAAACCCAACCAACTAAACCAAATTACCAATAGAAGTATTCGGCATAAAATAACCCAAGGGGTTGACATGCCGTAAAACCCAACCAACCAAACCAACCAAAATGTACTGTAATCAACTGTGCCTTCACCTTTTGCACAAAAAATGTGACCAAGATGTTGAGATTGCCTGATACTGCGTGTTGCTCGTCAGATTTGCGTCAGTGGCTTATAGTAAGACCTCGGAATCCACAACACCTACGTAATTGTCCCATCCCTATTAATGTTCTGGACCCCCCCCCCCAACACCTTTTATCATATATATGCTAGAAGGTGGTGGCTGAGGGTCTTAGTGTCCTAGGTATGACATTAAACTGCATCTAGTTCCAACTTTGGAACTCTGGAGAGTGTGGAGTACCACTTTCGTCACCATTACTCCCAGGTCCACTCTAACCTAGGGTCTCATCTATGGGTTAAACAGATCAAAAAATGAGTTTTTAAAAAATGAGCCTCAAGAAAAATTGAGTTCGTCAAAAAAATGGAATACCTAATAAGAATGAATAAAACAAAACATCTTCGGCATAAAATAACCCAATAAGGGTTTACATGCCGTAAAATTCAACCAACCTACCATGGCTTGAATGGTTTTGGTCATGAGATATATGTGCCGCAAATTGGCACGTACCAAAGTATTGCAAGACTTTTGACTCTCCCTAGTACGAGGGTGAGTCAAAAAGTAATGTCATTTTGTTTAAGACAGGTATAATTACCAACACAGGAACATGTATCATACATCAAAATGAAGCTTTGCCTCTCAAATCCTCTTTTATGGGGCCAAAGAGAAGCAAACATTATTCCAGCAACAAGGAAGTGAAATCTGTAGTGAAGAAGTGGCTCAAAGAACAGTCAATGGAATTTTATGGGGCAGGGATACATGCTCTCATTCAAAGGTGAAACATTGCTTTTGAGAGAAATGGTGACTGTGGAGAAATAGGGATGTGATCCACAGAGAACCAGGTTCATTTTGATGCATGATACATTTCCCTATGTTGGTAATTATACCTGTCCTAAACAAAATGACATTACTTTTTGACAATCCCTGGTATATCAATAAATGTATATGTATATGGATATATTAACTAATATTATTTTCTTCTTCCTTCTCTTGTGGAAAATGTCAGTTTTGTATGCATACAATTATGGATTTATAAAACTGGTTGTCTTGAAAATAAATGATAGAAATATTGGGCTTACAATGTATAGTAAAATAGTGCTCAGCTTGAGATATCAAGCTTATGGTTTTAAATGGTTGAAATCAGGTCCACACTTTCTCTCTTCCTTCCTTTCTCTATCATACATGCACATATATATATATATACACACACACACACACACTCTCTCTCGTACACACACACACACACACTCTCTCTCGTACACACACACACACACACACACACACACACACTCTCTCTCGTCACACACTCACTCTCTCGTACACACACCCACACACTCGTACACACACCCACACACTCTCTTGTCACAATCAGGTCCACACTTTCTCTCTTCCTTCCTTTCTCTCCCATGCACATATATTACTCTCTCTGTCTCTCACTGTTACACACACACCACACACTCTCTCGTACACACACACACACACTCTCTCTCGTACACACACCCACACACTCTCTCGTACACACACCCACACACTCTCTCGTACACACACACATGCTCTTTCTGTCTCTCTCTCACATCACACTCACACTCTTTCACTCACACACTCACTATCACTCTCACTTACACACATACTCTTTCTCACATACACACATACACACACATTTCATTTTTTATTTTGAGAGTTGTTCTGTTCTATGTATATTATCTTTCATTTATATTAGTTAACTCTGTAGGTCATATAATTGTCATCTATCTATCTATCTATCTATCTATCTATCTATATATATCTATATATGTGAAAATGGAAAAGGAATTGAATCCGACAATATGAGGAAAAATGAATAAAGAAAAAAAATGTAGATGGATAAAATGAATTTAATCGATATCACATTAATCGATATCACTTACACATGTGTTTCGGTCAGTTTATGTGTGTGAAAATATTTCGCATACATAGAAGACTCGACCTTCATCAGAGTGAACATTTATTTTGAATGAAAAAATTTGTTGGAAAAAAAAAAAAACAACAGAGATTTTTGGAAATATTCGAAAATCGAATTTTTTAAAATTTGGAACGCTGAAATAGAATGTTGAGATAGACTGTTATGATTTGGATATTTGTTTTTTTCTAGGGGTTATGGTACAAAATATTTTTTTTATTATTACAAAAAATAAATAAAATAAAAACTGACCGAAACACATGTGTAAGTGATATCGATTAATGTGATATCGATTAAATTCATTTTATCCATCTACATTTCTTTTCTTTACTCATTTTTCCTCATATCTATCTATCTATATATATATTTTTTTTTTCATTTTTCAAAATTAAACTATATATATATATTATTATTTATATTTTGCTTGAAGGCAATTACAATGCGTATATCGTATAAAATTCGATAATTATAGAAAATAATCATGACAAGCGAACCTCGGCAAACTATTGTGCGGTGCGTAGAACATCATACAGACTGTTTCAACTTTATTAAGTCTCATCAGCGATGTATACTAATGACTTCCCTCCGACAGAAATCGAAACCACACAATTGTTTGCCGAGGTTTGCTTGTCATGATTATTTTCTATAATTATCGAATTTTATACGATATACACATTATAATTGCCTTCAAGCCAAATATAAATAATAATATATACTTTATTCAACAATGCTTCTAAAAACAAACATCCAAAATCCTATATATGAATTTATTTTTTTATTTAAAAAAAAATTTTTTTACCAAAAGAATTTATGTCCATTTTAAATTATTTCTCTAAGTAGATTTAGTTATGAATAGAATTTGTAGAAGTTGTGTCTGATTCATGTAATATCAGATGTATAATGTTGATGCTTTCTTCTTTTTATTATTATTATTATTATTATTATTATGATGATGATTGAATTTTCCAATTTTTATTTCTAAAAAGCAATCATGATTCTACTGTTATTTTGTCTACTGTATTTCTAATTCTGTATGTTAGAAAGTTGATTTGTCATTGGACACTGATTACACATCTCTTTTCATTCAAAAGGCTTTTATCTTGCTGAATGTCATTTCTTTCAAGAAAGTCTACTACACTCTCCCCAGATCTGTCTTTTTGCAGGGCTGGGTGGGGCAAACAAAAAAATGAAATCAATTTTTTCCAACTGGTTTAAAGGTTTGATTATGGCACAGACAATCCTAGGTCTTTATGAATCAGTTGACCATCAGAACTTAAAATAATATATAAAATGGTCATAAGAAAATCTGTTTTGTCATCTAAGTTTGATTGACGGGTGATGACCACAGAGGTCGTTTGAGACCGTGATTTTTATGGGATTAAAAAGTCACGTGATCAAGTGATACTTAAAATATGGCAAATATTTCCTTGTGCACGGCTTGTGTTACATGAGGTCTGGATTATCCGTGAAAATCATGTGAATGATTCTCACTAACATTGGGTTCCATCATACGATGTAAACTAGTTTGATTTTAATATCGGATTCATTTTATAATAATAGATGGATTTGTTTCAGTAGTTAGTGTGGTTAGAATCTACAAGTAGTCTAATATATATATAATCCAAAAGTCCAGAGAATAAATCTTCCTTACGACACAAGAGTTTTATTTAAACAAAACCAAGTCTCAGTTTGAGAGATCAATGTGTGCTCTTAATGTTAGAGTCACAGAGCAAATATATGAGTAAAGAAATAACAAAAGACTTAGAGATTTAGCATTATAGTCTATTTCAAGGAATACTAAATCTCTAAGTCTTTTGTTATTTCTTTACTCATATATATATGTGTGTGTGTGTTTGTAAAAATTGTATGCATATATGTGTATGTATAATTTGTATATATGTAGGTATATATGTATAAATTATATATGTATATATAAATTTTGTGTGTGTATGTGTGTATATATATAAATTGAATGTGTATGTGTGAAATATACATATATATATATATATATATGTATGGATAAGATATATGTATAAAAAAACACAACCATGCTAGATATAATATAATTTAAGCGACTTTTTTCATGAGAAATGACTATCCCTTTCCCCACAAGATGATACTCTAAATAAATAAGCAATGCTTTTTCTTTCAAGTGAGTATATCTGTTCACCTCCGTAACTTACATTACTGCTGTTGCTCTGTTTAATCATTATTAATACACTGCACCAAGTCCTGAGAGATGGGATATTACAGCCAATCTGGTAAATCTATTGCTCTATACACTCATTTATAAGTTGCCCCCTTGATTTTTTATCTTAAAATTATTCATTTTTAAAGACAAGATTTACTCTCTCCCATTATGCTTACATTTTAACCTTACAGAATTATCATTCATGTATAGGTTGATACTAATTTTTTTTTTTTTTTGGAGCGGGGTTTGCGTGATTTGCAAATTCAGACTTATACATGAATATACAGTGGTACCTTGACTTACATATACCCTAACTTGTGAGTTTCCCGAGTTATGAACTGTCACTTGGTCAATTTTTTGCTTTGCGTTGTGATATAAAATTTGATGTACGGGCAGGCTTCAGATATGCTTATCTGAAGATAAGTTCACTAAAAACATTTAAGGTTCTAAATTTATTAAGCCAAAGAAAAATATTATTTATAAAAAAAATAAACATTAAAACATAACATCACCTAATTCGTTACATTCTATTTTATTATGTTTTTATACAATATCGTGCTATTTTTAAAAATTAGGGTGTTTTCGGGTTAGCTCAGTCAGTAGAGCATTCGGCTAGAAACCACAAGGTTCCTAGTTTGATACTGGTCCTCGCCAACTCAGCGTATGTGCGGTAAAGTAAGGAGCTGATGGTAGGTGTGGCGCTCCATCTCAGACGCAAAAACAATCTCCTTGGTCTAGCGCTATTGAAAAGGGGATAGACTCCCTCGCTGATTGGCTGATACCGACTTTAGGCCACCCCGACGACTTTTAGAGGTGGGGATGGAGGTTAAGATAGATTAGTGGCATTTCAATTTATTTCAATAGCGAAAATTGATTTGATATATGAGGAAACTTTTACTCCGCTTAAGGAATTCACCTTGTGTCACATCCTGCTCATGCAGAGGTGTTGGTAAATATATATATGAGGAAATTGAGTTACGAGCAGAACAAATTATACTCGTAAAAGTCAAGGGACCACTATATTTGGTATTTGCAGCTTTTAACAATTATTTGCTTTCTTAAGGAGCTTATTTTTTATATTGCGCTCTTCTTCATTGCTAATTTTATGAGATATTCATATTTTCAAGATGGACAACAGACTTTCTTTTTTTTTTTTTTTTTTTTTTTTTTTTTTTTTTTTTCTAGTCTGTCACTGCTCACAAAAAATCCCATCTCTCTCATTACAGTCGTTACATCTGTACATAAATTTCAGATACTATAATTATGGTAGGACAGTGGTAGTAATAAATAAATCTTTCCCCAACTAATTACTTATCTATTCATTTCAACTATTTATATTCTATTATGTTAACTCAACAAGGCCAACAATAACCCTAGAACATGTTTATGCTAATTAGATTTATACTGCAGTTATTAATTTATTTCTTTTCCTATAGAGATTATTAGTTTCTTGGATAATTGCTTTTAGTTATGGAATTCAGCAAGATAAAAAATAAAATGAATAAATATTGTTTTTATCTGCTACCATACTTTTCTTTTCTTGTTATGTTTAATTATTTGGTCAATGCTCAAATTTTGTCTTTAAAAAATAATTTGGTGTTTTTTTAAATTTAAATGGAAATTAAAAAAGAATAGTAATAAAAATATAAACTTCTCTGAGCAACAGCCATACATACATACATATATATATATATATATATATATATATATATATAGGATTAGAATGAAAGTCTTGTCTGATTCAGAGTAACATTTATTTGGTTTTACGGTATTACTGTATCCACTGTACTTACCAGACCTTTCCCCTTCAGACTATCACCTGTTTTCTCCTATGAAAAACTCAATTTGTGGGAAAACGTATCAGTCCGCTGAAGAAGTTAATGTTATATGGAAAACTGGTTTGCTTCAAAACCTGTAAAATTTTATGCAAATGGCATAAAACAACTTCCAGAATGTTGACAAAGATGTGGACCATAACGGAGACTAATTACAAAATTTTAGAGACAATGATGAATAATGATTTGTTTATATTTCTCAATTTACATGTTTTTATTGGTTAAATAAATACTCTTTTGTATTGGACAAGACTTTCGTTTCCATATATATATATATATATATTTAATGTTTATATTTTTTTTTTTTTTTTTTTCTATTCAAATTTTTAAATTTAAAAAAAATTCTGTTTAGAATTGAAAATCTCACTTTTTAAATTGATATTCTATAAATTTATTCCCCTTTAAAAAAAAAAAAAGTAAATTTTTTAATGAAATCCTAATTTTATTTAATTTTCAAAATTATTTTTTATTTAGAAAAATCGTCTTTTTGTCTTCCTTATATTTCAGTAAGGCTACATTTGACCATTGACCAACAATCTAATAATTCATGTTTTTATTTTGGTGTGGTACTCAAGGTAGTTTTTTTTTACCTTCCTCTTTAATTTCTAGTTTGGAGATGAAACCACTGCAACGTCGGCGTGGGGCACCAGCCAGTGACCAAGACCAGCTGTTCACCATTAGTTCAATAGCCATATACTACTACTACTACTACTACTGCAACTGCTATTACTACTACAACAACTACTACTACTACTACTATTACTGTTATCTGGTCTTGTTGTTTGGCCTCTCTAGACTGACCTGATTGTATATAACCACCTATCTATCTTACTACCTGTCTACTTACCTACCTGCCTCTCACCTCTTTACAGACCTTTTGGCCTTGGGTCCAGCTTCCATGCCGTTTTTTCCTCTTGAAGGTAGCATCCAGTCCTGCATTGCAACAAGCCTTGTGCATGCAGCTATTGAAATGATTTCCATACCATCTCACCATCATTTTTGTCTTTTAATCCCGTCTCCCTCTTCCTGATACATCTGTAAATTTAGATTTGTTTTAGAGCATTTTTCCCCTTTTTTTTTTTTTTTTTTTTTTTTTTTTTCAAGTCAAAGAAAGACATGAACATACAACTCTATCTAATGGTAGTCCTTTTTTAGTATTGGAGAATTGAAAATAAAGTGCTCGATTATGTGTGTAAGAGCTGTATTTATTTATTTATCTATTTATTTATTAAAGTGTACAATACATTTAAGGTGCCATTGGTTTCCAAACAGCATGTTAGCCACCCTTCTTCAAGACAACGCGCCTGTTAAGAACACTGTATTTCTTAACAGAAGAAAAAAAGAAAAACACTGGGATGCATGGATATGATTTTACTGCGTCCTTTTAGAGCATCCTGCGTTGAAGAAGGGTGGCTAACATGCTGCTTGGAAACCAATGGTAACAATGGCACCTTAAATATATTTTACACTATAATAAGTAAATAAATATCTATCTATCTGTATGTATGTATGTGTGTGTGTATATATATATATATATATACACACTTTTAATAGGAAAGAAAAAGTATCCAACTGGCATTAAAATAGTTTAATATTTTTACTGTTGATTTTTGTCCAATACTATCGTGAAAATGAATAATAATTATTGAAAGCATAAGTATTGCTCTGTATATAATTAATTTATTAGTTATTACACATTGAGCTCTCATAGGGATTTGTAAAAATCCTTGTATAAATCTATAAGTTTGCATCATCATGAGCATGTATTGTGGATGTACAGGAGATATTGACGATCCCAAATAGAATTATCCTTTACATACCAGTCAGTTGGATACTTTACCTTATATATATATAATGTGTATGTGCGTTTGTGTGTGCATGAATATAAAGGATATTTAGTTTCTTCTTTTATTTTGGTTTATGAATCTTATCTTTTTAACAATTTCATTTTAAAGTTTTTATTTTCAAGAAATTTCTATTGCTGCTTCTGTATATAATTATCTTAGTATTTTCTTTTATTTTCTAATTTGTCTTTCTTAATATCTCTACTCATTTGGGGGGTCAACGTTTATGAAACCAATGAACAGTTTATATGAGAATAATAAAGGATAAGTACCAAAGTGAAAGGGGGACTTGAGTTTAAGTCTCCCTGAGAGCGTATCCTTTACTATTATTATTATTATTATTATTATCATTTCTGATCTTTGATCTTCCTTGGTTTTATAGAAAGATGACCCAAATGAATTGAGATATATTGAAAGAACTAAAAATTAAAAGGAAGAAAGAAAAAAAAAACAAAAAAGCAAACTACAATACTGAGACCCCCCAAAAAGAAAAAAAAAAATAATCAAAAAACAAAATTGAAAAAAATTAAACCCCTTTTATTATTGCCACAAATTCTAATGAAACTTCAATGGCTTATAGACACACATAGGAAGTGATTATTTTCCTTGGTTATTATAGTTGTAGCAAAAAAGACATAAGACAATTTTCAGAAGTTTTCTCTGTTTTTAAAAAATTTTTTTCTACAACTAAGGTAACTTTAACAACAATCAAGGAAATAATCACTTCCTATGTGTGTTAAGCTTTGTTAAAATTTGTGGCAATAATAAAAAAAAAAAATGGTTTAATTTTTTCATTTTTTTTTGTCGTTGTTTTTTGTCCAATACTGTCGTGAAAATGAATAATAATGATTGAAAATGCTTCATTTAAAAATAAATAAAAGATGCTTCTTCACATTGTTTATAATTTTACCTGTTAAAAAAAAAAGGTTTCAAGTATCAGGAGCAAGTGCAGAGATGCTAAAAGGGTGCAGTAAAATCATATCCATATGTCCCAGTGTTTTTCTTTTTTCTTCTCTCACCATTTCCAGTTAACTGCAAGTGCATTTCAATAGTTTCTTAGAAACAAATTACACAGGATAGGATACAAGGTAGGAGTTAACTGGCTTTAGTTATTTCCACAGATCATAAATAAAAACCCTACAATTTATTAAGAAACTTTAGTTGGGACCCATAAATCATTCAAAGCAAATATGTGCATCCCAGGATGCACTAAAATAAAAAGCTATCAGCATCACTGCAAGTGAATATAATAATGTTTCTTTTCTTTCTTTTCTTTCTTATTTTCATAAATGAATTACTTTTCTTTCTTTCTTTTACTTTTTCCTTATAATTTTGGGTGAAAAAAAAAGAAAAAAAAAGGTGATAATTCGACCCTTTGCAAGTTTGCAACTCTTTAATGTCAGATAGTTGTAAACATTTTACCGTTAAAAATCCTGTCATAAAGACGGACTTGTTCCATATTGGAATACAAATTGGGAGATTTACCTGGATTCATTACCTGTATGACTGTTTCCTCAGCAAATTTGACTTTTTCGAATTGTAACTTTAATTCTTCTGAATGTTAAGACATTAGTCTCTCATGTATAACACTTAAAAAAAAAAAGACAATAAGACAATAAGGCGAAAAGCTGATATAAACAATCTTTTTTTCTTTCTTTCTTTTTTAAGAGTTAGTATTTTAATGCTAATTTTATTTTTAGTCATATTTATCCAAAAATTATTTAGTCTAATCAGAAAAATTTACTGTAAGTTTAAAAAAAAAAAAAAATATGAATCAGCTTATAGCTTTTGAAGAAACAAATATCTTTATTCTTGAAAGAAAAAAAAAAATTAAACTTAGACTAAGGTATAGTATAACATATTTAGATGTTTTATATTCAATTTGACACTTTTGAACTGTCTCAACCATAGGAGTGGTGTTCAGTAAATTCTTATAGTTTAAGAAAATAAGATCATTAAGCGACAGATGGGTTTGAAAAATGCTTTGTGAATCAACTATATCATTAACAGTTTGATTGAAAGTGTTACTTTCTTTGTTCTCTCGCCACAAAAATTCATAAACATATGAATCTAGCATATCAGCTTGAATGAATTAACCCTAACCAGTGTATGGTGGCGTGTTTTGAAATGTTCAAATTTACATTGGCAAAATAAAAAAGTTTTAATGATATAGTTGCCTCATTACAAAGCATTTTCAGACCTATCTGTCACTTAAAAGTCTTGTTTTTTTTTAGGTATAATAATTTATTGAACACTGCTCTTACGGAGAAGAAAGTTCAAGAGTGCCGAGATTGGATCTACAAACAGCAAGATTACTTTTATTTCTATTCATATCACTTAGTGTTGGAAATCTTCAGTTGATCATATGTATTTTATCGGTTGTCTCTGAAAAAATATCATCTGGCATTTGATTTTAGATAATGTCATTATCGGTTCCGTCTTTTATTATCTCCCTTTGTTTATCATCTTCTCCCCCTTCCATTCTTCTTCTTCTTCTTCATTATCACCTTTCATAATTAGTGGCTGCCTTCTTCATCTTCTGCCTTATTCAATTTCTAAACCAGTTTGCTTTGCCTCTAAAATCTCTCCTCCTCCTTCTCCTCCTTCTGGTTGTCAGTAGTAAATGTTGCTCCCCCTCCTCCTCTCACGACCACCACTTCATTTTTTAAGACTGTCATCAGATAAAGTCAGCAATGTCAATATTCATTTTTTAATTTAAGATAATAATTTCTTTTTTTTTTTTTTAATTTTTTAAATTTAAAAAAAAAAGTTTCTGTTTAATTTTTGGCTTTACCTATCTATTGTTATTTTTCTTTGATCTTAAATTCTCCAATCATTTTTTTTGTATATTTTGTCAATGCCTTTTTATTCAATGCAAATACTTTCCTTTTATTATATATATTATTTTTTTCTTCATTGGCAGTATTTGATAACTAGTCTAACTCACTTTCTCTCTCCTGTCTTTCTTTAACTGATGGAAGTAAAATTCTAACATTAAGGCTTCAAGAGAATTTTCAAGCAAGTTATTGCTCAACTGGATATGATTACACTGGTTCTAAAAAAAAAAAAAAAAAATTTTTTTCTTGTAAATTAATTTTTTTTTAATTTCATCTTTAAAAAAAAAAAAATGGTTTTGGATAATTCTTTTTACCGCTGATTCCAAAAATCACATCCATTTCTCACAGTCAGTTCAGGTTTTTAAGCTAAGTTGATTTAAAAAAATCTAATCCTTTGACTAAATCGATTATATTTTTATGACATTATTGGTTGATTTTTATTAATATTTCTCATCCGAAATAGGTTTTTAAAAGACAAAAAAAAAAAAGAAGTTTTCTAACACAATTTATTGATTGAATGTTACAAATTTTGATTACTGTAAATTGAATATTAGACATTGATAAAGATAAGTTTCATTTAATTTATCTGTAAAATAAAAATACCAATTCGTCATAAATTGGCGCATGCAAATTTTTCAAAGTTTGTTTATTGCAATAAATCTTATTATAATGGAGATTGTGTGTTTATTTGTCTGTAACTGAAACTATATTACTACTCAAGTCATAATTTCCTTAGTTACTTATGTCATATTCTCCAGGATTTCATTTTTATTTAAACCTCAATTATTAATAAAATTGTTTTACATTATTAATACTGTTGACCATATCTACATACTAATAACATATAATTGTATTTATATGTACAATAAAATAGTGGTTTACAGTGTAAGCAAGAAGTCTAATTTGCATATCGATATTAAAAATTTAATTTTAATAAATATATGCTTGATAATATTGATTTCTAGTTGTTTGGTTTTAAATATGAGCAAAAATCTCGGGGATAAATCTTAAAAGAAATTTGGGGATAAATCTTAAAAGAAATTCATTAACAAGAAGAAATAACTGTAATTTTATTCTTTACTTCCTAATTTAACTAGATAGTTAAATTAGGAAAATTTAGCAATAAAAGACGGGAGAGATGAAAGAGTAAGTTTCAGTTGTTCTATTTTTCCATTATATCTCCCTCTGTTTCAAATCTTTTTATCTGTATTCATATTTAGCCTTTCTAATTTGATATATTTTATTACATTAAAACTTAGATACCTGCACACTGAGGGTGCATATATTTGCTAGTAAAATAAAAAATTTAAAGAAATTGCATCATATAAAGCTAAAATACCCATACATGTAAACAAACATAAAAAAAAAACATGTGAGTATAGTTTTAAAAATAGTTGATCTGATTGAATAAAACTTGTGATTTTTGGATTCAGCATTTCAGCTTAAAAGAATTTTGTCAATAATTTTGTTGTTAACCAGTGTTATCAATGAAAACTTCAATTCATTTGATCCTAGTCATTGTTCATTTTTAATGCACCATTATGTGTTCTATTTCTATCTACTTTTCATCCCTTGTTATTCTAGTACAGCTTTTTTTCTCTCTGTCATTATTTTGTTTCTGGAGTCAACAGGTTTGCCGATTTGGGACATTCTTCAAATTCAAATTTAAATGATTTCTAATTTGCATATGTAAATTTAAATAAAATATTATTGCATGGAACAAATTTATATACTGAAAACATTGTTAGAAATATTTGGAATTTAAATTTGAACAGGTTGTCATTTATTTTTTTATTTGGCAAAAAGTGTACAGTTTGCGTGAAAACAGTTCCCTTGGTAAAAAGCTTTACTTTCTTGATTTGTTATTGTTATAAAAATGGTTGGTTTGAGTATGGCTTTGGTTAACTTTTATGCTCTTAGCAGTCAGTACAGTTTTGTACTTATAAAATCTAGTATTGAAGAGGTTCTGCTTGAAAACCACATTTAAAAGTTTAAAGCTCTTTTTTAGGGGGACTGAAATTTGTTTTTCAATCAGTCTTGTTTTCATAATTATCTGAGTGACTGAAAGGCTTTTAAATTTTGTGCAATTTAAAAAAAAAAAATATTTTCATTTTTAATTCTTGAATTGTTTATCCAAAGAAAAGAAATTATTCTAATTCCGGACCAGACATATTGTCTAGTTTTCTCCATCTTCAAAAATTGGTCTATAGTCTTCGGTTTCTAGCATTCTTCACTCCTGATTGTCAAAGAGGTCCTCTTTTCTTTCTTTCTTTTTTTTATTTTTTATTTTTTTTAGGAAAAAAAAAGCATTCTTTTTGGCATAAGTTTGTGTTGGTGATATCTCTTGACCTGGCTAGTATTAAACTGTTTTATCATTCCACAAATGTTGTCTATAGTCAGGTATCTCTTTTATACGAGAGGAAGTCCCTCAACTCTCTGTGATAGCATCTTGGTCTACTTTTTAATGACACACCATCTGCCTACTTCAACTACACGAGCAATGGCTGCTACTTTAGGAGCTTCCAAATTGGGTTTCTCCTGAAAAAAGATCACCAAATATATTAATTCTCTCTGAAATTTTTGAGATGAAGAATTATCATTATCATACATTGATGTACTTGAAGTAGTGTCCTTGTCTTGGTTGTTGTTATATAATCATAATGTATTGAATTTTGTGACTGAATGGACAACCAAGATGTCTGATTTGAGTATAACAGGGTATAAGATTAATTCTGGTTTGTATTTTGATATCTTTTTGCTTGCTGTGCAATACAGTTTTATTTTATTTTATTTTTTATTTTGTGGAAAGGGAGAACAATAACCTTGGAAGCCAAATTATTTAGTTTCTTAATGGTCTTGGAATAGTTGTAAATAGGGATACAAACACTTAAAAAAATCTTTCTTTTTTAAAAAAATTTGAGTGTTCAAAGCATAAGTATAAAGTCTTCTGCTAATTCATCCCTTTCTCTCTTGTAGACATTTCATTCCTTTTTATTTTTTTCCTGCTGGTCTTACCTTCCTTGCACCCTTTTCGTATAAAATAAAACAACAAAAAAAACTCCGCTGTTGAATTTCTTTCCTGGAATCTAAATCCTAACTACTTTCTGTAGACCTAATATGAATTTAAAAAAAAAAAAAAAAGCCAAAACAAAAATAAAATGTCACTTTTCATTTAAAACATGGACTGCAAGTAAATAAAGTCATTTTTTACAATCAATTTATTTCTCTGCTGTTTATTTTTATGAGCTTTTTTTTTTTTTTTCTTATTTTTTTCTTTAAAAAAAAAATCTTTTTTTAAAATTTTGAATTTAAAAAACCTATCATTACAACCATCACACTGGAAATTTTTATTTTGAAAAAATTCTGTTCCATTAAAATTGCAGATCTTTGATTCCCCATGTCTCAGCCCCCCACCCCACCTCCCTCAGGATCATTTTTATCATTTTTTATTTGTTATTGAAAAGGTGAATATTATTATATGGCCTAAAAAAATTTTTTGTTCGTATTCCTTGTTTGAATTTTTCAGGTATTATATAAAAATATAGATAAATAAATAAATAATAAAGCTCGGTCACTTGGGCCAAATTTTTTAATAAGTTAAATATAGTGTATTAGATATTGTTAGATTTTTTTAAATAAGTTAAATATAGTGTATTAAATATTGTTAGATTTTTTTAAATAAGTTAAATGTAGTGTATTAAATATTGTTAGATTTTTTAAATAAGTTAAATGTAGTCTATTAAATATTGTTAGATTTTTAAAATAAGTTAAATGTAGTGTATTAAATATTGTTAGATTTTTTAAATAAGTTAAATATAGTGTATTAAATATTGTTAGATTTTTTAAATAAGTTAAATATAGTGTACTCAAGTTAGATTAAAAAATAAAAAAAGCAGTATATACCAATCTAATGTCTTAGATTAACAAATGGTGACCATAAATTTGTCCCTTATTCAAAAATATATAATTTATATATATGATTTTATAGAAAAAAGAAAAATACACTATTGCTGTTAAGATGTCTGTTAAACTAGATGAATGTATTAGATTTAATTAGGAAATAATTAAAAAGAAAGAAAATACAATACAATTTCAGACGACTATATTTCCTGACTCTTATCACTATTCAATATATTTGAAAATATTGAATTAAAGTGTTGATATTTGTAAAGACATAAGACAATGTACAATGAAAAATTGTTTTATAATTTTTAAAAAATGTAAGGGAGATAACTCTGTGCATTTTGCTTGATTCTTGTATTGCTATACTTTTGTGATGTAGAGGAGATTGGCTTATTAAGTAGAATATAGGATTACAAGTTACTAACTCTTGGTATGTTAGTAATTAGTCACATATCCACCGTAAATGATTTCTAATTTGCATATGTAAATTTAAATAAAATATTATTGCATGGAACAAATTTATATACTTAAAACATTGTTAGAAATATTTTGAATTTAAAATTGAACAGGTTTATATATACTTAAAACATTGTTAAAAATATTTTGAATTTAAAATTGAACAGGTTGTTATTTATTTTTTATTTGGTATGTTAGTAATTAGAAATATAATGGTATTTATCTAATCGTTTTATATATATATATATATATATATATATATATATTTACAATTAAAAAAGGGATAGTTTAAAAGAAGATAATTTTTAGTATTTGGGTTTATTTAGCAACTTCTGGATTTATAAAATTATCTTTCATTTGATGCTTAAGGTTATTTTTATTTTTTCTCCTTTGAATTTATATTTAATTGAGCTTTGTCTATATCTTTACTGTGTTTAATTATCTATATAAGGAGTGCATGTTGTCTTGGATAGTATATATATATATATATATATATATATATATATATATACTATCCAAGACAACATGCACTCTTTATATAGATAATTAAACACAGTAAAGATATAGACAAACAAATGTAGACATGTTAACAAACATAGACTATGCCAAGTAGGTTCAGGCATAACATAAGGGAAAAGGAGGGTAGGTGGCACACCCACCTACTTAGGAATGGGTACAACCCAGATATAAATACAAAGTCGATGGTTGGACAAAGCAATTCCCTGAAGATTCACTATACTGCGTGAAACTATAGTCGGAGGATTTTAACCCATTTGGTTTTAAAACATATATTTAGCTCTTTTTGAATTGATTTTAATTAATCCAGAAGTAAAAATATTTGTTTGCTTTGTGGATTGGCAATTAACTGTTATATATATATATATGCTTTTAATTGAAGTCAGACCTAATTTTTTGAAAGTTAATTCATTTATGGTTAATTAGGCTGGATTTAACTACTTAAATGTAAGGCTAAACAAATCGAGAAAAATCAATCTCTGAATATATATTTCGACCTATGGCGTGATGGTAAGAAGCTTGCGTGCCATTTCGACACAAGGGTTTTGAGTCACACACGAGGCAATCTTCGTATCTATAGCTCTGCTGATGAGACCTAATAGGTCGAAATATATATTCAGAGATTGATTTTTCTCGATTTGTTTAGCCTTACATTTAAGTAGTTAAATCCCGCCTAATTAACCATAAATGAATTAACTTTCAAAAAATTAGGTCTGACTTCAATTAAAGGCACACATTCTCCCAAATACACTGTCGGCTGAAAATAGCTAGATTTGTTTACATATATATATATATATATATAATATGGTTGGTATATCTATGAGTAAACAGTGCTCAATATTGGGGATAGACCATATATATCATAAGTTAGGGTAGCATGGAGATGGAGTCAACAGTGCTTGGTTACTGACAGTTTCTTGCCAATTCGATTATTCAAAACAACTTGAAACTTGATTTGAATAATTGCATAGGCGAGAAACTGTCAGTAACCAAGCACCATTGACTCCATATCCATACTAGTCTAACTATATATATATATATATGTATGTATATATATAGTTATTTACTAAGCTGAGCTTAGATGTGGCACAAGGCCAGAAGTATGGGCCACCCAGTGAGAATCAAATTCACTAACAATGGTCTGCAAATCTAGCATGCTAACCATTTACACTTCGTGAGGTGCCCTAATATATATATGTATGTATATATATATATATATATGTATGTATGTGTATATATAATTTTGTTATAGTCAAAACCATTAATACATAGAATAAAGAACTATCCTGTATATTATATACTCAGGAATTAAGTATGCAACATTAAATGGTCTACATTGTTTGTTAAAACAAATTTTAATGAATAAATGCCTGGTATTATTGAATTATACATATTTTTTTAAATTTTAATACATATTTAAAGTTATCTATCGTATAGAGTTTTACGAGAAAATTATCAACAAACAAGAAATAGTCACATAATGTCCTTCTAGATTAAATTTGAAGATGTTTGTGTATTCAACTGGTTTAGGTTTCATATTATTTCTGTCTCTGCCCCACACACTTTCCTTTTGTCCAGAAATCATGTTTTGTGAAATACAAGTGTATTTGGTTTTGGGAATCATTTCATTTGTCTGCTAGAAGTTGTGTGTATATATATATATATATATATATATATATATATATATATATATATATATAATGTCTGTGTGTAAAAGAGAAACAAGAAAAGGTAAAATTTTACAAAGAGTGACATAAGATTACTGAGAAAGATTTAAAGAAATAACTAAAGAAATAAAGGCTGTGTTCGAGTTCAACCAGTGATACATACGTGTATTTGTTTTCTCAAGTTGTGTGCTGGCCTGGGGCCAGTTTAAGGTGAAGGGTGTCCAGTTTATTAAAATGGTCAGAAGAGAGAACGTTCAAACAACAGTAGAGAAGCCAGTTCGCTGTGATGACCAGGAGCAGTAAATACAATTTCATTGGAATCTCCAAAAGACCTGTATAACCATTTTCTTCTTGTCTTCTGGTTATTATGATCTCCTTCAACTTTTTTTTTTAAATATATATATATATATATATATATATATATATATAAATTGGCAGATAGGCAGTTGCTGCTGTGGTGTGACTATTTGTATGCATGGTAGAAACACATTCAAATTAATGAGTGTATTGAAATTAATTAACAAATTTTTCTCTAAATGGAGGGGATCAATAAACCAGAATGCAATTTTTTTTTTTTTCTTTTTTAAATAAGTGAATAGACTGACTGTATTTTAGTATTTGTTATCAATAATTTCTGTTGCTAAGGCTTCTATATATTAGACTATATTTGTAATGACTTCTTTTAATATTTTGTAAAAATTCAAATTTGGGGGGGAAATCAAACTCAGAAATAAATAAATAAATAAATTGAAAAAAATTGAAAAAATGATTGAAAAAAAAAAAATATGTAAAAATTTCACTTCATAGAAAATGTAAAAAAAAATAATGTTCCCAATGTTTATTTTTATGATAATGTACATTTTATTGTTGGGGATGTTGTCATTTTTTTTTCTTTTTAATTTTTTTTTTTTTTCCTCCTTTCTTTGTGACGAAAGGTGGTCTTTCTAAAAGAGACCAAACTTTTTCTGTTGAAAGTGTATCTAATATATATATATATATATATATATATATATAAATTGTTTGTGTAATTATTTTTATTTGACTTTGAGGAAAGCAATGCATTTGAGAAGCTTTTACTCTTGGATATTTGGTGGCAAGGTTTGATTTGACAGTGGATAGTGACTTAAAATTGGTGCAACCGAAAATTAACTTGAAATATTTAAAAAAAAAAAATATATATATATATATGGTTTTAAAAAGAATTTAAAAAAAATGGTGGAGAAGAATTAGAACCAAAGCCAAAAAACAACAACAAAAAGCATGAAATAAAGAAACTTTGTTTTGGTTTGTGGTTCACCCCTCCCCCAAACTTAATTAATCGAATGATTGAGAACTAGAAACAAAGGCATTCGACCGATAGAGAATCGAATTGAATCTCTCTCGAGTGGATATGTATGTATGTATGTTTCTTTATCTTTTTCTTTTCTTTTTTTTTTTTTTTTTTTGTAAGAACTGTTTTTCAATTGTATATTTAGCCTGTGTATTTAGCGTCAATTTTCCTTCAACAGCACCTCTTTTAAGAGAGCCATTTTTGAGGTATTGACCCCTTGTACATTGCGTTCTACTCTTGAGTATATGTCATACATATGTGAGGAAGGAGATTGCATGATGTGTCATCATCCTCTCCAAACCCTCAGACTTATTGGATGTAGAGTTAGATAAATTTTCACTATGAAAACTGACTAGACAGATGTTGTGTACATAAATTGAAAAAAAAAAAATTTTAAAAAATTCATATATATATAATATATTTATATGTATATATAATATATATAATATTCTATATATAATGATATATATCATATATAATATATTTATATGTATATACAATATATATAATATTCTATATATAATGATGATATATATAATATATTTATATGTATACAATATATATATATTTCTATATATAATGATATATATATATATATATTTATATGTATATACAATATATATAATATTCTATATATAATGATATATATTATATTATATATAATATATATTATGTATATATAATATATATTACATATATGTATTACTATGTATATATATATATATATAATATATATATATATATGAGCTACATTGCATTCCTTTCTTTCCTCACAGCAACAGTCACCGGCATACATATGTACCATGATGAATCTATTTAGCACTGATAGAGTGTGTCTTGCAGTTCTATGCAAGCTGTTATAAATAATATTGTACCTTGTTTTTGAGACAAATAATTGTTATTTAGTATTTTGGGCTAGAGTTTATGAAAGTATTTAACAAAAAAAAAAAAACACAAAAAAAAACAAGAAAAAGAAAATTCAAAGCAAAAACATCTTTTAAAATCTTTAAAAAAAAAATTGCCAAAAAAAAAACAAAAAAAAAAAACAAGTTAAATAAAATTAAAAAAAAAAAAAGTTTGATACTGGAAAAGTATTCCTTTTTTTTTTTTTTTCCAATTTTTTTTTTTTTTTTTTCCAATTTTTTTCCCCTCCCTAGTTAGTTAGCTAAATTAGTTCTAGTTTTGCCATAGCTCTGTTTTTGGGCAATATGTCAAAAATTAATTAATAAATAAATAAAAACAGTGTTATATGAAATGCTGTTTGTCTTTAATTCTTCTCAGTTGTTTTCAGGTTGTGTGCACATGAATATATCGATGTTGATGAATATTGAACTATGATTGATAATAATGATTATGAATAAATAGTTGTATGTTTCAGGTTGGTAACTTTTCTTCCTAAATAAATTATAATTTGTATTGTATGAGAAGTTATCACGCATCATTGTCATCCTCATTATTATGATTATTATTATTATTATTATAATAAATATTAATACTATCTTCATTTTTTTTTTGTGACTGCCTCATAAGATCCTCTTGGATTTTTATTTGGTTTTAGTTATTAATTATTTCATATATTTGTGCTACAAAAAAATGAAGGAAGGTTTTCAAAAAATAAATGAGAATGAAAATTATTGTTATTGAAAAAACAAATTCAAAATAAAAAAAGAAAAACAAATATGGAAGAGTTTTATTAGTGATGTTTCAAAGTTTGTTATCTTCAAGTTTTCTATTATAGCCTTGCAGCTAATTTTAGTTTTATGATTAAAAAATTAGAAAATAAGTGTGGTTAGTTGGACTTTGAATAACAAATTGATTAAAAAAAAAAAGAACAAACAATAAAAACAACAACTTTTCTCCCCACCCATATATACACACACATATTGTTTTTGTTTTTTTCTATTATGAATATTTTTTTTAAGTGTCATAAAAGTTAGTGTATATAATTGTATATCATGTGACTTTATGAGGTCTAAATTTTTAGCCTAATATTAGTGGGTTGCACAATGTATAAGATCAGATAAAACTCAAGTATATATGGTATTTACACTTATAAAGGTTGTATCTTGTATACAGTTTTAACCTCTAATATTAGGAGTCACATGATCAGATGAAACTCCAATATGGATAGTATGGTCTATGGTCTGACCCTCTAATATTAGTGATCACATGATTAGATGAAACTCCATTATGTAGGGTATGGCCTCAGGTATGACCCTCTAATATTAAGGGGCATATGATTAGATGAAGCTCCAATATGGATAGTATGGTCTATGGTCTGACCCTCTAATATTAGGGGACGCATGATTAGATGAAACTCCAATATGTATGGTAGTGTTTATGATCTGACCTCTAATATTAGGGGTCACATGATCAGATGAAACTCCAATATGTATAGTGTTTATGATCTGACCCTCTAATATTAGGGGTCACATGATCAGATGAAACTCCAATATGTATGGTAGTGTTTATGATCTGACCCTCTAATATTAGGGGTCACATGATCAGATAAAACTCCAATATGTATGGTAGTGTTTATGATCTGACCCTCTAATATTAGGGGTCACATGATCAGATGAAACTCCAATATGTATGGTAGTGTTTATGATCTGACCCTCTAATATTAGGGGTCACATGATCAGATAAAACTCCAATATGTATGGTAGTGTCTATGGTGGGACCCTCTAATATTAGGGGTCACATGATCAGATAAAACTCCAATATGTATGGTAGTGTCTATGGTGGGACCCTCTAATATTAGGGGTCACATGATCAGATAAAACTCCAATATGTATGGTAGTGTCTATGGTGGGACCCTCTAATATTAGGGGTCACATGATCAGATAAAACTCCAATATGTATGGTAGTGTCTATGGTGGAACCCTCTAATATTAGGGGTCACATGATCAGATAAAACTCCAATATGTATGGTAGTGTCTATGGTGGACCCTCTAATATTAGGGGTCACATGATCAGATAAAACTCCAATTATGTATGGTAGTGTCTATGGTGGGACCCTCTAATATTAGGGGTCACATGATCAGATAAAACTCCAATATGTATGGTAGTGTCTATGGTGGGACCCTCTAATATTAGGGGTTACATGATCAGATAAAACTCGAATATGTATGGTAGTGTCTATGGTGGGACCCTCTAATATTAGGGGTCACATGATCAGATAAAACTCGAATATGTATGGTAGTGTCTATGGTGGGACCCTCTAATATTAGGCTAAAATTAAGGTATCTGAAAGTTGCATGATATACAATTATATACAGTACATTTTTTTTTTAATTCAATTTTTAAATTAGTTTTTAATTGTTTTGTTTTTTGTTTAATTATTATTGTTAACCTAAAATCAAATTGGTCAGGACAGAACAGTTATTTCTGCCGAGTGAGACATTTTTTTTATTTACGATAAAATTTTCAATTTAGTTTTTTGGGGGGTGAGGGATCTTCAAAATTGGTTTGTTTGTTTTTCCTCCCCTTCCCTGCATTGGCACAATCCAAATATTCAGCCCTTACTTTTCTTGGTTCTTTTTATTTATGAACATTCTTTTTCATCTGGAATATTCTATCAGGTCACATTAAAAAGGAACATCTTACCTCTGACTTTAAAAGAATTTTTATTTATTCTATTTTATTTTTTTTTTAAATAATGGTTGCAGCTGACATATTGAGAGGTGGGCATCTTTAATTACTTGATCATCATTTGCACTGCATATCTTACCTGGCAAGGTTAGATAGTGACCTTGGCTTTTTAAGAAAAAAAAAAACATTTAAAAAAATTTTTTTTTTTAAATTTAAAAAAAAAAATTTTTTTTTAAATTAAAAAAAAAAAAAAATTTTTTAAAGATTTTCTTTTTTTTAATTTTTTTTTTTTTTTTTTAAATTAAAAGAAAAAGTTTTCTTTCTTTTTTTTCTTTTTCTTGTTTTATGTTCACAGAGTTGACAGAATTTTGTTTCAGTAGCTGAAAATAATAAAATGAAAAAAAAAAAAAATAATAATAATGAGAATTTTTTCCATTAAAAACACCAAACAAAAAAAAAAACAATTATTATATATTTTTTTAATAATTTCTTTTTTTTTTTTTTTTTTTTTTTTAATCTAAATTTAATTTTTTCTTTCTTTCTCTCTGCTATTGCGAGAGGTTTCAGCAACCATAATTTTTTTTTTTATATAAAAATTTTTTTTTTATATAAAATTTTTTTATTTAAAAAAAAAAAAGAGATTTTTTTAAAAATTGATTTTTAAAAGTTATGAATATCGTTTAATATTTGTAGACTTGTCTAATATTCTTGCTTTTGACAATGCAATACTTTGTGGAATTTTGTGTGTGGCCTTAAAATTGTCATTCATCATCTGTTTCTTATGTAAAAAAAAAAAAAAAAATCAAAAAATCTCTGACTAGAAAAAAAAAAATAAATGAATAAAGTAAACTGAAAATAAACACTTTTTTTTTCTTTGGAATATGAAATGGGGCAAAAAAAGAAGACAATGAAGTAAAATGGGAATTGTTTAACCACAAACTTCATTCTTGTAATCCTTTAATTTACAAGATTCTGTATTTAATGGCTTCTTTCTTTTTGTTATATCAAACTAAAGTAGTTTTGGTTTTCGTAAGTAGAGCAGCTTGTAGCTCTTCTAACGAGTACCTCAATATCAACATGGAACTATAAACCTATGTACAAGGTATTATTACACAAAAAGTTTTAGTAAATTAAAAGTCTGAAGTGACTTTATCCAAGAGTGTGTGTGTGTGTGTGGAGGGGGGGATAAAAAAAATTTCAGGTCTTTTCTGGTGAAGTGGTTTTAATCCTTTTGGTGTGGTGCATTTGGCAACCAATTAAAAGGCTTGAATTCACTTTTGACCATAAAATAAAGAAAAGCTTTAAAAAAGTTCCATTGGAGATTCTTAATTATAATACAACATATTATTTGTGGTGGTAGTAGTGGTGGTGTAAAAGCATATCACTCAAGTGAGTTTATAAGATTTTTTTTTTTTATTCACTGATACTTTTAAAAACGACTGCTTTACTAAAGTTTTTAACAGCAATAAAGTATTTTTTCTTTCTTTCTTTCTCTTTCTTTTCTTTTCTTTCTCTTTCTTTTCTTTTTTCTTCTGCTTTCTTTCTTCTTTCTTTCCTTTTTTCTTTCCTTTTTTCTTTCTTCTTTTTTCTCTCTTCTTTTTTTTTTCTTTTCTTTCCTTCTTTTTCTTTCTTCTTTTTCTTTCCTTCTTTTTTTCTTTCTTTCTTTCTTTTTCTTTCTTTCTTCTTTCTTCTTTTTCTTTCTTTTTCTTTTTTCTTTTTTTTTTCTTTTTCTTTCTTTTTTCTTTTTCTTTTTTCTTTTTTCTTTTTCTTTTTCTTCTTTTCTTTTTTCTCTTTTTTCTTTTCTTTTTTCTTTTTTCTTTCTTTTCTCTTTTTTTTCTTTTTCTTTTCTTTTTTCTTCTTTTCTTTCTTTTCCTCTTTTTTTCTCTTTCTTTTTCTTTTCTTTTCTCTTTTCTTTCTTTTTCTTTTTTCTCTTTTTTCCTCTTTTTTTTCTTTTCTTTTTCTTTTTCTTTTTCCTTTTTTCTTTTTCTTTCTTTTTTTCCTAAATTTTAGTGTCAGAGTATATCAAACGAACATTAAGCATTTGCTGGTCTGTCGGCGATACATATTGCCCTAAAGATGTAAAATTTTTACTAATATGGACTAAAGTTACATTTTTCCCTCACATATTAAAATATTTGTGTGACTTGAGTTGCTGTCTGTACCAAAAGGGTTAAAAAAAACAAAAAAAAACAATCTCTGAAATGTCCAAGGCATGGGAATTATTCAATTACAGATGAACAAAGACATGAATATGTTCAGATTTCAAAATATTTGTCAGATAATCATTAAAATTATTTAAATGGCATTTTCTCTTTCTTTTCATTTCTTTTTTTCTTTCTGAATAATTTGATATTGATTGCATTTATAATTTAAAAAAAAAAAAAAAAAACTACAAAAAACAGTTTAATAGGTCATTTTTTATTTATCATCTCTCTCTTTTCTTTTTTTTTTTTTTACAAAGATTGTTGTGACGAGTTTAAATATTGTCACATATATAGGTTTTTAACAATAAAACTTGTCTTAAAAAATACGGTTATAAATAAATAAAAAATTGATTGATGAATAATTTTCCTGGATTTTAATATTTACATCCTCAGGATATTGATATATTGATTGAATAAAATCTAGGTTAAATGTGTGGTGAGGGTAACTAAACTATTTTGACCCTTTTTTTAATTTTATTTTATTTATTTATTTATTTATTTCAAAAAATTATTGAGACCAGTTTAAATATAGTCAAATATAGGCTTCTAACAACAAAAATCTTTTCTATCAAAAAATACCATTATAAATAAAAAATTTGATTTTCAAATAATTTTCTTTGATTAACCAAAAAACTTAGGGTTATTTCCTATAACTCCAACCTGAAAAAAGGGGAACAACTCTGAATGAATTTTATCTGTTAATTAATCTACCTATTATTTTCCCATTAAACTAACCCTAACCCCATCTTCTTTTTTTCCTAGTAGACCATATATTTATTTAATAAATAATTTATAAATAATTTGATATTGATTGATTATAAATAATTTGAAAAAAAAAAAAAAAAAAAAAATACAAAAAAAAGTTTAATAGGTCATTTTTTATTATTTATTTATTTATTTATTCTTTTCACAAAAATTATTGTGACCAGTTTTAAATATTGTCAAATACAGAGATGCTGATTGGTACACGGCCTGCATCCAGTGTTTTTCTTTTTCTTCCCTCACCGTTTCAAGCTAACTGTAAATGCATTTCAACGGTTTTCTTGGAAACGAATTACAGAGGATAGGTTACAAGGTAGGAGTTAGATGGCTTTAGTTGGGACCCGTACATTTTTCCGAGGACATTCAAAGCAAATATGTGCATCCCAGGACGCACTAAATTAAGAATCTATCAGCATCCCTGGATTTTTGAGATGAGGCTTGGTAATTAGTATCATTTGGATTATTCGGACTATTCTCCTCATCTCCATTGTTATCTGTACAACGTTTCAGCCAATGTGCTCTCCGGTCTTCTTCAGGTACTTCTTGTCGGATTCAGGAACTTTCTCGGAATGTCCGAAAAGAAGGTTCCCGAGTCCGAGAAGAAATACCTGAAGAAGACCAGAGAGCACATTGGCTGAAACGTTGTACAGATAACAATGAAGATGAGGACAATAGTCCGAATAATTCAAATAATACTAACAAAAGCCTTGTCTATTAAAAAATACCATCATAAATAAAAAATTTGATTAATAAATAATTTTCCTGGATTTTAATATTTACATCCCCGATATATTGATTAAATATGTAGTCCGGGTTAAAATCATGCAAAGGGTAACCGAAAGTTAAACTTTGTAATGATCTTATATTTCCGATGCAAGTATCATTGGGGAACAAAAAAAGTTTGGATAAATGGGCTAAAGCCTGGCTCATTCTACAGTGACACTTGCATCAAGGGGAAAAAGGTCTTAAAAAGAAAGTTTAGCTTTGGGTTACCCATACTGTCATTTGAACCTGGATCAACAGGAATATTTTTGAATGTTTTTTTTTTCTTTTCTTTTTTTTTTCTTCTTCATAATTACTGCAATGATCTTGGAGTTTCTCAATCGGCTGTCCATAATGATGTTGATACTTCTATTTAGGAAGGATTGAATGATTCTAAATAGCATTTCATAGTTAACGGCTGTCCATAATGATGTTGATACTTCTATTTAGGAAGGATTGAAGGATTCTAAATAGCATTTCATAGTTAACAGCTGTCCATAATGATATTGATACTTCTATTTAGGAAGGATTGAAAGATTCTAAATAGCATTTCATATTTAACAGCTGTCCATGATGATATTGATACTTCTATTTAGGAAGGATTGAAGGATTCTAAATAGCATTTCATAGTTAACAGCTGTCCATAATGATATTGATACTTCTATTTAGGAAGGATTGAAAGATTCTAAATAGCATTTCATATTTAACAGCTGTCCCTGATGATATTGATACTTCTATTTAGGAAGGATTGAAAGATTCTAAATAGCATTTCATATTTAACAGCTGTCCATGATGAAATTGATACTTCTATTTAGGAAGGATTGAAAGATTCTAAATAGCATTTCATAGTTAACAGCTGTCCATGATGATGTTGATACTTCTATTTAGGAAGGATTGAATGATTCTAAATAGCATTTCATAGTTAACAGTTGTCCATAATGATGTTGATACTTCTATTTAGGAAGGATTGAAAGATTCTAAATAGCATTTCATAGTTAACAGCTGTCCATGATGATGTTGATACTTCTATTTAGGAAGGATTGAAGGATTCTAATAGCATTTCATAGTTAACAGTGTCCATAATGATGTTGATACTTCTATTTAGGAAGGATTGAATGATTCTAAAATAGCATTTCATAGTTAACAGCTGTCCATAATGATGTTGATACTTCTATTTAGGAAGGATTGAAGGATTCTAAATAGCATTTCATAGTTAACAGCTGTCCAGAAATAGCATTTCATAGTTAACAGCTGTCCATGATGATGTTGATACTTCTATTAGGAAGGATTGAAGGATTCTAAATAGCATTTCATAGTTAACAGCTGTCCATAATGATATTGATACTTCTATTTAGGAAGGATTGAAGGATTCTAAATAGCATTTCATAGTTAACAGCTGTCCATGATGATGTTGATACTTCTATTTAGGAAGGATTGAATGATTCTAAATAGCATTTCATAGTTAACAGTTGTCCATAATGATGTTGATACTTCTATTTAGGAAGGATTGAATAATTCTAAATAGCATTTCATAGTTAACAGCTGTCCATAATGATGTTGATACTTCTATTTAGGAAGTATTGAAGGATTCTAAATAGCATTTCATAGTTAACAGCTGTCCATGATGATGTTGATACTTCTATTTAGGAAGGATTGAAGGATTCTAAATAGCATTTCATAGTTAACAGCTGTCCATAATGATATTGATACTTCTATTTAGGAAGGATTGAAGGATTCTAAATAGCATTTCATAGTTAACAGCTGTCCATGATGATGTTGATACTTCTATTTAAGAAGGATTGAATGATTCTAAATAGCATTTTCATAGTTAACAGCTGTCCATAATGATGTTGATACTTCTATTTAGGAAGGATTGAAGGATTCTAATAGCATTTCATAGTTAACAGTTGTCCATGATGATATTGATACTTCTATTTAGGAAGTATTGAAGGATTCTAAGTAGCATTTCACAGTTAACAGCTGTCCATAATGATGTTGATACTTCTATTTAAGAAGGATTGAATGATTCTAAATAGCATTTCATAGTTAACAGCTGTCCATAATGATGTTGATACTTCTATTTAGGAAGGATTGAAGGATTCTAAATAGCATTTCATAGTTAACAGCTGTCCATAATGATGTTGATACTTCTATTTAGGAAGGATTGTAGGATTCTAAATAGCATTTCATAGTTAACAGCTGTCCATAATGATGTTGATACTTCTATTTAAGAAGGATTGAATGATTCTAAATAGCATTTCATAGTTAACAGTTGTCCATGATGATATTGATACTTCTATTTAGGAAGTATTGAAGGATTCTAAATAGCATTTCACAGTTAACAGCTGTCCATAATGATGTTGATACTTCTATTTAAGAAGGATTGAATGATTCTAAATAGCATTTCATAGTTAACAGCTGTCCATAATGATGTTGATACTTCTATTTAGGAAGAATTGAAGGATTCTAAATAGCATTTCATAGTTAACAGTTGTCCATGATGATATTGATACTTCTATTTAGGAAGGATTGAAGGATTCTAAATAGCATTTCATAGTTAACAGTTGTCCATGATGATATTGATACTTCTATTTAGGAAGTATTGAAGGATTCTAAATAGCATTTCACAGTTAACAGCTGTCCATAATGATGTTGATACTTCTATTTAAGAAGGATTGAAGGATTCTAAATAGCATTTCATAGTTAACAGCTGTCCATAATGATGTTGATACTTCTATTTAAGAAGGATTGAATGATTCTAAATAGCATTTCATAGTTAACAGCTGTCCATAATGATGTTGATACTTCTATTTAGGAAGGATTGAAGGATTCTAAATAGCATTTCATAGTTAACAGTTGTCCATGATGATATTGATACTTCTATTTAGGAAGTATTGAAGGATTCTAAATAGTATTTCACAGTTAACAGCTGTCCATAATGATGTTGATACTTCTATTTAGGAAGGATTGAATGATTCTAAATAGCATTTCATAGTTAACAGTTGTCCATAATGATGTTGATACTTCTATTTAGGAAGGATTGAATGATTCTAAATAGCATTTCATAGTTAACAGCTGTCCATAATGATGTTGATACTTCTATTTAGGAAGGATTGAAGGATTCTAAATAGCATTTCATAGTTAACAGTTGTCCATGATGATACTGATGCTTCTATTCAGGAAGGAATAAAGGATTCTAAATAGCATTTCATAGTTTATGCCATGATATCCGATTTGGATTTTTAAAAGTCAAAACAACATTGAATGCATTTAAAGTGTTTTATTCAAGATGATAGATTTCCAGACGTTATGATATGACTGTGGAATTTCATCAATTTAGGATATTGGAAAGTATCCTCTCTTTGACTGCCAATTGATTTGACGCCAGCTTCAAGGAGAATATTTCTGCGTTTGTGCATTTCAGTGTAAAACAGTGGTTCTCAAACTTTATACAATTTGGGCGCACTTGCAGTACTACAGATACTTGATAGTGCACTGTATACAAAATAGGACTAATATGTTATTAAGTTAACTGTTAAATATATAAAAAATTACACATTTAACAAAAGTAAACTTGACATACCTCTATGAAGTTTATTCATTCCTGTGTTAATGAGAAACATGAGCTTGATGAGACATTGTGATTTCTTCAATGTTTGATCTTATGTTTGAGAGACAAACTCTCATTTCATCATCAATGCATTCAAGAGTTCCTCTCTTTTTGCACTTAATTGTTGCAAGGGTTGAAAATCCCAGTTCACATAAATATGAGGTGGAAAATTGCAATAAAATAAATTTCTCTATAAAATTGTTTAAAACCTGTGTTTTTATTTAGTCGCAAGAAAAGTAACTTATAGCTATCATAATAATGTCACAACGAAACAAGCAGAGTGTAATAATACGGAGCTTGCTTCACGCGTGGCACCAAATGTAATAATATCCTTGCTGGTCACGTCACCAAATGTAACACGATGTTGGTCGGGGTGCCAAATGTAATATGATCTGGTCACGGGATCAAATGTAATACTATGCTGTCGCGGCGTCGAATCCAACGCGATGGGTGTTCCTTGACCCACAGGAAAGTTGAAGTGCTTGTTCCGGGCTGTACCTGAAAATGACCAAATTCACCAAGGTTGTTCCACAATTAACACGAATGCGTTTTTAACAATAAAAGACCTTTATTAATCATACAGTGATTAAAAATCATGTACAACCACAAAGGGGTATCGAGTTGAAGTTGAGTCGGTATTTTGTGGACTGACTGGCGATATATGCTGGGTTCTGATTCAAATTCAGGACTTTGAGTAACAATATGACAAAGCAAAGACGGTGACAAGGGCCATGAGACGGAGCTATCAATCTGCTAGGGAAGCAGTTGTCCAATCTGGTCAAGAACCAGCTGTCCGATCTGGTCAAGGACCAGCTCTCCACTCTGGTCAAGAACCAGCTCTCCAATCTACCTGGAACCCTTTTGGGTCCTCTTTTATGGGTTCCAAACCCCTGAATCCAGGGCTCTGATTGGCCAGCCAATCGAAACGCCGGACCAATGGCCCTACAGTGTAAATATCAGGAGGTGTACGAAACCCCACCCACGCGGTCGCATTTGATTGGACGGCCAATCAAACTCATGGCATTGGGTTACATATCTCGGAGGTGGGTAACAAGTCTCCGCCCCAGTTCCCTGATTGGTGAGGCACCTGATAATATTCTTGTTATTGTATAAATGGTCCTGTCAATTGCTATGATAATTCCCAGGAACCTGGCCTAAGCCACCCGAGTAAATTAGAGATTATTCAACCAAACATTTTAAAGATTAACTCTTTAAAACGTGTTTTTGCTAAATAAATGTCCTTTATCTTACACTGTTCCCCACAAGAACAATAATAGATATGGATGTCATCAGTCATAAAAATCAGACATTCATTTTTAAAGCAATCCACTTTTAGCCTGGATAAAGTGGTTCCTATCTTTTTGGAGTCTCCATGTAAATGATAATGATAAAAACAGACTTTTGCTTTACACCAACCTATTTCTGCCATTAGATTGGTTTTGTTCAAAATTATTTATCATCTTGTTTCGACGCTACAAGAATGATAATATATATTTATATGAAAACATTTGTATAAACAAAAGTCATTTGTGTTATATCAACCAAATCAACCGACTTTTAGCCATTAGAATTCTTTTGTGTTAGAGTAATTAATTTTATCTAAGTGTTGACTTTACCACACCAACTACTTGTACTCTAATCTAAGTCGCTTGTACGATCCTAGACTCAATTGGTTTTGTTTTTAAGTATCTAATCGGATATCGCCAATCAGTCCATAACACTACAGTGTTATAGAGTGTTCGTAAAGAAATGGTATAATTAGTAACTTAGTAAACATTTTGCTTTTCATATCTGGATAGATTTTTCAGGAAATACTACGGAGTGCACCTGAAAAAGCTCTGGGGCGCCCCAGTAGTGCCCTGGNTACCTAACCCGTCTCTTTTTTCCTTAAGTAGATCAATAAATAACTTATCAGTCAAGAGTGGTCCCCTTGTTTATGTTTTTAATACATCCTCGCCGGGGGAACCAAATGTAATACTACGGTGGTCGTGGCAACAAATGAATACTATGCTGTTCTGCGGAAGGCACCAATGTACCAAATATGCTGTCGCGCGCCGAGATCTAACACGATTGTTCCTTTGACCACAGAAAGTTGAAGGGGTGTTCGAGGCTGTACCTGAAAGTGACCAAATTCACCATGTTGTTCCCACAATTACAACAGACGCGGTTAATTAATAAAAGACTTTATTAGTTATACGGTAATAAAAATCATGTACAAACCACAGAGGGGTATCGGAAGTTGAATGGAGTCGGATTTTGTGGACTGACTGGCGATAATATGGGAGTCTGATCAAATACAGGTCTTTTTGAGTAGCAAGATGAACAAGCAAAGACGGCGATAAGGCTATGAGACAGAGCTTCAATCTGCTATGGAGCAGTTGTCCAATCTGGTCAAGAACCAGCTCTGATCTGCTTGAACCCTTTTGAGGACCTCTTTTTATGGTTCCAAACCCCTTGAATCCAGGGCTCTCGATTGGCCAGCCCAATGAAACGTCGCGACCAATGCCCTACATTGTAAACATCAGGAGGCGTACAAAAACCCACCCACGCGGTCGCATTTTTGATGGACGGCCAATCAAAAAATCATGGCCTGGGTTACAATCTTGGACGGGACAACAAGTCTCCGCCCGTTTCCTGATTGGTGAGGCCACCTATAATATTTTTGTTATTGTTATAAATGGTCTTGTGCCAGACTTATCTGTCAGTTGCTATGATAATTCCCAGAAATTGGCGGGATTATGTTATTCTTACTGAATCATTATTTTTAAGATTTAATCTTTAAACTAACTTTGTTGAGTAAATTCTCTTATCTTATGCGTCCTCACAAGAACGACAAATAGATATGTATATGACAGCAGTTGTATAAAAACAGGTCATTCGTTTTATATCAAACGATTTTAGCTTAAAATTTTTGTTCGAGTAATTTTCTTATCTTGTGTTTTGATGTTACCCCTACACTGACTTGTATTCTGATGAAATTAAGTCGATTGTATGACTTAGACCACAATTGTTATTTTTTATATCCAAAAGTTAACCAAAATTTGTTTTTTCAACTATCTAATGAGATATTTGCCAGTCAATCCATAACACTACTACAGTTGTTATATGTTGGAGTTATAGGAAAATACCCCCCAAAATTGGTATATCATGGAGAAAAGTTATATATCATGTTCAAAATGTTTATTTTCAATGTTCTCTCTCCAAACATTTTGGTCTCCTGGATACTTTTATTATTATTATTGTGTGTGTGTGTGTGTCCATGGCCTTTTCTCCCTATTTTGTGTTAAGCCAACTTTATCTGCATTCCTCTCAAATGTTTGGTTACTTTAATATTAGGCCCCTTCTGACAATCGGCGGTCACGTCAAGCCCCTAGCAACCTATATGCATTTTCCAACCCTTATTGCCCTTATAGCAAGCCCCAACCACTTTTTATCATATGGGTGCTAGAAGCCAGTGATTGAGGTCTACATGTTTCCTGGGAATGACGTTAACTCTATCTGATGTTGAGGTTCCAGTTTGGAGCGTTGGGAATGTGCAGCACCCCTTTCATCCACCATTGCTCCCTGGTCCACTCTGACCCAGAGTGGTAATACTGTTAGCGTCCCATCTATGGGTTAAATAGAAAAATGTATTGCATAAAAAAAATTGTTATTATCCATTAAGAATTCTTATTTTAAAAACTTTATCGCATTAAATGACCCACTGAGGTTGATATGCGTAAAACAAAACCAAACGGAAACCTAACTATTAATATTACTCTTGCTGTTCTAACCATCTATTATACATTTTTTTTAGTTTCAAGGAGACCGCTATAATCGTTTCTTCAAGCGCAAAAAGTCCCCTCTCAAGTATTTTGCGGCAACACTCCCAAGTAGTCCTGACACAATCCGTCCAAAAGTTCACTTCACTTTTAAGAAGATTCAAAACACAACAACCCTGTTCTCTCCACTGAAAAGACATTCTGCCCCGAGAGAACTTCGCCTCGGCATTTATTCCTCTCAGCTTGCCGAACCCCTTTTCAACTAAACAGGGTGACAGCAATCCCACCACTCGCGATCAGGAGGTTGCGAGTTCAATCTTCGCTACACTATTCTGACTATCTATTATACACTAGTAGGTGATATGAGATTCCGATAAATTCATAGAAACTTTTTATACACTAATAGGTGATATGAGATTCGATAAATTTCAATAGGAAACTTTTATACAATAGTAGTGATATGAGATTCCGATAAATTAAGAGGAAACTTTTTATACAATAGTAGGTGATATTGAGATTCCGATTAAATTCAATAGGAAAATTTTTATACAATTAGGTAGGTGATATGAGATTTCGATAAATTCAATAGGAAACTTTTTATACAATAGTAGGTGATATGAGATTCCGATAAAATTCAATAGGAAACTTTTTATACAATAGTAGGTGATATGAGGATTCTGATAAATTCATAGGAAACTTTTATACACTAGTAGTGATATGAGATTCATAAATTCAATAGGAAACTTTTTATACACTAGTAGGTGATAGAGATTCCGATAAAATTTGAATTTATCGGATCTCATATTCACCACTAGTGTATAAAAAGTTTCCTATTGAATTTATCGGGAATCTCATATCACCTACTAGTGTATAAAAAGTTTCCTATTGAATTTATCGGAATCTCATATCACCTACTAGTGTATAAAAAGTTTCCTATGAATTTATCAGAATCTCATATCACCTACTAGTGTATAAAAAGTTTCCTATTGAATTTATCGGAATCTCATATCACCTACTAGTGTATAAAAAGTTTCCTATTGAATTTATCGGAATCTCATATCACCTACTAGTGTATAAAAAAGTTTCCTATTGAATTTTATCGGATCTCATATCACTACTATTGTATAAAAAAGTTTCCTATTGAATTTATCGGAATCTCATATCACCTACTATTGTATAAAAAAGTTTCCTATTGAATTTATCGAATCTCATATCACCTATTAGTGTATAAAAAGTTTCCTATTGAATTTATCGGAATCTCATATCACCTACTAGTGTATAATAGATAGTCAGAATAGTGTAGCGAAGATTGAACTCGCAACCTCCTGATCGCGAGTGGTGGGATTGCTGTCACCCCTGTTAGTTGAAGGGGTTCGGCAACTGAGAGGAATAAATGCCGAGGTGAGTTCTCTCGGGGCAGAATGTCTTTTTCAGTGGAGAGAACGGGGTGTTGTGTTTTGATCTTCTTAAAGTGAAGTGAACTTTTGACGGATTGTGTCAGGACTACTTGGGAGTGTTGCCGGCAAAATACTGTGAGAGGGGACTTTTTGCGGTTGAAGAAACTGATTATAGCGGTCATCACTTGAAACTAACAAAAAAATATATAATAGATGGTTAGAACAGCAAGAGTAATATTAATAGTTAGGTTTCGTTTTGGTTTTGTTTTACGGCATATCAACCTCAGTGGGTCATTTAATGCCGATAAAGTTTTGAAATAAAATAATTCTTAATGGATAATACAATTTTTTTATAAATACATTTTTCTATTTAACCCATAGATGGGACGCTAACAGGTATTACCACTCTGGGTCAGAGTGGACCAGGGAGCAATGGTGATGAAGGGGTGCTCCACATTCCCCAAACCTCCAAAACTGGAACCTCAACATCAGATAGAGTTTAACGTCATTCCCAGGACATGTAGACCCTCAATCACTGCCTTCTAGCACCCATATGATAAAAAGTGGTTGGGGCTTGTATAAGGGCAATAGGGTTGGGAAAATCATATAGGTGCTAGGGCTTGACGTGACCAGTCGATTGATCAGAAGGGGCCTATATTAATAGTAAACCAACATTTGAGAAGGAATGCAGAATAAAGTTGGCTTAACAACAAAATAGGGAGAAAAGGCCATGGACACACACACACACACAATAATAATAATAAAAGTATCCAGGAGACAAAAAAATTGTTTGGAAGAGAGAACCATTGAAAATACACATTTTGAACATGATATATAACTTTTCTACATGATATACCAATTTTTGGGGATTATTTCCTATAACTCCAACATATAACACTGTAGTAGTGTTATGGATTGACTGGCAATATCTCATTAGATAGTTGAAAAAACAATTTTAGTTAACTTTTGGATATAAAAATAACAATTGTGTCTAAAGTCGTACAATCGACTTATATCAGAATACAAGTCAGTGGTAGGGGTAACATCAACACAAGATAAGAAAAAATTACTCGAACAAAAATTTTAAAGGCTAAAAGTCGGTTGATATAAAACGAATGACTGTTTTATACAACTGCTGTCATATACATATCTATTGTCATTCTTGTGAGGACTGCATAAGATAAGAGAATTTACTCAACAAAGTTAGTTTAAAGATTAAATCTTAAAAATATAGATTCAGTAAGAATAACATAATCCCAGACCAATTTCTGGGAATTATCATAGCAACTGACAGATAAGTCTGGCACAAGACCATTTATACAATAACAAAAATATTATCAGGTGCCTCACCAATCAGGAAACTGGGGCGGAGACTTGTTGTCCCCCGTCCAAGATGTGTAACCCAAGGCCATGATTTTGATTGGCCGTCCAATCAATGCGACCGCGTGGGTGGGTTTTTGTATGCCTCCTGATGTTTTACAATTGTAGGGCCATTGGTCCGACGTTTCTATTGGCTGGTCAATCAGAGCCCTGGATTCAGGGTTTGGAACCCATAAAAAGGTCTCAAAAGGGTTCCAAGGCAGATCAGAGAGCTGGTTCTTGACCAGATTGGACAACTGCTTCCATAGCAGATTGATAGCTCTGTCTCATAGCCCTTATCGCCGTATTTGCTTTATCATCTTGCTACTCAAAACTCCTGTATTTGATCAGAACTCAACATATATCGCCAGTCAGTCCACAAAATTCCGACTCCACTTCAACTTCGATACCCCTTTGTGGTTGTACATGATTTTTATTACCGTATAACTAATAAAGGTCTTTTATTATTAAACCGCGTCTGTTGTAATTGTGGAACAACATTGGTGAATTTGGTCACTTTCAGGTACAGCCCAGAACAAGCCCTTCAACTTTCCTGTGGGTCAAAGAACACCCATCGTGTTAGATTCGGCGCCGCGACAGCATATTGGTACATTTGGTGCCTTCCCGCAGACATGACATAGTATTACATTTGGTTCCCGCGGCGAGGATAGTATTACAAACATAAACAAAGGGGAACCACTCTTGACTGATAAGTTATTTATTGATCTACTAGGAAAAAAGAAGACAGGGTTAGGGTAATTCGGAAAATAAATAAATAATTTATCACTCAAGAGTGGTTCCCCTTTGTTTATGTTAGGGTTATAGGAAAAAACCTTTTTTTTTTTAGCTGGCTTCAGTCACAAAGGCCGCATCCCCAAAGACCTACTGTATTGGGAATTAGTAGAGGGCACCTGACCGGTAGGGAGACCTGCACTTTAAAGATGTCTGCAAGAAGGACATGAAGACATGCCACATCAACACCAACACATGGGAGGCTTGTGCAGAAAAACTGAGCGACCTGGCGCCTCCTCGTCAAACAAGGACAAAAAGGAGTGAAAAGAGTGCCAGAAGGATGGAGAGAAAATAGCAACTCCAGCAAGCATCACTGTTTGTTTGCAGTCATTGCAACAGAGATTGCCATTCAAAAATTGGTCTGTTCAGCCACTCACGCAGTTGCAGATAGAAAGAAGAAAGGGGGGGTGCATTATGCCATCATCTTTGGAAGGATGCCAACAATACCATTTTTTTTTTTTCAGCTCAGACTGACATTAATACGATTATTAGGTATTTTTCGTTAGGAAGATAAAGATGAAGTCAAATCTCTCTGGGTGAATGCGTATCTACGAGGGTTAGTCAAAAAGTCATGCCATTTTGTTTAGGACAGGTATAATTACCAACACAGGAACATGTATCATACATCAAAATGAAGCTGGTACTCTGTGGATCACATCCATACTTCTCTACATAGTCACCGTTTCTCTCAATAGCAATGTTCCACCTTCGAATGAGAGCATGTATCCCTGCCCCGTAAAACTTTGTTGATTGTTCTTTGAGCCACTTCTTCACTACAGATTTCACTTCCTTGTCACTAGAATAATGTTTGCCTCTCAAACCGTCTTTCATGGGGCCAAAGAGAGGCAAACATTATTCCAGTGACAAGGAAGTGAAATCTGTAGTGAAAAGTGGCTCAAAGAACAGTCAACAGAATTTTACAGGACAGGGATACATGCTCTCATTTGAAGATGGAACATTGCTATTGAGAGAAATGTTGACTATATGGAGAAGTAGGGATGTGATCCACAGAGTACCAGCTTCATTTTTATGTACGATACATGTTCCTGTATTGGTAATTATACCTGTCCTAAACAAAATGGCATTACTTTTTGACTCACCTATGTGGAAAAGTAGGGATGTGATCCCCAAAGGACCAGCTTCATTTTGACATATGATACATGTTCCTGTGTTTGTAATTATACCTGTCCTAAATAAAATGGCATTACTTTTTGGAATCCCCTATGTGGAGAAGTAGGGGGTGATCCACAGAGACCAGCTTCATTTTATGTATGATACATGTTCCTTATTGGTAATTATACCTGCCTAAACAAAATGGCATTACTTTTGACTCACCCTTGTAATTTGTTATACCCTCTATAACAGCAACTTCAGTGTTTGGAAGGGGTTGCATTTCCTTTTAAGGTTATGCACTAGTGAGTATCCGGGGAGGAGCCAGATATTGCTTTTAATAACTTGAATCACTGTTGTAGTCATCATCATCATCTGATAATTCTTAGTAAAATTTGATCAAACTCTTATTTTACACCAGTGGTTCTCAAACCGTGCGCCCCAGAGCTTTTTCTGGTGCCGCTCCATAGTATTCCTGAAAAATCTATCCAGATATGAAAAGCAAATGTATACTAAGTTACTATATTATACCATTTCTTTACGAACACTTCTACTTGTTTCGTTGCAACCTTATTATGATAGTTATAAGTTACTTTTCTGCAACTAAATAAAAAATACAAGTTTTAAACAATATTTATGGAGAAAAAATTATTTTATTATTGCATTTTCCACCTCATATTATGTGAACTGGGATTTTCAAACCCTTGCAACAATTAAGTGTAAAAAGAGAGAACTCTCAATGCATTGATGAAGAAAATGAGAGTTTGTCCTCAAACATAAGACCAAACATTGAAGAAATCGCAAGGTCTCATCAAGCTCATGTTTCTCATTAAGACAGGAATGAATAAACTTCATAGGGATGTTAAGTTGATTTGTTAAATGTTGTTATTTTTTAATATTTAAACAGTTAACTTAATAACATATTAGTCCTATTTTTGTATACAGTGCACTATCAAGTATCTGTAGTACTGTAAGTGCGCCCAGACTGTTATAAAGTTTGAGAACCACTGATTTAACTTATAATATATAAGTTCTATTTTGTATACAGTGAGCTATCAAGTATCTGTAGTACTGTAAGTGCGCCCAGACTGTATAAAGTTTGAGAACCACTGAGTTAACTTAATAACATATACTTCTATTTGTATACAGTGCGCTATCAAGTATCTGTAGTACTGTAAGTGCGTACAGACTGTATAAAGTTTTTAGAACCCACTGTTTTACACTGAAATGCACAAAACACAGAAATATTCTCCTTGAAGCTGCATCAAATCAATTAGCAGTCAAAAGAGGATACTTTCAATATCCTAAATGGATGAAATCCACAGTCCTATCAAATGTCGGAAATTCTATCATAACGTCTGCGAAATCTATCATCTTGAATAAAACACTTTAAATGCATTCAATTTGTTTTGACTTTTAAAAAATCCAAATCAGATATCATGGCAAAAACTATGAAATGCTATTAGAATCTTTCAATCCTTCCTTAAATAGAAGCCATCAACATCATCATGGACAGCAGTTAAACTATGAAATGCTATTTAGAATTCCTTCAAACCTTTCCTAAATAGAAGTATCAACATCATTATGGACAGCTGTTAACTATGTGAAATGCTTATTTAGAATCATTCAATCCTCCTAAATAGAAGTATCAACATCATTATGGACGCTGTTAACTATGAAATGCTATTTAGAATCCTTCAACCCTTCCTAAATAGAAGTATCAACATCATTATGGACAGCCGTTAACTATGAAATGCTATTTTAGAATCCTTCAATCCTTCCTAAATAGGAAGTTCAACATCATTATGGACAACTGTTAACTATGAAATGCTATTTAGAAATCCTTCCTAAATAGAAGTATCAACATCATATGGGACAGCTTGTTAACTATGAAATGCTATTTAGAATCATTTCAAATCCTTCCTAAATAAGAAGTATTCAACATCATTTATGACAGCTGTTAACTATGAAATGCTATTAGACCTTCAATCCTTCCCTAAATAGAAGTATCTACATTTCATTATGGACAGCCGTTAACTATGAAATGCTATTTAGAATCCTTCAAATCTTCCTAAATAGAAGTATCAACATCATTATGGACAACTGTTAACTATGAAAATGCTATTTAGAATCCTTCCTAAATAGAAGTATCAACATCATTATGGGACAGCTATGAATATGAAATGCTATTTAGAATCCTTCAATCCTTCCTAAATAGAAGTATCAACATCATTATGGACAACTGTTAACTATGAAATGCTATTTAGAATCCTTCAACGCTTCCTAAATAGAATATCAACATATTATGGACAGCCGTTAACTATGAAATGCTATTTTAGAATCCTTCAACCCTTCCTAAATAGAAGTATCAACATCATTATGGACAGCCGTTAACTATGAAATGCTATTTAGAATCCTTCAATCCTTCCTAAATAGAAGTATCAACATCATTATGGACAACTGTTAACTATGAAATGCTATTTAGAATCCTTCCTAAATAGAAGTATCAACATCATTATGGACAACTCCAAGATCATTGCAGTAATTATGAAGAAAAAAATAAATAAAAATAAAAACATTTAAAAAATATTCCTGTTGATTCCAGGTTCAAATGACAGTAGGTAACCAAAGCTAACTTTTTTTTAGCCCTTTCCCTTGATGCAAGTGTCACTGTAGAATGAGCCAGGCTAACCCATTTAACAAACTCCCCAATGATACTTGCATCGGAAATATAAGATCTTAAAAAGTTTAACTTTCGGTTACCCTTTGCATGATTTTAACTCGGACTACATATTTAATCAATATATCAATATATTGGGGATGTAAATATTAAAATCCAGGAAAATTATTTATTAATCAAATTTTTTATTTATGATGGTATTTTTTAACAGACAAGGCTTTTGTTAGTATTATTTGGATTATTCGGACTATTGTCCTCATCTTCATTGTTATCTGTACAACGTTTCAGCCAATGTGCTCTCTGGTCTTCTTCAGGTATTTCTTCTCGGACTCGGGGACCTCCTTTTAGGACATTCCGAGAAAGTTCCTGAGTCCGACAAGAAGTACCTGAAGAAGGCCAGAGGGCACATCGGCTGAAACGTTGTACAGATAACAATAAAGATGAGGAGAATAGTCCGAATAATCCAAATGATACTAATTACCAAGCCTTATCTCAAAAATCCAGGGATGCTGATAGTTTCTTAATTTAGTGCGTCCTGGGATGCGCATATTTGATTTGAATGTCCTCGGAAAAATGTATGGGTCCCAACTAAAGCCATCTAACTCCTACCTTGTAACCTATCCTCTGTAATTCGTTTCCAAGAAACCATTGAAATGTATTTACAGTTAGCTTGAAACTGTGAGGGAAGAGGGAAGAAAGAAGAAAAAAGAAAAACACCGGTATGCAGGCCGTGTACCAATCAGCATCTCTGTATTTGACAATATTTAAACAGGTCACAATAATTTTTGTGAAAAGAATAAATAAATAAATAAATAAATAAATAAAAATGACCTATTAAACTTTTTTTGTATTTTTTTTTTTTTTTTTTTTTTTTTCAAATTATTTATAATCAATCAATATCAATATAATGCAATCAATATCAAATATTCAGAAAAAAAAAGAAATGAAAAGAAAGAGAAAATGCCATTTAAATAATTTTAATGATTATCTGACAAATATTTTGAAATCTGAACATATTCATGTCTTTGTTCATCTGTAATTGAATAATTCCCATGCCTTGGACATTTCAGAGATTGTTTTTTTTTTTTTTTTTTAACCCTTTTGGTACAGACAGCAACTCAAGTCACACAAATATTTTAATATGTGAGGGAAAAATGTAACTTTAGTCATATTAGTAAAATTTTACATCTTTAGGGCAATATGTATCGCCGACAGACCAGCAAATGCTTAATGTTCGTTTGATATACTCTGACACTAAATTTAGAAAAAAAGAAAGGAAAGAAAGAAAAAAAGAGGAAAAGAAAAAAAAAAAGAAAGAAAGAGAAAAAAGGAAAGAAAAGAGAAAAGAAAAAGAAAAAAAGAAAAAGAAAAAAGGAAAAAAGAAGAAAAAGAAGAAAAAAAAAGAAAAGAAAAAAAGAAAAAAAGAAAGAAGAAGAAAGAAAAAAAGAAAGAAAAAAGAAAGAAAAAAGAAGAAAGAAAGAAAGAAAGAAGAAAGAAAGAAGAAAGAAAAAGAAAGAAAAGAAAAAAAAGAAGGAAAGAAGAAGAAAGAAAAAAAGAAAGAAAGAAGAAAGAAAGAAAAAAGAAAAGAAGAAAAAAGAAAGAAAGAAAAAAGAAAGAAAGAAAAAGAAAGAAAGAAAAAAAAAAAAGAAGAAAGAAGAAAAAGAGAAAAAAAAAGAAAGAAAGAAAAAAGAAAGAAGAGAGAAAAAGAAGGAAAGAAGAAGAAAGAAAGCAGAAGAAAAAAGAAAAGAAAAGAAAAGAGAGAAAGAGAAAGAAAAGAAAGAAAGAGAAAAGAAAGAGAAAGAGAAAGAAAGAAGAAAAATACTTTATTGCTGTTAAAAACTTTAGTAAAGCAGTCGTTTTTAAAAGTATCAGTGAATAAAAAAAAAAAATCTTATAAACTCACTGAGTGATATGCTTTTACACCACCACTACTACCACCACAAATAATATGTCGTATTATAATTAAGAATCTCCAATGGAACTTTTTTAAAGCTTTTCTTTATTTTATGGTCAAAAGTGAATTCAAGCCTTTTTAATTGGTTGCCAAATGCACCACACCAAAAGATTAAAACCACTTCACCAGAAAAGACCTAAATTTTTTTTATCCCCCCTCCACACACACACACACACTCTTGGATAAAGTCACTTCAGACTTTTAATTTACTAAAACTTTTTGTGTAATAATACCTTGTACATAGTTTATAGTTCCATGTTGATATTGAGGTACTCGTTAGAAGAGCTACAAGCTGCTCTACTACGAAAACCAAAACTACTTTAGTTTGATATAACAAAAAGAAAGAAGCCATTAAATACAGAATCTTGTAAATTAAAGGATTACAAGAATGAAGTTTGTGGTTAAACAATTCCCATTTTACTTCATTGTCTTCTTTTTTTGCCCCATTTCATATTCCAAAGAAAAAAAAAGTGTTTATTTTCAGTTTACTTTATTCATTTATTTTTTTTTTCTAGTCAGAGATTTTTTGATTTTTTTTTTTTTTTTTTTTTAACATAAGAAACAGATGATGAATGACAATTTTAAGGCCACACACAAAATTCCACAAAGTATTGCATTGTCAAAAGCAAGAATATTAGACAAGTCTACAAATATTAAACGATATTCATAACTTTTAAAAACCAATTTTTAAAAAAAATCTTTTTTTTTTTTAATAAAAAAAAAAATTTTTATAAAAAAAAAATTTTTATATAAAAAAAAAAAAATTATGGTTGCTGAAACCTCTTGCAATAGCAGAGAGAAAGAAAAGAAAAATTAAATTTAGATTAAAAAAAAAAAAAAAAAAAAAAAGAAATTATTAAAAAAAATATATTTTAATTGTTTTTTGTTTTGTTTGGTTTTTTGATGGAAAAAATTCTCATTATTATTATTTTTTTTTTTTTTTTCCATTTTTATTATTTTCAGCTACTGAAACAAAATTCTGTCAACTCTGTGAACATAAAACAAGAAAAAGAAAAAAAAAAAAAAGAAAGAAAACTTTTCTTTTAATTTAAAAAAAAAAAAAAAAAAAAATTAAAAGAAGAAAATCTTTAAAAAAAATTTTTTTTTTTTTTAATTTTTAAAAAAAAAATTTTTTTTAAATTTAAAAAAAAAAAATTTTTTTAAATGTTTTTTTTTTCTTAAAAAGCCAAGGTCACTATCTAACCTTGCCAGGTAAGATATGCAGTGCAAATGATGATCAAGTAATTAAAGATGCCCACCTCTCAATATGTCAGCTGCAACCATTATTTAAAAAAAAAAATAAAATAGAATAAATAAAATTCTTTTAAAGTCAGAGGTAAGATGTTCCTTTTTAATGTGACCTGATAGAATATTCCAGATGAAAAAGAATGTTCATAAATAAAAGAACCAAGAAAAGTAAGGGCTGAATATTTGGATTGTGCCAATACAGGGAAGGGGAGAAAACAAACAAACCAATTTTGAAGATCCCTCACCCCCCAAAAAACTAAATTGAAAATTTTATCGTAAATAAAAAAAAATGTCTCACTCGCAGAAATAACTGTTCTGTCCTGACCAATTTGATTTTAGGTTAACAATAATAATTAAACAAAAACAAAACAATTAAAAACTAATTTAAAAATTGAATTAAAAAAAATGTACTGTATATAATTGTATATCATGCAACTTTCAGATACCTTAATAGCCTATTTTCCCACCATAGACACTACCATTATTCCTGATTTAGCCTAATATTAGAGGGTCCCACCATAGACACTACCATACATATTCGAGTTTTATCTGATCATGTGCCCTAATATTAGGGGTCCCACCATAGACACTACCATACATATTGAGTTTTATCTGATCATGTGACCCCTAATATTAAGGGTCCCACCATAGACACTACCATACATATTGGAGTTTTATCTGATCATGTGACCCCTAATATTAGAGGGTCCCACCATAGACACTACCATACATATTGGAGTTTTATCTGATCATGTGACCCCTAATATTAGAGGGTTCCACCATAGACACTACCATACATATTGGAGTTTTATCTGATCATGTGACCCCTAATATTAGAGGTCCCACCATAGACACTACCATACATATTGGAGTTTTATCTGATCATGTGACCCCTAATATTAGAGGGTCCACCATGACACTACCATACATATTGGAGTTTTTATCTGATCATGTGACCCCTAATATTAGAGTCCCACATAGACACTACCATACATATTGGAGTTTTATCTGATCATGTGACCCCTAATATTAGAGGGTCAGATCATAAACACTACCATACATATTGGAGTTTTCATCTGATCATGTGACCCCTAATATTAGAGGGTCAGATCATAAACACTACCATACATATTGGAGTTTTATCTGATCATGTGACCCCTAATATTAGAGGGTCAGATCATAAACACTACCATACATATTGGAGTTTCATCTGATCATGACCCCTAATATTAGAGGGTCAGATCATAAACACTACCATACATATTGGAGTTCATCTGATCATGTGACCCCCATTGGAGTTCATGGGTTAGAGGGTCAATCATAAACACTACCATACATATTGGAGTTTCATCTAATCATGCGTCCCCTAATATTAGAGGTCAGACCATAGACCATACTATCCATATTGAGCTTCATCTAATCATATGCCCCTTAATATTAGAGGGTCATACCTGAGGCCATACCCTACATAATGGAGTTTCATCTAATCATGTGATCACTAATATTAGAGGGTCAGACCATAGACCATACTATCCATATTGGAGTTTCATCTGATCATGTGACTCCTAATATTAGAGGTTAAAACTGTATACAAGATACAACCTTTATAAGTGTAAATACCATATATACTTGAGTTTTATCTGATCTTATACATTGTGCAACCCACTAATATTAGGCTAAAAATTTAGACCTCATAAAGTCACATGATATACAATTATATACACTAACTTTTATGACACTTAAAAAAAATATTCATAATAGAAAAAAACAAAAAACAATATGTGTGTGTATATATGGGTGGGGAGAAAAGTTGTTGTTTTTATTGTTTGTTCTTTTTTTTTTTTAATCAATTTGTTATTCAAAGTCCAACTAACCACACTTATTTTCTAATTTTTTTAATCATAAAACTAAAATTAGCTGCAAGGCTATAATAGAAAACTTGAAGATAACAAACTTTGAAACATCACTAATAAAACTCTTCCATATTTGTTTTTCTTTTTTTATTTTGAATTTGTTTTTTCAATAACAATAATTTTCATTCTCATTTATTTTTTGAAAACCTTCCTTCATTTTTTTGTAGCACAAATATATGAAATAATTAATAACTAAAACCAAATAAAAAATCCAAGAGGATCTTATGAGGCAGTCACAAAAAAAATAATGATAGTATTAATATTTATTATAATAATAATAATAATAATCATAATAATGAGGATGACAATGATGCCGTGATAACTTCTCATACAATACAAATTATAATTATTTAGGAAGAAAAGTTACCAACCTGAAACATACAACTATTTATTCATAATCATTATTATCAATCATAGTTCAATATTCATCAACATCGATATATTTCATGTGCACACAACCTGAAAACAACTGAGAAGAATTAAAGACAAACAGCATTTCATATAACACTGTTTTATTTATTTATTAATTAATTTTTGACATATTGCCCAAAAACAGAGCTATGGCAAAACTAGAACTAATTAGCTAACTAACTTAGGGAGGGGAAAAAAAAATTGGAAAAAAAAAAAAAAAATTGGAAAAAAAAAAAAAGGAATACTTTTCCAGTATCAACTTTTTTTTTTTTTTAATTTTATTTAACTTGTTTTTTTTTTTTTGTTTTTTTTTTGGCAATTTTTTTTTTTAAAGATTTTAAGATGTTTTTGCTTTGAATTTCTTTTTCTTGTTTTTTTTTTGTGTTTTTTTTTTTTTTGTTAAATACTTTCATAAACTCTAGCCCAAAATACTAAATAACAATTATTTGTCTCAAAAACAAGGTACAATATTATTTTATAACAGCTTGCATAGAACTGCAAGACACACTCTATCAGTGCTAAATAGATTCATCATGGTACATATGTATGCCGGTGACTGTTGCTGTGAGGAAAGAAAGGAATGCAATGTAGCTCATATATATATATATATATATATATATATATACATAGTAATACATATATGTAATATATATTATATTATACATAATATATATTATATATAATATAATATATATCATTATATAGAATATTATATATTGTATATACATATAAATATATATATATGATATATATCATTATATATAGAATATTATATATATTGTATATACATATAAATATATTATATATATACATCATTATATATAGAATATTATATATATTGTATATACATAAATATATTATATATGATATATATCATTATATATAGAATATTATATATATATATATACATATAAATATAATATATATATATTGAATTTTTAAATTTTTTTTTTTCAATTTATGTACACAACATCTGTCTAGTCAGTTTCATAGTGAAAATTATCTAACTCTACATCCAATAAGTCTGAGGGTTTGGAGAGGATGATGACACATCATGCAATCTCCTTCCTCACATATGTATGACATATACTCAAGAGTAGAACGCAATGTACAAGGGTCAATACCTCAAAAATGGCTCTCTTAAAAGAGGTGCTGTTGAAGGAAAATTGACGCTAAATACACAGGCTAAATATACAATTGAAAAACAGTTCTTACAAAAAAAAAAAAAAAAAAGAAGAAAAAGATAAAGAAACATACATACATACATATCCACTCGAGAGAGATTCAATTCGATTCTCTACGGTCGAATGCCTTTGTTTCTAGTTCTCAATCATTCGATTAATTAAGTTTGGGGGAGGGGTGAACCACAAAACCAAAACAAAGTTTCTTTTATTTCATGCTTTTTGTGTTGTTTTTTGGCTTTTGGTTCTAATTCTTCTCCACCATTTTTTTTAAATTCTTTTTAAAACCATATATATATATATATTTTTTTTTTTTTTAAATATTTCAAGTTAATTTTCGGTTGCACCAATTTTAAGTCACTATCCACTGTCAAATCAAACCTTGCCACCAAATATCCAAGAGTAAAGCTTCTCAAATGCATTGCTTTCCTCAAAGTCAAATAAAAATATTACACAAACAATTTATATATATATATATATATATATATATATATTTAGATACACTTTCAACAGAAAAAGTTTGGTCTCTTTTAGAAAGACCACCTTTCGTCACAAAGAAAGGAGGAAAAAAAAAAAATTAAAAAGAAAAAAAAATGAAACATCCCCAACAATAAAATGTACATTATCATATAAAATAAACATTGGGAACATTATTTTTTTTACATTTTCTATGAAGTGAAATTTTTACATATTTTTTTTTTTCAATCATTTTTCAATTTTTTTCAATTTATTTATTTATTTATTTCTGAGTTTGATTTCCCCCCCAAATTTGAATTTTTACAAAATATTTAAAGAAGTCATTACAAATATAGTCTAATATATAGAAGCCTTAGCAACAGAAATTATTGATAACAAATACTAAAATACAGTCAGTCTATTCACTTATTTAAAAAGAAAAAAAAAAAAATTGCATTCTGTTATTGATCCCCTCCATTTAGAGAAAAATTTGTTAATTAATTTCAATACACTCATTAATTTGAATGTGTTTCTACCATGCATCAAATAGTCACACCACAGCAGCAACTGCCTATCTGCCAATTTATATATTATATATATATATATATATATAATATATTTAAAAAAAAAGTTTGAAGGAGTCATAATAACCAGAAGACAAGAAGAAAATGGTTATACAGGTCTTTGGAGATTCCAATGAAATTGTATTTACTGCTCCTGGTCATCACAGCGAACTGGCTTCTCTACTGTTGTTTGAACGTTCTCTCTTCTGACCATTTTAATAAAACTGGACACCCTTCACCTTAAACTGGCCCCAGCCAGCACACAACTTGAGAAAAAACAAAACACGTATGTATCACTGGTTGAACTCGAACACAGCCTTTATTTCTTTAGTTATTTCTTTAAATCTTTCTCAGTAATCTTATGTCACTCTTTGTAAAATTTTAATTTTCTTGTTTCTCTTTTACACACAGACATAAGATTACTGAGAAAGATTTAAAGAATAACTAAAGAAATAAGGCTGTGTTCGAGTTCAACCAGTGATACATACGTGTATTTGTTTTCTCAAGTTGTGTGCTGGCCTGGGGCCAGTTTAAGGTGAAGGGTGTCCAGTTTATTAAAATGGTCAGAAGAGAGACGTTCAAACAACAGTAGAGAAGCCAGTTCGCTGTGATGACCCAGGAGCAGTAAATACAATTTCATTGGAATCTCCAAAAGACCTGTATAACCATTTTCTTCTTGTCTTCTGGTTATTATGATCTCCTTCAACTTTTTTTTTAAATATATATATTATATATATATATATATATTATATAAATTGGCAGATAGGCAGTTGCTGCTGTGGTGTGACTATTTGTATGCATGGTAGAAACACATTCAAATTAATGAGTGTATTGAAATTAATTAACAAATTTTTCTCTAAATGGAGGGGATCAATAAACCAGAATGCAATTTTTTTTTTTTCTTTTTTAAATAAGTGAATAGACTGACTGTATTTTAGTATTTGTTATCAATAATTCTGTTGCTAAGGCTTCTATATATTAGACTATATTTGTAATGACTTCTTTTAATATTTTGTAAAAATTCAAATTTGGGGGGGAAATCAAACTCAGAATAAATAAATAAATAAATTGAAAAAATTGAAAAAATGATTGAAAAAAAAAAAATATGTAAAAAATTTCACTTCATAGAAAAATGTAAAAAAAAATAATGTTCCCAATGTTTATTTTTATGATAATGTACATTTTATTGTTGGGATGTTGTCATTTTTTTTTCTTTTTAATTTTTTTTTTTTTTTCCTCCTTTCTTTGTGACGAAAGGTGGTCTTTTCAAAAGAGACCAAACTTTTTCTGTTGAAAGTGTATCTAATATATATATATATATATATATATATTATATATAAATTGTTTGTGTAATTATTTTATTTGACTTTGAGGAAAGCAATGCATTTGAGAAGCTTTTACTCTTGGATATTTGGTGGCAAGGTTTGATTTGACAGTGGATAGTGACTTAAAATTGGTGCAACCGAAAATTAACTTGAAATATTTTAAAAAAAAAATATATATATATATATGGTTTTAAAAAAGATTTAAAAAAAATGGTGGAGAAGAATTAGAACCAAAGCCAAAAAACAACAACAAAAAGCATGAAATAAAGAACTTTGTTTTTGGTTTGTGGTTCACCCTCCCCAAACTTAATTAATCGAATGATGAGAACTAGAAACAAAGGCATTCGACCGATAGAGAATCGAATTGAATCTCTCTCGAGTGGATATGTATGTATGTATGTTTCTTTATCTTTTTCTTTTCTTTTTTTTTTTTTTTGTAAGAACTGTTTTCAATTGTATATTTAGCCTGTGTATTTAGCGTCAATTTCCTTCAACAGCACCTCTTTTAAAGAGAGCCATTTTTGAGGTATTGACCCTTGTACATTGCGTTCTACTCTTGAGTATATGTCATACATATGTGAGGAAGGAGATGCATGATGTGTCATCATCCTCTCCAAACCCTCAGACTTATTGGATGTAGAGTTAGATAAATTTTCACTATGAAAACTGACTAGACAGATGTTGTGTACATAAATTGAAAAAAAAAAAATTTTAAAAATTCATATATATATAATTTATTTATATGTATATATAATATATATAATATTCTATATATAATGATATATATCATATTAATATATTTATATGTATATACAATATATATAATATTCTATATAAATGATGATATATATAATATATTTATATGTATTACAATATATATAATATCTATATATAATGAATATATCAATATAATATATTTATATGTATATACAATATATAATTCTATATATAATGATTATATATTATATTATATATAAATATATATGTTAATATTAATATATATTACATATATGCTAGTATATATATATTATTATATATATATATATATGAGCTACATTGCATTCCTTTCTTTCCTCACAGCAACAGTCACCGGCATACATATTGTACCATGATGAATCTATTTAGCACTGATAGAGTGTGTCTTGCAGTTCTATGCAAAGCTGTTATAAATAATATTGTACCTTGTTTTTGAGACAAATAATTGTTATTTAGTATTTTGGGCTAGAGTTTATGAAAGTATTTAACAAAAAAAAAAAAAAAAACACAAAAAAAAAACAAGAAAAGAAAATTCAAAGCAAAAACATCTTTAAAATCTTTAAAAAAAAAAAATGCCAAAAAAAAAACAAAAAAAAAAAAACAAGTTAAATAAAATTAAAAAAAAAAAAAGTTTGATACTGGGAAAAGTATTCCTTTTTTTTTTTTTTTTCCAATTTTTTTTTTTTTTTTCCAATTTTTTTCCCCTCCCTAGTTAGTTAGCTAAATTAGTTCTAGTTTTGCCATAGCTCTGTTTTTGGGCAATATGTCAAAAATTAATTAATAAATAAATAAAAACAGTGTTATATGAAATGCTGTTTGTCTTTAATTCTTCTCAGTTGTTTTCAGGTTGTGTGCACATGAATATATCGATGTTGATGAATATTGAACTATGATTGATAATAATGATTATGAATAAATAGTTGTATGTTTCAGGTTGGTAACTTTTCTTCCTAAATAAATTATAATTTGTATTGTATGAGAAGTTATCACGCATCATTGTCATCCTCATTATTATGATTATTATTATTATTATTATAATAAATATTAATACTATCTTCATTTTTTTTTTGTGACTGCCTCATAAGATCCTCTTGGATTTTATTTGGTTTTAGTTATTAATTATTTTCATATATTGTGCTACAAAAAAATGAAGGAAGGTTTTCAAAAAATAAATGAGAATGAAAATTATGTTTATTGAAAAAACAAATTCAAAATAAAAAAAAGAAAAACAAATATGGAAGAGTTTTATTAGTGATGTTTCAAAGTTTGTTTATCTTCAAGTTTTCTATTATAGCCTTGCAGCTAATTTTAGTTTTATGATTAAAAAAATTAGAAAATAAGTGTGGTTAGTTGGACTTTGAATAACAAATTGATTAAAAAAAAAAAAGAACAAACAATAAAAACAACAACTTTTCTCCCCACCCATATATACACACACATATTGTTTTTTGTTTTTTTTCTATTATGAATATTTTTTTAAGTGTCATAAAAGTTAGTGTATATAATTGTATATCATGTGACTTTATGAGGTCTAAATTTTTAGCCTAATAGTGGGTTGCACAATGTATAAGATCAGATAAAACTCAAGTATATATGGTATTTACACTTATAAAGGTTGTATCTTGTATACAGTTTTAACCTCTAATATTAGGAGTCACATGATCAGATGAAACTCCAATATGGATAGTATGGTCTATGGTCTGACCCTCTAATATTAGTGATCACATGATTAGATGAAACTCCATTATGTAGGGTATGGCCTCAGGTATGACCCTCTAATATTAAGGGGCATATGATTAGATGAAGCTCCAATATGGATAGTATGGTCTATGGTCTGACCCTCTAATTTAGGGGACGCATGATTAGATGAAACTCCAATATGTATGGTAGTGTTTATGATCTGACCCTCTAATATTAGGGGTCACATGATCAGATGAAACTCCAATATGTATGGTAGTGTTTATGATCTGACCCTCTAATATTAGGGGTCAACATGATCAGATGAAACTCCAAATGTATGGTAGGTTTTATGATCTGACCCTCTATATTCACATGATCAGATGAAACTCCAATGTATGGTAGTGTTTATGATCTGACCCTCTAATATTAGGGTCACATGATCAGATAAAACTCCATATGTTAGGTAGTTGTTTATGATCTGACCTCTAATATTAGGGTCACATGATCAGATGAAACTCCAATATGTATGTAGTGTTTATGATCTGACCCTCTAATATTAGGGTCATGATCAGATAAAACCCAATATGTATGGTAGTGTCTATGGTGGGACCCTCTAATATTAGGGTCACATGATCAGATAAAACTCCAATATGTATGGTAGTGTCTATGGTGGGACCCTCTAATATTAGGGGTCACATGATCAGATATAAAATCCAATATGTATGGTAGTGTTCTAGGTGGGACCCTCTAATATTAGGGGTCACATGATCAGATAAAACTCCAATATGTATGGTAGTGTCTATGGTGGAACCTCTAATATTAGGGGTCACATGATCAGATAAAACTCCAATATGTATGTAGTGTCTATGGTGGACCCTCTAATTTAGGGGTCACATGATCAGATAAACTCAATATGTATGGTAGTGTCTATGGTGGGACCCTCTAATATTAGGGGTACATGATCAGATAAAACTCCAATATGTATGGTAGTCTATGGTGGGACCCTCTAATATTAGGGTTACATGATCAGATAAAACTCGAATATGTATGGTAGTGTCTATGGTGGGACCCTCTAATATAGGGGTCACATGATCAGATAAAACTCGAATATGTATGGGTAGTGTCTATGGTGGACCCTCTAATATTAGGCTAAAATTAAGGTATCTGAAAGTTGCATGATATACAATATATACAGTACATTTTTTTTTTAATTCAATTTTTTAATTAGTTTTTAATTGTTTGTTTTTTGTTTAATTATTATTGTTAACCTAAAATCAAATTGGTCAGGACAGAACAGTTATTTCTGCCGAGTGAGACATTTTTTTTATTTACGATAAAATTTTCAATTTAGTTTTTTGGGGGGTGAGGGATCTTCAAAATTGGTTTGTTTGTTTTTCCTCCCCTTCCCTGCATTGGCACAATCCAAATATTCAGCCCTTACTTTCTTGGTTCTTTTTATTTATGAACATTCTTTTTCATCTGGAATATTCTATCAGGTCACATTAAAAAGGAACATCTTACCTCTGACTTTAAAAGAATTTTTATTTATTCTATTTTTATTTTTTTTTTAATAATGGTTGCAGCTGACATATTGAGAGGTGGCATCTTTAATTACTTGATCATCATTTGCACTGCATATCTTACCTGGCAAGGTTAGATAGTGACCTTGGCTTTTTAAGAAAAAAAAAACATTTAAAAAAATTTTTTTTTTTTAAATTTAAAAAAAAAATTTTTTTAAATTAAAAAAAAAAAAATTTTTTTAAAGATTTTCTTTCTTTTTTAATTTTTTTTTTTTTTTTTTAAATTAAAAGAAAAAGTTTTCTTTCTTTTTTTTCTTTTTCTTGTTTTATGTTCACAGAGTTGACAGAATTTTGTTTCAGTAGCTGAAAATAATAAAATGGAAAAAAAAAAAAAATAATAATAATGAGAATTTTTTCCATTAAAAACACCAAACAAAACAAAAAAACAATTATAATATATTTTTTAATAATTTCTTTTTTTTTTTTTTTTTTTTTTTAATCTAAATTAATTTTTCTTTTCTTTCTCTCTGCTATTGCGAGAGGTTTCAGCAACCATAATTTTTTTTTTTATATAAAAATTTTTTTTTTATATAAAATTTTTTTTATTTAAAAAAAAAAAGAAGATTTTTTTAAAAATTGATTTTTAAAAGTTATGAATATCGTTTAATATTTGTAGACTTGTCTAATATTCTTGCTTTTGACAATGCAATACTTGGTGGAATTTTGTGTGTGGCCTTAAAATTGTCATTCATCATCTGTTTCTTATGTTAAAAAAAAAAAAAAATCAAAAATCTCTGACTAGAAAAAAAAAATAAATGAATAAAGTAAACTGAAAATAAACACTTTTTTTTTCTTTGGAATATGAAATGGGGCAAAAAAAAGAAGACAATGAAGTAAAATGGGAATTGTTTAACCACAAACTTCATTCTTGTAATCCTTTAATTTACAAGATTCTGTATTTAATGGCTTCTTTCTTTTTGTTATATCAAACTAAAGTAGTTTTGGTTTTCGTAAGTAGAGCAGCTTGTAGCTCTTCTAACGAGTACCTCAATATCAACATGGAACTATAAACCTATGTACAAGGTATTATTACACAAAAAGTTTTTAGTAAATTAAAAGTCTGAAGTGACTTTATCCAAGAGTGGTGTGTGTGTGTGTGGAGGGGGGATAAAAAAAATTTCAGGTCTTTTCTGGTGAAGTGGTTTTAATCCTTTTTGGTGTGGTGCATTTGGCAACCAATTAAAAGGCTTGAATTCACTTTTGACCATAAAATAAAGAAAGCTTTAAAAAAGTTCCATTGGAGATTCTTAATTATAATACAACATATTATTTGTGGTGGTAGTAGTGGTGGTGTAAAAGCATATCACTCAAGTGAGTTTATAAGATTTTTTTTTTTATTCACTGATACTTTTAAAAACGACTGCTTTACTAAAGTTTTTACAGCAATAAAGTATTTTTTTCTTTCTTTTCTTTCTCTTCTTTTCTTTCTTTCTCTTTCTTTTCTTTTTTCTTCTGCTTTTCTTCTTCTTTCTTTCCTTTTTCTTTCCTTTTTTTCTTTCTTCTTTTTTCTCTTCTCTTTTTTTCTTTCTTTCCTTCTTTTTCTTTCTTTTCTTCCTTCTTTTTTTTCTTCTTTCCTTGTTTTTTTCTTTCTTCTTTTCTTTCCTTCTTTTCTTTCCTTCTTTTTTCTTCTTTCTTTTTCTTTCTTTTTCTTTCTTTTTTCTTTTTTCTTTTTCTTTTCTTTCTTTTTTCTTTTCTTCTTCCTTTTTTCATTTTCTCTTTTTTCTTTCTTTTTTCTTTTTCATTTTCTCTTTTTTCTTTTCCTCTTTTCTTTTCTTTCTTTTCCTCTTTTTCTCTTTTTCTTTCTTTTCCTCTTTTTTCTCTTTTCTTTCTTTTCCTCTTTTTTCTCTTTTTCTTTCTTTCTCTTTTTTCTCTTTTCCTCTTTCTTTTCCTCTTCCTCTTTTTTCCGCTTTTCTTTCTTTTCCTCTTTTTCCCTTTCTTTTTCTTTCTTTTTTTCCTAAATTTTAGTGTCAGAGTATATCAAACGAACATTAAGCATTTGCTGGTCTGTCGGCGATACATATTGCCCTAAAGATGTAAAATTTTTACTAATATGGACTAAAGTTACATTTTTCCCTCACATATTAAAAATATTTGTGTGACTTGAGTTGCTGTCTGTACCAAAAGGGTTAAAAAAAAAAAAAAAAAACAATCTCTGAAATGTCCAAGGCATGGGAATTATTCAATTACAGATGAACAAAGACATGAATATGTTCAGATTTCAAAATATTTGTCAGATAATCATTAAAATTATTTAAATGGCATTTTCTCTTTCTTTTCATTTCTTTTTTTCTTTCTGAATAATTTGATATTGATTGCATTTATAATTTAAAAAAAAAAAAAAAAAAAACTACAAAAAACAGTTTAATAGGTCATTTTTTATTTATCAATCTCTCTTTTCTTTTTTTTTACAAAGATTGTTGTGACGAGTTTAAATATTGTCACATTATATAGGTTTTTAACAATAAAACTTGTCTTAAAAAATACGGTTATAAATAAAATAAAAAATTGATTGATGAATAATTTTCCTGGATTTTAATATTTACATCCTCAGGATATTGATATATGATTGAATAAAATCTAGGTTAAATGGTGTGGTGAGGGTAACTAAACTATTTTGACCCTTTTTTTAATTTTATTTTATTTATTTATTTATTTATTTCAAAAAATTATTGAGACCAGTTTAAATATAGTCAAATATAGGCTTTCTAACAACAAAAATCTTTTCTATCAAAAAATACCATTTAAATAAAAAATTTGATTTTCAAATATTTTCTTTGATTAACCAAAAAACTTAGGGTTATTTCCTATAACTCCAACCTGAAAAAAGGGAACAACTCTGAATGAATTTTATCTGTTAATTAATCTACCTATTATTTTCCCATTAAACTAACCCTAACCCCATCTTCTTTTTTTTCCTAGTAGACCATATATTTAATTTAATAAATAATTTATAAATAATTTGATATTGATTGATTAAAATAATTTGAAAAAAAAAAAAAAAAAAAAATACAAAAAAAAGTTTAATAGGTCATTTTTTATTTATTTATTTATTTATTTATTCTTTTCACAAAAATTATTGTGACCAGTTTAAATATTGTCAAATACAGAGATGCTGATTGGTACACGGGCCTGATCCCAGTGTTTTTCTTTTTTCTTCCCTCACCGTTTCAAGCTAACTGTAAATGCATTTCAACGGTTTCTTGGAAACGAATTACAGAGGATAGGTTACAAGGTAGGAGTTAGATGGCTTTAGTTGGGACCCGTACATTTTTCCGAGGACATTCAAAGCAAATATGTGCATCCCAGGACGCACTAAATTAAGAATCTATCAGCATCCCTGGATTTTTGAGATGAGGCTTGGTAATTAGTATCATTTGGATTATTCGGACTATTCTCCTCATCTCCAATCTCTCTTNATCTAGTTAAATCTCCTCATTCGTTCGCCTCTGTCCTGTCTGTCCTGTCTAGTCTCCCTCTGTCCTCGCGTTCCTCTCTCTCATCGTCTCTCACCTCTCTCTCCTCTCGCCATCATCTATCCCTACTGCTTCTTTTTTTTCCCTCTCTCTCTCTCTTCTTTCTTCTCTCTTCTCTATATAATATATATTCTTTTCTTTCTGCCCTCTAGACTCTCTCTGGTCTCTCTCTGTCTCTCTGTCTGTCTGTCCTCTCTCATCCTTTTCTCACCATATTAATAATTATTTCATTACATACCAAAACTTATACGTTTTAACTGTTTTTTCTCTTTCTTTCGTTTATGGTAATCAATAAAGTTATTAATTTGCTCCATGCTAATGGAAACAACTTTATCGAGTTATTCTCTTCGTTCTTGTATTTTCTCTCGATATTTTCTAAACTCTTCATTCTTATTTTATATTCTTTTCTTCACAAATTATCGTTTGATTACTAGGCAGGACCTGGGATTATACCGCTAGTAGAGTAGATCTTTAAAATTAAAATAAACAAATTATCATAGATATACACCAGGTCCTTTCCTATCTATCAAGACGCTGGGCAGCCACTTTCTAGTTTGGAAAATAAACTAGTTTTGTATAAATCAATTCAAAAGTCCAGTTGGTGGAGTGGCCTATTTGTTGGTATCTAGCCGGAAAACGAGGGAGTATATCCTTTTCCGCTAGCCCAGACCTAAGGAGATTGATTGCTGAGGTGGCGGCGATAACACATATTGGCCACTTGTTCTATCTGTCTTTCTCCCCGCTACCTCTCCCTTTCCCCCAGAGAGAACTAAATAGTATACTGAGAAGGAATCAAGATATACATAGAGATGGGAAGTGATTAGCCCCAAAGAATTTATAAGTAGGGAGGGTCCAGAAGTAGTAAACAGTACATAGAGCATCCACATTTAAAAAAAAATGAGCAAGTCACATATGTAATGTTTAAACTATACAAAAAATAAAAAAAAAAAACCTCCGGGCGACGAATGTAAAAATCAGATTTTTGAAGATATTGCCTCGACGGTGGAGTAAAAAAATCATTGTCACCGAGTTTGTACTCAAGTACAGAAGTGGCTGGTTAAGTAACCTTTTCTACTTGACCCTTTCCAAGCCGCATACACGACGAGGTGCGAGAAATTAGTTTTAAGAACATGGACCCGGTTTCGAGGGAGCACGAGACGTCTAATTGTCAGCTCTAATGGTTGGTCTCAATCGAAACCCACCGCGGCGGATCACTAGGGCTGGGTTTGAAAAAAAACCTATATTAAGAAATCATCCAAGCTGTTTGTTAATTGAATATTTCAAAAATAATGACCATTAGACCAGACATAACCAATCCTTTTTTAATCACATCATACAGTATCATAATAAAAAAAAACACCCTGACCGATGTAAAATTAGAATTTTTTAAGAAAAACCATATTGCCATGAGGGGTGGGATAAAAAAAATCAATGTCAGTCGAGTTTCGTTCCCGCTAAGTAAGTGAAAAATCATCATCAAAATTCAACATTATAACGGATAAAAAATAAAACACAAAATTTTTGAAATGTAAACTTTAAATATGTATTAAAAAAATAAAACAAACTATACTGATATAATAAATACCAGTCATGATTTAAACAAAAACTGTTTTAAAATAAAAAACAATGAGGACTGTGTCAACAATTGTTGTATGTTCAATAAAATGTGTATGTTCAAATTTGAGTGTATTAATCTATGTATGATGATTTGGGTAATGTGACGACGGAAGCAGTGACGTAATGCTTTGTACATACAGACAAAACCGGAAGCGAATCTAACCGCATGTTTAATAGATCATGTGCTAAAAGGCGGGGGGTGGCCCTGAGGGGCTAGTCCCCCCGGCGTATTATTAAAAAACTGCATCTATGTTAAATTCATCCCAATTCACTGGAGGGCTTTCCGGCGAAGTGGAGTACTCTACTTCATACATCAATCACATCGATTACTACAGTAACCTGTAAGGTACCAATCATCGGCTTAAATAATATAAATTGATGGTTTTAATTTTAAAAAACCAGTGATAAGAAAAAACAGCAAAATAATTGGTTTAATTCAAGAATTTTGATACCCATCAGAAATAAAGATAAGACAGAAATGACTTTGGCATGAAAATAACCTAACAATGGGTGACGGACGTTGCGGTAAATGTATTCAAACAATACAACCGAACATTTAAACCATCCATTGTGTCAAACAAATGACGTTGATCTCGGTGGGCGGAGGGGTTGGGTAGATACAAATGCAAACAGTCTGAGAAGATAGAAAATGATAAGACACATGCAAGAACGATTAAATAGGAAAAGAAAAACTAAAAAGCGGGCTCATCTCAACCTGGGGCCCGCGTGGGTATAAAAAAAAAAAACAATAAGGGGACAACTAAGAGTATGAGGTCCAGCATATTACATCCAAAATTTACGAACGTGAGGTTGGAGAGATTTCTTTATTCTAAAAGTAACAGGCAGAGACAGAGAGAGTGAGTACGAGAGAGAGAGAGAGAGAAGAAAAGGAGAATATATATATAATATTTAGAGAGAGAGAGAGAGAAAGAGAGAGAGAGAAAGGGGAGAAAAGAAGAGATAGAGATAGATAGATGGCGAGAGAGGGAGAGAGGGAGAGAGGGAGAGACACACACAGACAGACAGAGGGCGAAACCGAAAGAGAGAGAGAGAGAGAAGAGAGAGAGAGAGAGAGAGAGAGAGAGAGAGAGAGAGAGAGAGAGAGAGAGAGAGAGAATTGGAAAGAGAAGGAATGGAAAGAGGGACATAGGAAAAAAGGAGACGAAGAAAAAGAAAAGATAGAGTGGAAAGGAGCGGGGAGAGAGAGAGAGAGAGAGAGAGAGAGAGAGAGAGAGGAGAGAGAGAGAGAGAGAGAGAGAGAGAATGACAAAAAGTGAGAGAAAGGAAGCAAAGTATTGTGTGTGGTTATGAGAGTGGTGAGAGAGAGAGAGAGAGAGAGAGGAGAGAGAGGAGAGAGAGAGAGAGAGAGAGAGAGAGGGGGGGGAATTGAAATAAAAGCCAAGAAAAAGTATATAGAAAGTAAACACAATTTTAATAACTATGAATATTCAATAATAAACTACTACGAATAATTAAAAAAATAATAAAAATAAAAATAAAAACATGAATAACAATAACACCACTAACAACAACAACAACAACAACAACCAACAACACCATGACCACCGAAGTCAACTCTGTGAATGAAAAAAATAAAGACATAAAAAAAACAACGAATAAATCAATAAATAAAACATGAATATCAATAATAATAATAATAATAATAAAAATAATAATAATGATAATAATAATAATAATAATAATAATAATAATAATAATAATGAAATGAGATTGCAAGAATGCAAACAAATCACAAAGAAAGATGAAGCGAAACGAAGCAGTCTTGAGCAAGAAAGGCCGGTGTAATCCGCCGTGGTAGTAATTGAATTTCTGAGCTCAATGGGCATGCGCTGTTTGCTGCGGAGCTATTATCTAATGGAACAAATACTAACTTCCGGTAGAACGGGCTCGCCGCCCAGGCATTGTCTTCGTACAAGAAACGGAACGGCGGGGTAAAGAGTGAAAAGATAATAATACACGCACTTGCATACACGAATATACAGTGTATATAGTATATACAGTGTACATATATATACATATATATATATATATATATATATATATATATATATATATATATATATATATATATATATATATGTATATATAACACATATACATGTGTGTACAGTATGCATTAGGGTGCACATTATAGTTGCACATGAAAATGAATACATGTTTATTTAGATAGTTTTAGCACACTTATGGAGAACTTTATATTCAAATACATACAAGGCGTACAAGATTCGAGAATCCTACCTAAAAGGTGTTCAATATTTCTATATAGTGTAGTGGTTAGAATGTCCGCCTGTCAGCCTGACAGGTAGGGTTCGAATCACACACTAAGCACCGCCCTGTCTATGGCTCTGCTGATGAAGCCTAATGGGCTGAAATGTACATACAGAGATGACTTTTTCTCGATTTGTTTACGCTTTACATTTAAACCGATATGCACGCCTAATTCATTTAGTAATAATTAATTAATTAACAAAATTAGGTATGACTTTAATTAAGCACATATTCTCCCACATAGTGTATAAAGTAAGTCATCGGAGTATCCTAATGTCAGTATCAGCCAGACAGCGAGGGGGTCTATCCTCTTTTCACTACCGCTAGACCAAGATTATTTTGCATCTGAGGTCAAGCGCCACACCTACCATCAGCTACTCACTTTACCGCACAGATCCCTGTGCTACTCATACGCTGAGTTGGCGAGGGCCGGTATCGAACCAAGAACTGTGTGATTCCTAGCCGAACACTCTATCAACTGAGTTAAACCGG
>CM042160.1:5319569-5333848 GCA_023376005.1 Doryteuthis pealeii
TAAAAAATAAAACAATTTGAAATGTAAACTTTAAATATATATTAAAATAAAACAAACTATATATGGATATATGATACCAGTCATGTATTTATTAAAACTTGTTTTAAAAAACAATAAGGACTGTCTAATGTTGCATGTTCAAATTTTGAGTGTATTTATTCTAAGTTATGACGATTTGGTTAATGTGACGTAAGCAGTGACGTAATTTTTGTTACAGACAAAAACCGGAAGCGAATCTCCATTATTAATTGATATATATTTATAATCAAATATTATATATATTATGGATATCTCGTTACAATTAGTTTCATGCTTACTGCAATCATCAGACGATAATAGTAACGACATATCCATAATATATATAATATTTGATTATTAAAACTGCTCTGCTATTTTAGCATTGAGCACCTTTATATGCCAATACTTTTCTCATTCATTCATACTTACGTATATGTATGTTTTTTTAATCACCTGAGAACTTAAGTTTGTAAACCACAGATGAGTAAATGCCTTATGCTAAACGGTGAAAGTTTAATTAATGTCTCCTCTAAGTGCTCTACCGGGTATTGGGAGCATATATATATATATATATATATATATATATATATATATATAAAATTTTTACTTGAAGGCACTTACAACGCATGTATCGCATAAAATTCGATACTTTTTCTTATAGAAAATAAACTTGACAAGTGTAATCCAGTAAAGGATGGCTCGATGTGTAGAATACCGTACAGACTGTTTCGACTTTATTAAGTCTCATCAGCGGTATATACTAACGATTTCCTCCGACAGAAATCGAAACCGGGACTTCAGCAGACGCAGTGAAACACTAGTGAAACACTTTTATCGCCTCGGCCACAGTACACAGCTGACCATCCTAGCGGAATTAAGCTTGTCAAGCGATACTACGCGCCTCTACCATAATAGGTAAGGGGCGCTATTGAGAGAATAATAACAACAAACAGCCCGAATGCCCTTCGGCGAAGTGAATAAGATTTTTGGATGTTTGTTTATTTAGAAAACGTTGCTGATAAAGTATATATTAAATTTTTACTTGAAGGCAATGGGTAAATCCATATATATAATATATATATATATATATATATATATATATATATATGGGTAAATCCATATATATATATATATATATATATATATAATATATATGTGTGTGTGTGTGTGTGTGTGTGTGTAGAAATGTAGACAAACACGGAATATTACAATGGATGGAAGTTTATTTGTGGTGATGATGTCGATACTATTACGTTCTTGTATTAAAGAATTCAATTCTCTTACTGACGAATGTTTTTTGGTTATGAGTGGAAGGAGGGTAGAGGTCAACTGCTGCTGATGTGGGGTCAAGGAAGTAGGGGTCAGCTGTAGTGTTGCGGTGGGGAATAGTATGCATTGGGTCATGTAGTGGATGTGGGGTGTATGTTTGGGATGGAATTGGGGGAGGTCGTCTATAGTGGTGCATTGATTTTCTCATTTTACCCCCCCCATATATATATATATATATATATATATATATAATATATATATATAAAGTTTGGTATGTACGTGCCGACGTAAAACTCAGAAAAGGGATGTCACTCAGATTCGAAATCTTGCATATACCTTAATATCCATATAACTAAGAAACACATCAAATTTGGTTATTGATTTCTTCCGATTAAGGATTATAATTAATTAATTAAACAAAAATCAAACGATTTGGGATAATCGTGGCATAGCTGCTGCTGCTAATATTTAAAAAATTCACTGGCTGCAGCCTATTTCAGCAGTGATACAAAATGACCGCACGGAGCCTCCTGCTGATAATTTGAAATAGACAAATTCCTGCTCGGAATTTTTCGCGTATTCCCGTTTCTAAGAAGAAATATTTATTTGGTTAGAAATAAAATAAAATAATCTTTCTAAATATGTAATTTGAATGTGGTTTTATCGATTGAATGATTGAATTTTTTTTACAGCTAATTAAATAATGATAAACGAAAACATTTAACGAAAGCAGTACAAATATTGTCTTTACCAATTACATACGCATTGCAATTACAGTCCGTACTTCTCTTCCTCTTTCACATGGCTATACTTATCCCTCTCCCTTTCATATGCACACATGGATGCCCTTTATTTACCCAATCCGTTCGCCATGGGTAGGATGCGATACAAGATCGCAATACCATGGTAACAATATCGTATATATATATATATATATATATATATATATATTTAAGAAATGGATATAAAGTAACCTACTCGAGTTTCATCATCTGAATCGTCAGGGTTACATCCGCTGAATTAATCGAGTTTTCGATTAATATCAGTTGATACCACGTATGTCTGTTGAAACGGGTCTTATCGTTATAGATGAACGCTAGATAAGACCCGTTTCAACAGACATACGTGGTACCAACTGATATTAATCGAAAACTCGATTAATTCAGCGGATGTAACCCTGACGATTCAGATGATGAAACTCGAATAGGTTACTTTATATCCATTTCTTAAATAAATTTTGCCCTACATTGTATTGAGCACTTTGTATTTGTTTTTTCACGGTCTTAACCCCTGGATCCTGTGCGCTCCCAACGATCGTACCCGTACCCACCGGTAAGCCACTACTCATACATATATATATATATATATATATATATATTAAAAAAACGCTATTAGAGAAAAAAAAAATAAAATAAAGAGAAAACAGAAAAAAAAGAAGGGAAAAATAAACGGAAATGCTTATCGAGCGATGCGCGTTGCTATGAGAAAATTGTCTCAGTTGCTTCAGCTTGGCGAATCGTAGAATATTTGACGGGGTAATATTGAAGACAATTCATGCAATACAAAAAGATATTAATACACTTTACGTAGACTTACGTATCACTATATAGAAAGGTCTGTAATTTGTACTGTGGAGAATCGATATCATTATTAAAGGAGACAGATTTTATTCATACTAACATATATATCCCAGGCGTACTGTATAGGTACGCAAAAGTAGACCTACCTTAACACTAGTAGAATTAGATTACAAACAAAAAGTGAAAGATCCCCAAATTCAATGCAGATTTCTCATCTAATGCACTAGATTCAATGTGAATTTCACTCAATTATTATCTTTATCTCATGCATAATTTCCCACCGTCCATTCAAACTTATATATACAGGATGTTCAGGATAAATTTGACAGTTTCATAAGGAAAAAGAAAAAGTGCTTGGTAACTACAAAATTTAATGGACTGTAAAGAAATTCAACAGGCACGGAAATTACACTACTGTCAACAAGTTTCATTAAAAATAACCGCCATTAGCGTCAATCACAGCCTCAATCCTACTCCGGAACCTGGAGCAAGCTGGTGTTACAGTTTCCTTGGGAAGGGTCTCAAAAACTACCTTAATTCTGTCGATTGACTGGGCTTTTGTAGTACCGACACGGCGATTGGTGTCTTTCTCAACAGTCTATATGTTTAAGTGTGTATTAATATTTACAATGGTACATAGTGGTACACTAGTACAAAATAAAAAACACCCTCCGGGCGATGTAAAAATAGATTTTTGAAACATATTGCCTGAGGGGTGGGAGTTAAAAATTCAGTGTCAGCGAGTTTGTACCCTAAGTAAGTAAAATCATCAAATTCATTAAAGAAGTAAAAAATAAAACAATTTGAAATGTAAACTTTAAATATGTATTAAAATAAAACAAACTATATATAGATATATAATACCAGTCATGTATTTATTAAAACTTGTTTTTAAAAAACAATGAGGACTGTCTAATGTTGCATGTTCAAATTTTGAGTGTATTTATTCTATGTTATGACGATTTTGGGTAATGTGATGTAAGCAGTGAGGTAATTTTTGTTACAGTCAAAAACCAGAATCGAATCTCCATTATTAATAGGTATGTGTACGAATACGAAGTCAACGTGTTAAATAATCCCACACGAATTATCATGTAAAATAACCAACCAATCAACCAATCAAATTAGTAGGAATTTTAGCAGTACATGAAATAAATAGATTAAAAGATTAGAATTTTTAATATCTAAAGTTATATCATAAACTGCCATACTATATATTTTTCCAACCCCTCTGCACGCACAGGATGCGATATATATATTTACCAACCCCTCCGCACGAGCAGGATGCGACACAAGGTCAATTTCTTAAGCGGAGTTCAACAGGTTTTAATTCAGAGTTTTCCTTCTCCTAGACCGGTTGCCTAACCAAGGTTAAAGAGCCCAGTCTGTCCTACTATTTACCCATAGCTGGAGGGAGAGTAGGATTCATACCTTTCCCAAGGGTATTAGCGCTAAGTGAAATGCAATTACCAAGTCCAGGATTTGAACTCAGGTCGATGAGTCCATTTCCCATGACTTTAACCATTACACCACGCGCTTGCCACAGGATGCGATATAAGGTCAATTTTCGAGCGAAGCTTAACAGGTTTAGATGTTATTTCCTATAAGTACAACATAAACAAAGGGGAACCACTCTTGACTGATAAATGATTTATTTATTTATTGATCTACTAGGAAAAAAGAAGACGAGGTTAGGGTTAGGGTTTAGGGTTAGGGTTTAGGGTTAGGGTTAGAGTTAGGGGTTAGGGTTCGGTTAGGGTTAGTTTAATGGTAAAATAAATAAACAAATAAATGGGAAAATAAATAAATAATTTATTAGTCAAGAGTAGTTCCCCTTTGTTTATGTTGGAGTTATAGGAAATAACCGATTTGAATTCCAAATTTTTCCTTTTCTTTTGCCGGTTACAAATTTAAAGAGCCTAGTCTGCCCTGCTATTTATCCATAGCTGGACGGAGAATAGTTAAATGCATATCTTCCCCAAGCCTATTAACACTCTGTGAAATGAAAACAATCATGTCCTAAGGCCTATATGATTGTCCCGACCCTATTGCCCTTATGGTAAACCCCCAACCCTTTTTGTCATATGTGCTAGAAGGCCGTAGGTAAGGGTCTTAGTGTCCTAAGTATGACGTTAAACTCTATCTGATGGGGAAGTTCCAATTTTGAAACTATGTGCAGTGTGGAGTGCCCCTACATCGCCAGTACTCCCAGGTCCACTCTGAGCCGGAGTGGTAATACCTGTTAGGATCCCATCTATGGGTTAAATAGAAAAATATGATTAAAAAAAAATGTGATAAAAATGTGATGAAAATTGATACCCAACAAGAAAATCAAACAAAGTCTTCGGCATAAAATAACCCAACAAGGGTTGAGATGCCGTAAAATCCAACCAACAACCTGTTAAGTTTTTAAATGCCGTCCTTGGCCAGTTGAAAAGGGCTTAGACTAAGTAAGTCCCGAGTTATGGAATCCTTTGGTAAGTGAATAAGTAAGGTAAGTGAATAAGTCCTATCCTGCGTAGTATTAAAGGTCCAGTGATTCAATCCTATGTCCGTCGTCCACGAAGGTTCAAAGTAATTATAGCCAGTATGCTTAGTATGCTCAGTTTAAGTATTGTCTCAGCAGCAGAGTACTGTCAGTGATTGGCCAAGAGTATGATCACATGGTTATCGGCGAGTCTATAAATAGAAGTGGGCTTTTAACACATGCCTTATATTGAAAGAATCTGGGCTCCTCACGTGGTGTAATGGTTAGCAAGCTCGCTTCGCAAACCATTGTTAGTGAGTTCGATTCTCACTGGGCGCCCCACACTTCTGGCCTTGTGCTATATCTAAGCAAAGCTTAGTAAATAACTATATTGAAAGAATCTGGGCTCCTCACGTGGTGTAATGGTTAGCAATCTCGCTTCGCAAACCATTGTTAGTGAGTTCGATTCTCATTGGGTGCCCCATGCTTCTGGCCTTGTGCCACATCTAAGCTAAGCTTAGTAAATAACTATATTGAAAAAATCTGGGCACCTCACGTGGTGTAATGGTTAGCAAGCTCGCTTCGCAAACCAATGTTAGTGAGTTCGATTCTCACTGGGTGCCCTATACTTCTGGCCTTGTGCCACATCTAAGCTCAGCTTAGTAAATAACTATATCGAAAAAATCTGGGCACCTCATGTGGTGTAATGGTTAGCAATCTCGCTTCGCAAACCATTGTTAGTGAGTTCGATTCTCACTGGGTGCCCATACTTCTGGCCTTGTGCCACATCTAAGCTAACCTTTGTAAATAACTATATTGAAAAATCTGGGCACCTCATGTGGTGTAATGTTTAGCAATCTCGCTTCGCAAACCATTGTTAGTGAGTTCGATTCTCACTGGGTGCCCCATACTTCTGGCCTGTGCCACATCTAAGCTCAGCTTAGTAAATAACTATATTGAAAAAATCTGGGCACCTCATGTGGTGTAATGGTTAGCAATCTCGCTTCGTAAACCATTGTTAGTGAGTTCGATCTCATTGGGTGCCCCATACTTCTGGCCTTGTGCCACATCTAAGCTCAGCTTAGTAAATAACTATATTGAAAAAAATCTGGGCACCTCATGTGGTGATGGTTAGCAATCTCGCTTCGCAAACCATTGTTAGTGAGTTCGATTCTCACTGGGTGCCCCATACTTCTGGCCTTGTGCCACATCTAAGCTAAGCTTAGTAAATTACTATATTGAAAAAAAACTGGGCACCTCACGTGGTGTAATGGTTAGCAAGCTCGCTTCGCAAACCATTGTTAGTGAGTTCGATTCCCACTGGGTGCCCCATACTTCTGGCCTTGTGCCACATGTAAGCTAAGCTTAGTAAATAAATATATTGAAAAAATCTCACCACAACCAACTAACAATTGAAAATAAAGTTTGCAATTAAATCTTGAAAAAAACTTATGTGGTCGCCGCCGATGGCTGATGCTAGGAAATGTGTTTATCTGAATCCTTACGTTTTCACAGAGTTACAGTGCCGCGTTCCGATTTAAACAGCTCTTAGATAAATATCTATGATCATTAGTACCATTCTAAAGAGTTATATTGCAAATTTATAAGAAAAAGAACTAAACAAAATCAAACAAAAAATAAAAGACCCCACTCCTAATTATTTTTTAAAAGTGGTAAGTCAGATGTTGTGGGGATTCCTCTTCGCAGAAAGAAAGAATACAAGTAAAAGAGAGAGAGAGAGAGAGAGAGAGAGAGAGAGAGAGAGAGAGAGAGAGAGAGAGAGAGAGGGGGTAAAATAGAAGGGAGAGAGAGAAAACAAAGGGGAAAGATACAGAAAGTGTGTGAGAGAGAGAGAGAGAGAGAGAGAGAGAGAGAGAGAGAGAGAGAGAGAGAGAAGAGTAAAATAGAAAGGGGAGAGAGAAAGCAAAAGGGAAAGATACAGAAAGCGAGAGAGAGGGGGGGGGGTGAGGGGGGAGAAGAAAAGGAAAAAGAGAAAGAGAAGGGAAAGGAGAGGAAGAGATGGAAAAAGAGATAATGAAACGAAAAAGATAGAGAAAGCAAAGGTAGACGAGAGAGAGAGAGAGAGAGAGAGAGAGAGAGAGAGAGAGAGAGAGAACGCGAAAGAGAAAGAGCAAGAGAAAGAGCAAGAGAGATAGAAAAGGAAAAAGAGAGTGAAAGTAAAGGGAACGAGAGAGAGAGAGAGAGAGAGAGAGAGAGAGAGAGAGAGAGAGAGAGAGAGGGGGGGGATAAAATAGAAGGGGGGAGAGAGAAAATAAAGGGAAAGATATAGAAAGCCAGAGAGAGGGAGAGAGAGAGAGGGGGAGAATAAGGAAAAAGAAAAAGAGAAAGAGAAGGGGAAGAGGAGGGAGAGATGGAAAAAGAGATAATGAAAACGAGAAAGATAGAGAAAGCAAAGGGAGAGAGAGAGAGAGAGAGAGAGATAGAGAGAGAGAGAGAGAGAGAGAGAGAGAGAGAAAAAGGGAGGAATGATAAGAGATAAAGGAAACAAAACAAAACAAAAGAAAAAACAACAAAAGAAAAAGAAACAAAACAACAACAACAACAAAAAAGACAACCACCTTAAATATAAGAGACAATGAAATAAAAGCCAGACAGAAAGATCGAGTGTGACTATCCAATCTGATTTCATTCTTTGACTGATCGCACCCCCTCCCCCTCACCTCCCACCCACTCTGACCGCACTACACATGCTCACCACTTTTAGTCTTTCTGCTCCAGACAAACGACTCCACATTTAATCAACTACCCCAATTCAAGAAGCTATTGAGAAATCTCATAAAACTGGTCACGTGGTTATGATGACCTTCAATGGCCGCCACTTCCTTTGGTGCTGACATTTTCAATTTGCTTGCTTCGTCTCAAAAAACGAACGCCGATATTGTCTTCAGCTGCTTCTCGTTGGACCTTTTTTTATTGAAAAGGCGCCAATCGGTCACATTCAAAAAATTGTACAGAAATTTAAACGCACATTCTACGAACACCAGACACAATTAAAGATTGAAGCGTTTAAGCCCCCCCCCCCCCAATAACACGCGCTTTGCCCCAGGGATTTTTTTGTTCAATATCGCATGCCAAGAGTTAACGTCCTTTAGTAGTGTCGCCATTTTTCTTTCTTGGTTAATATTTGTATGTCGTGAATTTTGTGACTTTTAAAAAGGTTTAAAAACAGAATACTTCGATAAACGAGCATGTAAGGACTCTTTTTATTTTGTTTTTACACCATAATTTGGAACTCATTATTTAATTCGCTGTAAAAAAAAAAAAATTAATTCAATCGATAAAACCACATACAAATTACATATTTAGAAAGATTATTTTATTTTATTTCTAACCAAATAAATATTTCTTCTTAGAAACGGGAATACGCGAAAAATTCCGAGCACGAATTTATCTATTTCAAATTATCAGTAGGAGGCTCCGTGCGGTCATTTTGTATCACTGCTGAAATAGGCTGCAGCCAGTGAATTTCTTTTTATATTAGCAGCAGCAGCTATGCCACGATTATCGCAAATCGTTTGATTAATTAATTATAACTCCTGTTTTAAAAATCTAACCCTAACCCTGCCAACCCTCACCTTAACCCTAAACCCTAACCCTAACCCTGCCAACGCTAACCCTTTGCCTACCAGATTTCCCCCACGGCTGTACTAAATTTCCTTGGTGGTTTTTTTTACCTGTTTGGTGGGATATTTCAAAGTTCCCTAACTATTCGCCACATAATTCATTCTATTTGAATAAAGGTGATTATGAACTTTTGTTTAGTAAATTAGGGTGTCCCAGAAAAAACAGAACCCACAAATTTTGTAATAAAACTGTTAATTTCAACTAGGAGGGTTAGGGTTAGGGATAGGGTTTAGGATTAGGGTTAGGGTTAGGGTTCTGTTTTTTCTGGGTCACTCTGTATAGGGTGACCCAGAAAAAAACAGAACCCAAACCTTAACCCTAACCTCAACCCCAACCAGTATAGGGTGACCCAGAAAAAACAGAACCCAAATTATTTATTTATTTCCCCATAAAACTAACCCTAAACCCCAACCTTAACCCTAAAACCCCTAGTTAAAATTAACAGTTTTATTACAAAATTTGTGGGTTCTGTTTTTTCTGGGACACCCTAATTTACTAAACAAAAGTTCATAATTACTCAAATAAAGTCCTATTATAATTGGGATCCTTATTCCCAATTAAAAGGAACTAATATTATTATTGTATATTGCTTTGGTGTGGTATGCGTCGTGGTGGGAGAACCGCTGTTGAGCAAAGAATTAAACGGATCTATTTGACCCATAGATGGAAACTTAAAAGGTACTATCCCTCGGGGTCAGAGTGAGCTTTATAGTAATAGAATTTGAATTAGTTGGAGTTAGTTGAGTTTTTGTTTAGGATCTCTATAATGGCAATGAAGGGATACTGCACACAGCCTGGTTTCCAGAACTGGAGTCTCACCATCAAATGCAGAAGTGTCACACTCAGGACGCCCCATTTTTTAAGTCTTACCGTGTAAAGAGGATACAGTCAACGTACTCTAAGCCCCGCCGACAAAGCGAAGATATTTATGAATGATTGTCTCTCATTCATAAATCTAACTATATACCTGTGTGTATGTGTGTGTGTGAGAGAGAGTGAGAGAGAGAGGTCTGTGTGTGTGTGAAAGAGAGATAGATTGTGTGTGTATATGATAGAGAGAGGGAGGTGTGTGCATAAGAGAGAGGAGAGAGAGAGAGAGAGAGAGAGAGAGAGAGAGAAGAGAGAGAGAGAGAGAGAGAGAGAGAGTTAAATCGAGGCTGAAAACATTTGTTTCTGCTTCGGTACTGGTAGCGTGTTTATTGTGCGTTACGAAAGGTAAAAGTTACGACGCGTATTCATTTCGAAGCCGAGAAATCATTTAAAACCATATTACACCCCCAACAAAAAACAAAAAAAAAACAAACCAAAAACAAAAACAAAGAAAAAACCCAAAAAAACAAAAAAAAAAAAACAAAAAAACAAAAGAAAAGGAAAAACAAAAAGAAAAGAAAGAAAAAGATAAAGAAAGAAAAAGATAACACCAAAAACCTTTCCAAAAAATACACTTATTCACGCATACGCACAACGAACCTTAAGTTAGGTAAAAGGAACAATTTTATGCCCTGTCAATAGCCAACATGGATGCTCGTCGTCAGTGACATGTTTGCGCATGCGTGTTTCGTGTACATCTTGCGCTGAAGCAGGACATTTGAAAAATGTCCAGGCATTGTAGAGAGAGTATTCGCAAGCCTTCTTCACAATCTTTTATTTTTATTCATTTATTTTTTATTTATTTTTTTTTTAACTCTTCTTATTTTAGATAGTTTTATCCACGAAGAAGTCAGTGAAGTTTACGTAGGCAGGAGAAAAACAGAATATAGAAAAGAAAAAGAAAAAAGAAAAAAAAAAAAAAAGAAAAAATCTTGTAAGTAAGAAAATGGCGAAACGATCACGCAAAAGCGAATCTTGTCTTTGTTTTCTGCCAAAAAGAAATTGTTTACGAGGCCCTGGACACGTTTCATTCTTCGATCGAAGTTTTCAATGTGTGTAGAATATATATTTGGCAGGGGTCGAGGTGGGCGCGATATGGAATGACATACACGAGGATTATTAACAAAGGTTCTTGTTTTTCTTCTGTCGCAACTACGTCCGAAGGTCTTAACGATCAACAGTTAATCTTGTATGACACGTGAACAGGGAAATACACACGCATGTTTATAACATATAGAATCCTGTCTTGGTCTGATTATATATCTAGGTAAAACTAAAATTATTATATATCTAATCGTATCCCAGAAAAAAAAAACGTCACAGTATAGCAAGATTTAAAAAAATCTATACGTTTTAACTCTCTGCCTACGAAATTTGGCTGTACCAAATTTTTTTGGTATTTTATACCTGTATGATAAGATATTTCAAAGTTCACTATCAGAACTCATTCTATTCAAATAAAGTCATATCATTATTGTAATCTGAGTCCTTCTTTTCAGTTATAATTAACTAACCAGGAAGCGCATTGTGTAATGGTTAAAGTCATAGGAAATGGACTCGTCGATCCGAGTTCAAATCCTGGACGTGACAATTATTTCACTTAGCGCTAATACCCTTGGGAAAGGTATGAATCCTACTCTCCCTCCAGCTAAGGATAAATAGTAGGGTAGACTGGGCTCTTTAACCTTGGTTAGGCAACCGGTCTAGGAGAAGGAAAACTCTGAATTCAAACCTGTTAAACTCCGCTTAAGAAATTGACCTTGTGTCGCATCCTGCTCGTGCGGAGGGGTTGGTAAATATATATAATGAACTAACCACCAGCGGTTTAATGTAGGATCGCAATGGTGGGAGAACCGCTGTGCGCGGTTTAACTATTTGCCTACGAAATTTGCCCCACGGCTGTACCAAATTTTCTTGGTATTTTTTTACCTGTATGATGGGATATTTCAAAGTTCAGTATCTATTCATTTCAGAACTCGTTCTATTGTAATCTGAGTTCTTCTGCTCAATCACAATGAACTAACCATTAGTTTTTGTACTTTGCATGGTTGTGGTATAATTCCATTTAACTGCTTCCCTATTGCAAAAAGCTCAAGTCTTAGGGTTAATTCACAGACAAAACAGAAGATGGTAAGGGTGTTCACGCAGTCATTATATATCTAGGCAGGACTAAATTCATTATATATGTAATCGTATCCCAGAAAAAAAAACCGCACAGTATACCAAATTTCCTCCACGGCTGCAGCAAATTTTTTGTATGATGTGATATTTTAAAGTTTACTGGGTTAGCTCAGTCGGTAGAGCGTTCGGCTAGAAACCACAATGTTCCTAGTTCGATACCGGCCCTCACCAACTCAGCGTATGAGTAGCACAAGGATCTGTCCGGTAAAGTAAGGAGCTGATGGTAGGTGTGGCGCTCCACCTCAGACGCCAAAAACAATCTCCTTGGTCTAACGCTATTGAAATGGGGATAGACTCCATCGCTGACTGGCTGATACCGACTTTAGGCCGCCCCGACGATTTACTTACTTATCTATTCAAATCCGAACTTATTTGATTAAAAAAAAGAATTAAAGTCGTCGGAGTGGCCTAAAATCGGTATCAGCCAAAGAGCGAGGGAGTCTATCCCCTTTTCATTAGAGCTAGACGAAGGAGAATGTCTTTGTGTCTGTGGTGGAGCGACACACCTATGAGCTTCTTACTTTACCGCGCAGACCCCTGTGCTACTCATACGCTGAGTTGGCGAGGGCAGGTATCGAACCTGGAAACTTGTTGTTCCAAGGCGGACTCTCTACCGACTGAGCTAAACCGGTCCTTTTCTATTCAAATAAAGCCTTATTATTATTGTAATCTATGTCCTTCTGCTCAATTATAATGAACTAACCATAAGTTTTAAAAAAGTAATTGGTAATTTCCTTGAAGCATTGTTAATTATGTTATTATATATTAATGATTTGAAGGCCAATACAATGCACATAAAAAATAAAAACAAAAAGATATTTTTTTGTCTTATCGATTTCAAAGTAAACCTTTATCTTCAGAGACGATTTTCGGAAATGGACGCGTTTATTTTTTGTCGTTATTTTTTTCTTTAATATTATAAACACTCGTCTCCGGATGTGTTCTTTTTTTAAAACGCCACGCGAAAGGTCGTGATAGTCCGCTAATGCCGTTTTTTCATTCAATCTTTCAATTATTATTTTCATCTATCTTATATATTTATGTATTTATGTATTATTTAATTCTATTATATTTGATATATATAATATATATATACTATATATATATTATATATATACATATATATAATAATAACCAGCAAATATAGCACCCTCCAGGTGCAAGTATTTTAAGTTAAATTTTATAATAAAATATCATATTAAATTAGAAGGCTAATGAAACTGAATAAGAATGTAGATAAAAAGATTTGGAACAGAGGGGGTATGATTGAAAAACTAGAACAACTTGAAACTAACTCTTACCATTCCATTTTCGTTACTCCCGTCTTTCATTGGCTAAATTTTCCTAATTAAACTGTTTAGTTAAAATAGGAAGGTAAAGAATGATATTACAGTTATTTCTTCTTGTTAAGGGGTTTCATTTAAGATTTATTGAAGAGATTTTTGCTCATTCAATAAAAGATAAAACCAAACAATTAGAAAATCAATAATACTAAGCATATATTTATTAAATCAATTTTTTAAGATCAATATGCAAATTAGCTTCCCATTCATTACTCCGTGAACCGCTATTTGTTGTATACTCTATAAATACAATACGCATGTACCATTAGTACATGTAGAGATAACAGTGTAAGTAATGTAAAACAATTATTATTAATAATTCAGGTTTAAATAAAAAATAAATCATGGAGAATATGATGTAATTAACTAAAGAATTGTGACTTGTATAGTAATATAGTTTCTGTTACAGATGACAAACCCACAATCTCCATTATAATAAGATATATGTAAAAAAATAATACAATATGCACTATACTATGAGGAAACGTGTAATTTAATACAGTATATATAGTTAACATATACATATATGTCACTATTTTTTATGAGGAACGATTGTATTTTAATAATATATATTCAGTGTTTTAATTCCATAACCTATGTTTTATACTAGGACCTAATTTCGCTATTAATAAATTTCTCTAATTCTGAGATTAACCAATGTTGCGTATATTGTCTCTTCTTAACGAAAAAACTATTTGTCCTTAATTTGCATTTGATAATGTTTATTGGAATGAGATCACGTGTGTGATATGTTCTAAGTTTTTTATATAGTACTCTTGCTTGGGTGTGGTACTCATTCCATTTAACTGCGTTCCCTCTGCAAAAAGATAACTGCCAGTCAGGCTTGGTTCACAGACAAAACAAAAGATGCACAGTGTTCACGTATTGATTTTTATCTCTCTCTTT
>CM042160.1:5333948-5356448 GCA_023376005.1 Doryteuthis pealeii
AAGAAGGATTACGTATCTTTGAGGCGTAACACAGATTCTCAAAGATACGTGGTTCAAAGTTAATTGATCTGAAAACATATTAGAATTTAAAAAATAAAATAACTGGTGCATTATATCTTTTATTCATTAATATATCAACACTGAAAATTACATGAAACTTTTGGTATTTTTTTCGCCTTTCGGCGGGGTGACATACGATGGTGGAATTTAGGTCCATTAAGTTCGATTTAACCGGACTTGCTTTATAAAACAGAACCTACATCCCGTAGACATTCTTACCTCAGGGCGCCCTTGACTCAACTTTCACAGTCTGAAGATCCACAAAAGTACACGTTCTTTGCTGCAATAATATAGACTTCTTTTCCTTATATCTCGTCTTCACACACCCACACATACATATCTGATTGTAATGGAGATTCCATTTTTGTCTCTCTCTGTCCGAAACTACATCACTGCTTACGTCACTATACCCCCAGGAATTGCAAAAGTTTATCAATGAGTATTTGATTCATAGTCAAATCATTAATACATAATATAAATCGGTAATCATGAACTTTTGTTTAGTAAATTAGGGTGTCCCAGAAAAAACAGAACCCACAAGTTTTGTAATAAGACTGTTAATTTTAACTAGGGGGGTTAGGGTTAGGGTTTGGGTTTTGTTTTTTCTGGATGACCCTGTACAGGGTGACCCAGAAAAATATAACCCAAATTATTTATTTTCCCATTAAACTAACCCTAAACCCTAAACTCCAGCCCTAACCCTAACCCTAAACCAGCCCTAACCCTAATCCTAAACCCCCCTAGTTAAAATTAACAATTTTATTACAAAATTTGTGGGTTCTGTTTTTTCTGGGTCACCCTAAATTACTAAACAAAAGTTCATAATTACCTATAAATCTTATTTATTAACGAGGTTTCTATGAAAATCTGAGTTAAATTCGCCTCAAAACAGCCCATGTTATTAGTGTTTTAAAATCCTGCAATGTGTCTTATATATCACTAAGAAATAAAGGTTTACATAATATATGATGTGGTTAATTTGCATACTGGTTTTAACAAAACTGGGTTTGATAAATAATTACTTTGTTATTGATCTCTAATATTATTGTTTTATTCTCCAACGTATTAAAATCAATCCTATGAATGATTTTATATAGAAACCAATTAAAATATAATTAAAATAAATGTAATATTTTTATATGCGTTCTTATTTGATTTCATTATTTTTTTAAAATTTAATATATTTCATTACATTGAAACTTAAATACTTACGCCGGGGGCGCAATTTTTACTAGAATTTATCTATTTATTTATTTGTTTATTTAACAAAGAAAAAACTTAAATACCAGTCATATTAACAGTTATAAATTTATTTCAACCGATATTTCAATCGGCTCCCTCAAACTATTTTACTAAAAGAATCATTGTTTTCGTAAAACAATCTGAAGAGGCCGATTGAGATGTCGTTGGGGGGTATCATTGCTCAGTTTAAACAAGGCAGTACCCCATAGGAAATTAACGATAAAAGAAACATAAAGTGTACTTTAAATACGAACTAGAAGTGGCTATCCGGCTATTGGGTAGAAGGGGGATGTTTTTTAAAGTTAGTCTCGCAGATCCATTATTACTTATCGCGAGTGAGATCCTCGCCGGTTGCCCTATACAAATCCCCACGGAAATATATAACAATATAGTAAGAAATTTCCATTCAATGATTTACATTTAAAAAAAAAAGATATAAATGATGCAATTAATTCAATCAATCAATATTATATTTCAAAGTGAAAAAATAAATAAATAAATAAATAAAAATAAAAATAAAACATACAAAAAAAAAAGATGAACAAAATAACATGCAAATGACTTTCCCTTCTGTTACTTTTCAAATTTGAATTTTTAAATATCTTCCCAAATATAAATCAAATCTTCATTATTTTTGCTCAGAAACCAAGCAAGCCCTAGTGATATTTAATGTGTATATATATTTACTTTGTCGTTAATTGTTTTATTTTTGAAGTGTCCTCCGGACATACATATAGACACAACTGCCCTTTATATATGTATCGATAGATAATTATCCAAAACTTTAATAAAGGTGACTTTACGTCATCTATTTTTAATAAAGACCATCTTAATATGTGTATGTAGTATTAGTAAGTAATTCATGATTTTGATAATGTATATACGTCTATTCTTCTTCTTCTTCTTCTTCTTCTTCTTCTTCTTCTTCTTCTTTCCCCCTTTCTCTGCTTCTTCTTTCTTTTTCTCACTCCCATCTACTTTCTCTTCTCTCTTCTCTATCGCCTCTTTCTCTCTCTCTGCTCTTCTATCTCTTCTTTATAGATAGATAGATAGATAGATAGAGAGAGAGAGAGAGAGAGAGAGAGAGAGAGAGAGAGAGAGAGAGAGAGAGAGGTGGATATACATATATATATAGAGAGAGAGTACGAGAGAGAGAGAAAGAGAGAGAGTGAGCGGGGGGCTTAGTTTGCACTCAGAAGCATATTATGTGTGTAAAAATCTTGCCAAAATCAATTACATTTTAAGTGTGTATATGTGTGTGGGGAGGAACTGTCCTATTTATATATCAAGCCATTCAAACAAGATTTAATCGAAAGGTTTCCTGACCGGTTCAAATTTTACAAGCAAATAATTAAGCGTTTCGTAAATGAATAAATGGCCGAAAGGAAAGAACGTGTCAGGGAAATCGATTTTGAGTAATGATTGATTCCTCCAAGGCGTTTATTGTAGGGGGGAGGAGGGATGAAGGGAGGGGGGACAGGTGGCGTGGAAGGGGGTGGGTCTCGGCGGTGGAAGAAAGTCTCGGGTAAGAGGGAGCACTCTCACATCTCTCTCTCACACCTCTCTCTCTCACATCTCTCTCTCTCTCACATCTCTCTCTCTCACACTTCTCTCTCTCTCACATCTCTCTCTCACATCTCTCTCTCTCTCTCACATCTTTCTCTCACCTCTCTCTCTCTCTCTTATTCGAAAAGAAAGTTGCGGCGGTGTCTGGGCAAGACCAAACGTTGCTTGCAGTGATACGCATCAGAATCGGCACGCTAATTCGGCGCTGGTTCCTTATTTAGTTTAATTGGGCAACGCAGGCAATATCTATAGTATTACACACACACACACACACACACACACTTGCATGGTACCCGTAAAAAATGAGAGATTTATTTACGTATGGATTGGAGTATCTGTGTGTGTGTGTGTGTGTGTGTGTGTGTGTGTTGTGTTGCCTTGGAGGATTCAAACGACACCCCCAACATTTCTTAACTTATATTTTTTCCATCATTCAAATCCTGGATGTGGTAATTGCATTTCACTTAGCGCTAATACCCTTGGGAAAGGTATGAATCCTGCTCTCCATCCAGCTATGGAAAAATAGTAGGGCAGACTGGGCTCTTTAACCTTGGTTAGGCAACCGGTCTAGGAGAAAAAAACTCTGAATTCAAACCTGTTGAACTCCGCTTAAGAAATTGACCTTGTGTCACATCCTGCCCGTGCGGAGGGGTTGGTAAATATATATTTTTTTCCCTCTTATTCCTCTTGCTTTTATATCTAACTAGCAGGACCTGTTAAAAATTATACATTGCAATACTAACATAAACAACTGTCTCAATGATAGATTCAATAATTAATTTCAATGGTTAATTAAGTGTATAGTAATTTTAATGGTACCACAGCATGATAATTTAATTATTACAACGTTTTATTACAACGTTTAATATGTTTACTTAAGAGCTATTGCGAAATAGTTCAATATGTAAATAGTACAATAATCGGACCATGTACCCAATAAGCACCCCAGGTGAGAGCTGTTTTGAAAGGAACACCTTTTGCTTTGCACCGTAAACTTCCGATTGTTTGTTTATAAACAACACGCGATTTTATTTTTGCATTTGAATTTCACTATAAGTGATGTAATGAATATGTAAATACCTTGGTGCCCCCTCACATACTATACATTTATGGTGAAAAATATTTTTTTAAACTAAGTTTAATTGAATTTATACATTGCAATACTAACACAAACAACTGTCTCAATAATAGATTCAATAATTAATTTCAATGGTTAATTAAATGTATAGTAATTTGGTTTTTTTGTTGTTTATTTTTTTAAGCAATACGTAATTAAAAACCACCTTAATCCCCTAAAACCGTAACCCAATTCGCAAAATGTTAATTCATAGACTGTAGTTAAACTGTCATTGGGTACCACCAAAAAACTTTTCGTTTTAATTTTCCGACCTAAATCAGAAGTCAGTCGAAGAAACTTTAAAAAAATCTCACAGTGAAATTCGAACGCAAAAAAAGCGCCTGTTGTTTGTAAACAAATAACCGGCAGTTTACGGTGAAAAGCAAAAGGTGTTCCTTTCAAAACAGCTTTCACCTGGGGTGCTTATTGGTTATATGGCCCCAATAATCTAGATTTAACTCTGTTTCTCACTGTTTTATTTTCTTTCTTTCTTTTCATCATCTATTGAAACTGATTAGCGTTATTGTTTTCGTGTTCTCAGTTCTCATCCCATCTCTCTATCTTTCTCCTACTCTCTTTCCTTCCTTCATTCTTTCCTTCTTTCTTTCTTTCCTTCTTTCTTTCTTTCGTTTTGATATTGGTATCTTTTTTCTTTTATTCTTTCTTTCTTTCTTTCTTTCTTTCTTTATGTGTAGCATGTCCTTTCTTCCTTTATAATAAAAACGGAACTGGTATTATATATCTATATATAGTTTGTTTTATTTTAATACATATTTAAAGTTTACATTTCAAATTGTTTTATTTTTTAATCCTTTAATGAATTTGATGATTTTACTTACTTAGGGAACAAACTCGCTGACATTGAATTTTTACTCCCATCCCTCAGGCAATATGTTTCGAAAAATCTATTTTTACATCACCCGGAGGGTGTTTTTTTTATTTTGTACTAGTATTATTTATAAAAAAAAACATTTAAACATTTTGTTGGCATCTTTCCGTCTATTCCGTCGTCAGGGTGGCCTAAAGTCGGAATCAGCCAGACAGCGAGAGAGTCTATCCCCTTTCCACTAGACCAAGGAGATTGTTTTTGCGTCTGATGTGGAGCGCCACACCTACCATCATCACTTTACCGCACAGATCCCTTTGCTACTCATACGCTGAGTTGGCAAGGGCCGGTATCGAACTAGTAACCTTGTGGTTTCTAACCGAACGCTAAAATCCTGATGAACCCTCCATGTGGTAATATATAATCTATTAATTATAGAGATTCAGTCTCCATTTATCTGTAACCGAAACTACGTCTCTACTTTCGTCACATTACAAGAATTCGTCAATAGAATAAAGAATAATCATGTCATCAGTTTTAAAGATTTTTTTTTTTTACTCTCGTCCTTTTTTCAGTAACAAGAAGTTAACTAAAAAGTTTACAGATAAATAAATACCTACGATTTTGTATAAAATTTATGCGTAAAATAATTAATAGACGCACGCAACATTTTATTTGAGTACTAAGTTTCCATTTCAAATTATATATACTAGCAAATATATGCACCCTCCGGGTGCAAGTATTTAAGTTTTGATATAATGAAATATCATATTAAATTAGAAAGGCTAATGAAACTGAATAAGAATGCAGATAAAAAGATTTGGAACAGAGGGGGTATGATTGAAAAATAGAACAACTTTGAAACTAACTCTTCCATCATTTTCCATTACTCCCGTCTTTCATTGGTAAATTTTCCTAATTTAACTATTTAGTTAAAATAGGAAGTAAAGAATAAAATTATAGTTATTTCTTCTTGTTAATGGGTTTCTTTTAAGATTTATCCCCGAGATGTTTGCTCATCTTCAATAAGATACAACCAAACAATTAGAAATCAATAATACTAAGCATATATTTATTAAAATCACATTTTTAAGATCAATATGCAAATTAGCCTTTCCATTTACACTGTAATCCACTATTTTGTTGTATATATAAATGTAATTGCATGTTTTTAGTATGTAGACATGGTCAACAGTGTTAATGATGTAAAACAATTTTATTAATAATTGAGGTTTAAATAAAAATTATAGAGAATGTTATGTAAACAACAAAGAGAATTGTGTCTTGTATAGTAATATAGTTTCGGTTACAGACAGAAAAACACACAATCTCCATTATAATAAGATAGACAAGATAGAGAATAATAAAGAGAGGACATTTCAATTTAAATTTTTTTCAATTCCCCCTCCCCCAATCAAATTGCCACCCTGTTGGGAACGACTGAGGAAAATAGACTCGCCCAACCTTTATGACTTAAAGACATTTACTAAGCTTAGCTTAGTTGCAGTACAAGTCCAGAAGTAGGATGCCCCCAATGAGAATCGAACTCACTAAGAATGGTCTGCAAATGTAGCTTGCTAACAATTACACCACGTGAGGTGTTCACCTTTAGTATGTACTCGGTTCATTCATTCAGATACTTATAAAATCCGAAACACTCACAGGTACATGAATACGTACACACACACTGGGTAGACGCACACAAGAAAAAAAAAATAATAAACAGAGAAATTTCAGTTTTTTTTCAATTGCCCCCGCTTTAAATCAAATTGCCACCATGTTGGGAACCGCTGATAAAGATAGACTCGCCCAACCTATTGGATTTATAGTTATTTACTAAGCTTAGCTGAGATGTGGCACAAGGCCAGGGGTTCAGTGGCTTCGACCCTGGATCTTTACAAAGTTAATAGCGTCGATCCCAGGGGGCTACCCCCAGGCAACACCTGCCCCCTTGATTTAAAGGGGCAGGGCTGGGTTTATTGCCCAGTGCCTGAGGCTCCCCTTGAGAGGGAATGCCGACGGGATCGACGCAATTTTCCCCCCGCCACCCATGAGCTTCGGGTGGTCCCACGTTAATAGGGCCTTGTGCCTAACCCGTAAAGTGGGGTACGAGGTAAATACAATGTGGCACAAGGCCAGAAGTAGGTGGCGCTCACTAACAATGGTCTACAAATCTAGCTTGCTAACCATTACACTACGCAAGGTGCCCATCTTTAGGATTTATAATGTACTCGGTTCATACTTATAAAATCCGAAACGCTCACAGGGACATGCATCTCCAGATACGTACAAACACGGTGGGTAGCCGCACACAATCATATACGGATCAATATTAATCGAAGATTTAGCGCCAACCGCTGAGTCAAAGTTCAACCGGTTCTCGCACCTGGCAATCAATCGAGACTAACACTGACGGTCATCGCTGTTGGGTGACAAAGGCAATATGCAAAAGGGGGTTCCGTTGGCAGCAAAACCCCTGGCTCCCGATCTGCCCATAAATCTCAAAACGACTGTAAACCCACATTTAATGGCTCGCTGTTGCACGATTTTGGGACCCGGGCGTTCAGTTAAAAGCCGCATCAAGAAACATCGAACTCCCACTCCCCTTTTCTCCAACCCACGAACTACCGTTTACCCCCCCCGCCGCCTACTCTAACTTCACCCCCTTCCTTCTCTTTCTCCATCGGATCAAAACCACCAATTTGACTTGGCAGGCCTAAAGTTCTCGTCACTTTTCGAGTGATAAATCGCCCGAGATGGGAAGATACGAACCTTTCGGTCACCGTACCGACCACCGCCGTAACTCCGCCTATTTTCTGTTAAAGACCTTTCTTGCTGTTAGCCAGTAGCTTCAATTACAGCAATCACTCAACCAATCAGTGAGTCAATCAGTCAATGTCCACTGTAAAAGTCGGAATATTTCGAAATGGGGTACGGACAGAAGGGATCGTGGCTCATCTGGTAAATTAGTAGCTCGAAGATCATACCTGGTGAAGAAAGTTCAATCTTCAGGGGAAACTCGCCACTTTATGTCCCTGTGCGAATTAAATTGCCTTATATATATATATATATATATATATATATATATATATATATATATATATAAGAAAAGGTGGAATGAAAACATCACACAATGCTGTTAAAGAAGAAAACAATTTATAATATAATCATAGCTGATACTGATCAATATTTCAATTTTACAAAAATCATCATCATTTTTTTTTTTTTTTTTTTTGTAAACTGATTTGACTTTCCTCTCCGACCCAAACAACTACGGGAGTGAATGAGCTCTGATGATGATTTTTGTAAAATCGAAATATTGATCAGTATCAGCTATGATTATATTATAAATTGTTTTCTTCTTTAACAGCATTGTGTGATGTTTTCATTCCACCTTTTCTTACTCATATTGTCGGATTCATTTCCTTTCTTTTAACTTATATATATATATATATATCTCAGTCGGTAGTGCGTTCGGCTAGAAATCACAAGGTTCCTAGTTCGATACCCGCCCTCGCAAACTCAGCGTATGAGTAGCACATGGATCTGTGCGGTAAAGTAAGGAGCTGATGGTAGGTGTGGCGCTCCACCCCAGACGCTAAAATAATCTCCTTGGTCTAGCGCTAGGGAAAAGGGGATAGACTCCCCCGCTGTATGGCTGATACCGACATTAGGCCGCCCCGACGACTTTACTTTTTTTTTATATGTATAATATAATAGATAAATATATAAAGGTTTTACATATCTATTTATTAGGTGACAAAGAAACAGTCACAACCATTTTGGTTTCATGCGTCAACAATCATCAGGGCATTTGAAACAAGTTCACCTGATGATTGTTGACGCATGAAACCAAAATGGTTGTCACTGTTCCTTTGTCACCAAATAAATAGATATGTAAAACCTTTATATATTTATCTTATTATATTATATAACAGCTCTATTTTATATTGAGCACTCTACCAATAATACTGCGTTTCGCACACCGTTCCAGTAAAAGCTGACGCCCCCACCTGGCCGACCGTCCTGTCGTCTGGCGACCTGTGATGCTTAAGGATGGAGTCTTTGTGTATGAGCAGTCCATGACCTGCAACACTCCACTTAGACCCTTACTTAGGCTAGACGGGCGGTCGGAGAGGCCCCCTCCGATCAATCGGCTGGTCACGTCAAGCCCTAGCACCTATGTGATTTTACCAACCCTATTGCCCTTATGGCAGGCCCCAACCCCTTTTTATCATATGGGTGCTATCCTGGCTGAGGGTCTTCATGTCCTGGGAATGATGTTAAACTCTATCTGATGGTGAGGTTCCAGTTTTGGAGGTTTGGGGAATGTGGAGCACCCCTTCATCACCATTGCTCCCTGGTCCACTCTGACCCCGAGTGGTAGTACCTGTTAGGGTCCTATCTATGGGTTAAATAGAAAAATGTATTTGTAAAAAAAATTGAGTATCCGTTAAGAATGAATTTATTTCAAAGCTTTATTGGCATTAAATAACCCACTGAGGTTGATATGCCGTAAAACAAAACAAAACAAACCAAACAAACAACCAGGCCAAATCAACGAAACATTTTTTTACGTAGGTATTTTAATGAGGCATACTGAAATGATCCAACTCGTGATTCAGTTAGAATGGATCTCCGAGACGACCCCCCCCCACAACCCCTTCTACCCAGATGATGCCGGGTAGCCACTTCTAGTATCAAATAAGTTGTGATCGTAGATTCGAACATATACTATCATAAGGTTGTCGTAAATGTAAGGAATTGGCGCCTGGCCCTGAATAATTAAGAAATGCCGGGGGTCGTAAACTGGCCAATTCTGTGTCTCTCAGACAGGTAAGTCGTAACATCGGGAGTTATGGACCCACGCACCCATGCCTCAACTTCAGAATATTGCTAGCAAGGCTTGCTCCTTTAGAAACGAATCTTACGGCTTAAAATCCTACCATTAGGACGGGCTTTCAGTCATTAACCCCCACCCAACAGCAGTAAACTCGAACTTGTGTGACAGCCATGTATATGTATACAAAGGCTTGGAAGTAATAGGTATTTATCCAACCCGTATGCAACAGGTAGGATGTGACACAAGATAGCAAGTATGGGGCATCGAACTCGCTTTTCAGTAGTAATTGATCTGCGAGTTTAGCTTGCTAACCATTACACCACGATCGGATGTCTAAAGACTTGGAGAAAGACTTCTCCTAGACTGGTCACCTAACTAAGGTTAAAGATCGCAGTCTATCCTACTATTTTAATAATAATACGTAATGGTCAGCATGGCGGTCATTATTAAAAATAAATTAGGAAGTGTCGCTTTTATTAAAGATTAGTATAACTATTAGTGTCTAAAGAACGTTTTATTTGTTATAATTCCCTATCAGAGCTACCAGGCATTGCTCGGGATTCAATAACCTAGAAAATAAACCTCATATATATATATTATACTAAGCAAATATATGCACCCTCCGGGTGCAAGTACTTAAGTTTTAATGTAATAAAATATCATATTAAATTAGAAAGACTAACGAATATAAGAAATGAAAAAAAAAAAAAAAGATTTGAAACAGAGGGGTATAATTAAAAAAATAGAACAACTGAAAACCTACTCTTCCATCCCTTCGTCTTTCATTACTAAATTTTTCTAATTTAACTATTTAGTTAAAATAGGAAGTAAAGAATAAATTAAACAGTTATTTCTTCTTGTAACTAATTTTCTTTTAAGATTTATCTCCGAGATTTTTGCTCATATTCATTAAGATAAAACCAAACAATTAGAAATCAATAATACCAAGCACATTATTTATTAAAATCAAATTTTAAATATCAATATGCAAATAAGCCTCCCCGTGCATACTGTATGCCACTATTTTGTTGTATATATAAATACAATCACATGTTATTAGTATGTTGATATGGTCAACAGTGGCTTCGGCCTCTGGACCATTGATAAATTAACGGCGTCGATCCCAGGGGCCATCCCCCCCAGGCAACACCTGCCCCCTCGATTTAAGGGGCAGGGCTGGGTTTATTGCCGCCCAGTGCCTGAGGGCCGCCCCCCTTGAGGGGGAATGCCGACGGGATGACGCATTTTTTCACCTGCCACTCCATGAGCTTCGGTTGTGGGTGGTCCCACGTTAATAGGGACTTTGTTGCCTGACCGTACAAGTGGGGTTACGCGGTAAATATCATGTTGATATGGTCAACAGTGGCTTCGGCCTCTGGACCATTGATATAATTAACGCGTCGATCCCAGGGGGCCATCCCCCCCAGGCAACACCTGCCCCCTCGATTTAAAGGGGCAGGGCTGGGTTTATTGCCCAGTGCTGAGGCGCCCCCCTTGAGGGGGGAATGCCGACGGGATCGACGCAATTTTTCACCTGCCACTCCATGAGCTTCGGCTCGTGGGTGGTCCCACGTTAATAGGGACTTTGTGCCTGACCCGTACAAGTGGGGTACGCGGTAAATATCATGTTGATATGGTCAACAGTGGCTTCGGCCTCTGGACCATTGATATAATTAACAGCGTCGATCCAGGGGGCCATCCCCCCAGGCAACACCTGCCCCCTTTGATTTAAAGGGGCAGGGCTGGGTTATTGCCCAGTGCCTGAGGCGCCCCCCTTGAGGGGGAATGCCGAGGGGATCGACGCAATTTTTCACCTGCCACTCCATGGGCTTCGGCTTGTGGGTGGTCCCACGTTAATAGGGACTTTGTGCCTGACCCGTACAAGTGGGGTACGCGGTAAATACTATGTTGATATGGTCAACAGTGGCTTCGGCCTCTGGACCATTGATATAATTAAGCGGCGTCGATCCAGGGGGCCATCCCCCCAGGCAACACCTGCCCCTCCGATTTAAAGGGACAGGCTGGGTTTATTGCACAGTGCCTGAGGCACGCCCCCCTTGAGGGGGAATGCCGACGGGTTCGACGCAATTTTTCACCTGCCACTCCATGAGCTTCGGCTTGTGGGTGGTCCCACGTTAATAGGACTTTGTGCCTGACCCGTAAAGTGGGGTACGCGGTAAATATATGTTTATTATGGTCAACAGTGGCTTCGGCCTCTGGACCCATTGATATAATTAACAGCGTCGATCCCAGGGGGCGCATCCCCAGGCAACACCTGCCCCCTTGATTTAAAGGGGCAGGGCTGGTTTATTGCCCAGTGCCTGAGGCGCCCCCCTTGAGGGGGAATGCCGACGGGATCGACGCAATTTTTCACCCGCCCCCATGAGCTTCGTTTTGTGGGTGGTCCCACGTTAATAGGGACTTGTGCCTGACCGTACAAGTGGGGTACGCGGTAAATATCATGTAGAATATGGTCAACAGTATTAATAATGTAAAACAATTTTATTAATAATTGAAGGTTTAAAAAAATGAAACCATGGACAATTTGACGTAAATAATTAAGGGAATTGTGACTTGAGTAGTGATATAGTTTTCGGTTACAGACAGAAAATCACACAATCTCCATTATAATAAGAATATATATATATATATATATATATACTATTATATTATAATTTAATATACCAAGCGTGTTGGTAAAAATCCTTGCGGTGAAAAAAACCAGCAAATAGTTTGATTGTAAAAATAGTACTACCAACATCAACCGGGGAGAAAAAAAATTTTTGAAAAAAAAAAAAAAAAGACCAAGATAGTCGTACTAACAAAAAATAATCTATTCGTACAGTATTTGGCCAAAAGAAAAGACAATTTATATGTATATATATGTATATAAGATATATATATATATATAATATATATATATATAGTATATATATAATATAATATATATATATATTTCATATAACCGCTAGGAGAAGCTAATAGGTAAAAAGTGCTCAATACCTAAAGTAGAGCAAATAATAATAGATTAGGATATATATATATATATATATATATTATATATATTATTCATATAACCGCTAGGAGAAGCTAATAGGTAAAAAGTGCTCATACCAAAGAGTAGAGCAAATAATAAAAGATTTAAGGATATATATATATATATATATATATATATGTGTGTGTGTGTGGTGTGTGGGTGTGTGTGTGTGTGTGTGTGGTTGAAAATGGATGAAAAATTCATATAAAACAACAACTAAATTCGAAAAAGCTTCCGCTAAATACTGAGGTGAAATATCATTTGAATTTAGTTGTTGTGTTGTTTTATCCACATTTTCCTCTATTTTCAACCGCAATTTGTCAGATTTACCCTATCCTTTACTCCTCTTTCTCTCTCGTTCTCACTCGTTTCTCTCTTTGTCTCTCTCTCGTTTATCTCTCAAGTTTATCTCTCTCTCTCTCTCTTTCTCTCTCATTTCTGTCTGTCTCTCTCTCTGTCTCTCGTTTCTCTCTCTGTCTCTGTCTCTGTCTCTCTCTTTGTCTCTCGTTTCTGTCTCTCGTCTCTCTCTCTCTCTCTCTCTTATTGACGTAAACATTGTACATATATGTGAATTCATAAGCGATTTTGTTCTTTTTCCCCGGGAGAAGCCAATTTCCTATTCACCAGATTTCCTCACGCCTCCCCCTCCTCCCTCCTCGATTTTTCACCCAGGCGAGACTTACCCATAAAAATCGCGAAACTGTCATAACGTTATTATTACAACCGCTACATTCAGTCGTGGGAAGAATAGACTGACGAGAAAGAAAAAAAAACCCCAAAAAACAAAACAAAAAAAACGAAAAGTACGAGTCGAAAAGAAAGAGAAGGACACAACACCAATAGCAATTTAAACATCGGTGATTTTGTTAGTTACATTACTGTTTTTTTGTTTGTTTGTTTATTTCTTTGTAGCTGGTTTGTTTAGAATCTTATCATATCTCAATCTATACATATATAAAGGGCAGTTGGTGTGTATGCATGAATGTCCGGAGGACAGTATGAAAATAAAACAATTAACGACAAAGTAAGTATAGATACACATTAGGGTAGGTCGATTTTTCACTTAAAAAAAATCAAATTGTCCATCTATGCGAAGGTTGTGTGTTAGTGTTGTGATGTTAGTTCAACAGTAAAAAAAAGAAGTCAAGTCGAGGTAGGGTAAAATGAGACAAGTGTATTTACAATAAGGTACAAGAACGGCTAGCTTGCCGCTAAACGGTAACAGTACAACCTTTTCACTCGGTGTCTCACTATTTATAGTGAGAACCGGTGTATATTCTCCACTGTAGGAACGGCCGGTACAACAGTTAGTATACTGAATACTGATACCAAAAATGAGATATTTTACTTGCATCAAAGATCGCCTACTTAAAATGCACTAATAATACATGTTTAATTGAAAATGGCTCACAAAGTGTGTGTGTTTTCTTACCCCAGCTCTCCACCAGGATGTGACACAAGGCCGATTTTTAAGCAGAGTAAAGCTGGTTTGAATACAGAGTTTTCCTTCTTCTAGACTGGTTGCCTTGCCAAGTCTAAAGAACCCAGTCTGTCCTATTATTTATCCATAGATGGAAGGGGAAGAGATGGATTCTGGCCTTTCAGAAGGACATGAGCATTAGGGTAGGTTGATTTTTCACTTTAAAAAAATATCAAATTGTCAATCTATGTGAAAGTTGTGTTTTAGTATACTGAATACTGATACCAAAAATTAGATCTTTTACTTGTACCATTGTTTGAGGAAATAGCATCAAAGATCGTCTACTGAAATGCACTAAAGATCCTCGTTTTTTTTAAGGCTAAATTTTGCGAAAAGGATTTTTAGTGTATTTTAGTTGACGATCTCTGATGCTATCGTTATATACTCAAGTGCGGGTATATAATTGTCTAAACTGCTAACTAACATAGCGCGCGTATGCAGAGTGAGTCACAGTTCGGCAGTACATCTTCACTGCCTGACGTCCAACTGCAAACTGGGGACTCTGAAAAATGTCCCACGTGACTTCACGTATTTTGGCGAGCTTCTGTAATTTTCCAAGGAAGGACCCAGCCATGGCATGAAAAGGGTCATCCCCTCAGAATTACAGGGGATTGACAATAATCTTATGGAACCGCATAGATTATGCAACATATTAATCAAAAAAAGTTTTCATCGTTGAATTAACAGTTCCTTTTGAGGAAAATCTTGACTGGGTACATCAACGTAAGTTGGAAAAATATGAAGATTTATAAGAACAATGCGTCAGAAACGGATGCATAACGGATGTATTTCCTATCGAAGTCGGATGCCGAAGATTTATTACTAACTCAACCTTGGCATTTTTGTCTAAACTTGAACTTTCTCCACCAGACAAGAGGAAATACATAAAAAAGATCCAGATTAAAACTCTAACCGCATCAGCGTGGATATGGCAAATCCTACAATGTGACATCAAACCGACAAAGTCTGGTGGTATCGTAAGATACTGCTCGGGCTCTCTGGGTTAGTGGTAATGATGCTTCGGCCCCGAAACTATACCTGAACCCAGAGTCATCATCTGATGAAGGCTTTGCTGGTTGCAATGCTACTGTGTAAATAGCAGTCATTGTATGAAGATTATTATGATTCAGGGGGGAGGGTAGCATGAGATCCTAGGACCAGCCCTGACAATCTCCAAAGAACTCCAGAAATGGTGCCTCACCATCGGATACAATTCAGTGTCATACCCAGAAGGTACTTTTAGGAGTATCAGCCTCGCCTACAAGGGAATGCAGACGGTGCATTCTGGGTACTTCCGGTTGAGCGCTCTTGCAGCTTTTGTTGTTGGTAAACCAGAACAATGGTTACATTAAACATATCCATTAAACTATTCAGGCATACTTTAAGAACTACTGCCGCAACTGCTACTGTGATTGAATAATCATAATGAGAGAGAGAGAGAGAGAGAGAGAGAGAGAGAGAGAGAGAGAGAGAGAGAGAGACAGACAGACAGACAGACAGCAGACAGACAGAGTTGAGACTTACTTGCTTCATATTTTTCTACTGCTTCGTCTCGTGGCTATTTCATCTTTACTTCTATGGCCGGTCGTTGTCTAGTCTCTTCTTGTTGCTAAGGGCTTAATTTCGGGTTAATTCTTTAAGTAATGTAATTAATTAACAAGACTTTGGTTTCTTGACCAAGATTTTATTTCTGTTTAGCCCATCTTCATTCACCGCGCGGAGTTTGCAACCTCGCCCTAGCACGTCTGCTCTGCATTCATGTCGGTTAAAAACTGATTTCCTAACTAAATAAAACACGTAACGTGCGGGATTCGCCTTTGGGGTTACCAACGGTCTGGTATTTTTCCACTTGGGCTCCTTGAATTCTCGCTACAGGGTGTAACGTTGGTTTAAAGTTCAACATACTTTGAATACAAATAACTCCGACAAAGGTTAGTAGACAAACATTTAATAACACAGCACATGGATAACAATTGGTACACGTTCATAATAAAGAGTACACATAAAAAGAGGTACACAAATCAAGATAAGACACATTCATGAATGATACAGATATAACATAAAAGAGTACAGACATGAGACTAGCGATAGTCCATGCTGTAAAGAACTTACAGTAATGTAAGGGGGGGCGGAGCCCCACGAGAGGGTTTAGATAGAATCTACCCCATGTGGCTCGTAGTTGGTGAAACTAATAAGAGAGGCCGAAGGATTTGAAACCGGCGCTTAAATACTGGTGGTGCCCTGGCGGGCATCATCAAACTAAAAGGGGCAGACAACTCCACAAGGCGAATACAAACAAACGCTACAAGGGTATTGTCAAAAAACCACGTCACCACACAATTATGCAACACTATTTCCTCAAGTAAAGTAAAGTCGTCGGGCGGCCTAAAGTCGGTATCAGCCAGTCAGCGAGGGAGTCTATCCCCTTTTCAATAGCGCCAGACCAAGGAAATTGTTTTTAGCATCTGAGGTGGAGCGCCACACCTACCATCAGCTCCTTACTTTACCGCACTGATCCCTGTGCTACTCATACGCTGAGTTGGCGGGGACCGGTATCGATCTAGGAACCTTGCGGTTTCTAGCCGAACGCTCTACCGACTGAGCTAACCCGGAGAAACCACAAGGTTCCTAGTTCGATACCGGTCCTCGCCAACTCAGCGTTATGAGTAGCACAGGGATCTGTGCGGTAAAGTAAGGAGCTGATGGTAGGTGTGGCGCTCCACCTCAGATGCTAAAAACAATCTCCTTGGTCTAGCGCTAGTGAAAAGGGGATAGACTCCCTCGTTGCATGGCTGATACCGACTTTAGACGCCCCGTCGACTTTACTTACTTACTTATTTCCTCAAACAATGGTGCAAATAAAAAATCTAATTTTTGGTATCAGTATTCAGTATACTAACATACAACTTTCGCATAGATTGGAAATTTTGATATTTTTAAAAAGTGAAAATTCAACCTGATGCACATTCACTATCCCCAGATTTTGCTTTTTGAGCAAAAAATAAAATTTTGAATAGTAACAGCATGGAATTTTTTTTTTTTTTTTTTGCATTTAATATTTTAAATAGGAGATATTAATTTTTCTTTTCAGTGTGTGCGCTTTTTCATGACTCTTTTTACATAGCGATTTTAATGGGGCATGCTGTATAGATCCAACTCACGATTCAGTAATAATGGATCTGCGACACTACCTTTTTGTCCTCTTCTACCCACGCGACGCCAGGTAGCCGCTTCTAGTTTCTTCCTATTTCCTCGTGCACTGTCCTTATCATTCTATCTCTTTCATGTTTGCATGTATCTACCCAACCCCTCCGTCACGAGACGGCTGTGACACAAGATGGTAAAATGTTCGTTGATTTGTTTGGAATTTTACCGCACGTCAACCCTTGTTAGGTTATTTTATGCCAAAGACATTTTGTTTTATTTATTCTTCATGGGTATTCAAAATTCTTAAATTTAAACCCAATTTTTGTTTATACACTGTTTTTTTAAAAACTCATATTTATATATTTAAGCCATAGATGGTACCCTTACAGGTACTGATAGTAATGATGAAGAAGAAGTACTCCACCCTTCCCAGAGCTCCAGAATTGGAATTTTAACACTAGATGCAGTTTAAATTAATACCCAGGACACTAAGCGCCTCAGGCACCGCCTTTTAGCACATATCTATTAATAATGGAGATTCGCTTCCGGTTTTTGTCTATAATAAAACTACGTCACTGCTTACGTCACATTACCCAAAATCGTCATAACATAGAATAAATACACTCAAAATTTGAACATGCAACATTAGACAGTCCTCATTGTTTTTTAAAACAAGTTTTAATAAATACATGACTGGTATTATATATCTATATATAGTTTGTTTTATTTTAATACATATTTAAAGTTTACATTTCAAATTGCTTTATTTTTTAATCCTATAATGAATTTGATGATTTTACTTACTTAGGGAACAAACTCGGTGACATTGAATTTTTTACTCCCACCCCTCAGGCAATATGTTTAAAAAATCTACTTTTACATCGTCCGGAGGGTGTTTTTTTATTTTGTACTTGTATATGATAAAAAGGATTGGTTGTTTGGTCATGGTCATTATTTTTTATATTCAATTAACAAACAAGGCTTGGATGTTTCTTAATAAGGTTTTATTTTCAGAACCCAGCCCATGATTCCGCCGCGGTGAGACCAATAGAGCTGACAATAGCGTCTGCGCTCCTCAGAGAACCGGGTCATATCTTAAACTAATTTCCGCACATCTGTAATGGCGCTGGAAAGGGGTCAAGTAAAAAGGTTACTAATCGCCAACTTGTACTTAGGGTACAAACTCGCTGACAATGAATTTTTTACTCCCACCCGTCAGGCAATATGTTTCAAAAATCTATTTTTACATCGCCCGGAGGGTGTTTTTTTTATTTTGTACTAGTTAAAACAAATTACATATGTGACATTGCTAATTTTTAACTGATGCTTATTATGTTACTACTTCTGACCCGTCCCTTACTTATATTCTGCCTATCACTTTCCCCATCTCTATGTATCTCTTGATTACCTTCTCGTTATATATGTTAGTTTCTCTGGGAAAGGAGAGGATAGGAGAAAGACAGCTGACAATATGTGTATCGCCCCACCTCAGCAAAATCAATCTCCTTGGTCTGGGGCTAGCGAAAAGTGGATATACTCCCTCGTTTTCCGGCTGATACCGACAATAGGCCACTCCACCAACTTTTGAATTGATTTATACAAACTATTTTATTTTCAAACTAGAAGTGGCTAACCAGCGTCGTCTGAGTAGATAGGGAAAAACCTGGTGTACTGATTTGTTTATTTTAAAGATCTACTACTGCGGTATATCCACAGGTCCTGCTAGTACATCAAACGATAATTGTGAAGAAAATGAATATAAAAATAAGAAATGAAGGAGTTTAGAAAATATCGAGAATAATAATGACAGAACGAAGAAATAACTCGATAAAGTTGTTGTCAATCGCATGAGAAATAATAATTTAGTTGATTACCATAAACAGAAGAAAGAAAAAACAGTCTAAAACAACGTATGTAAGGGAAAGAATGTTAATGATGAGAGAGAGAGAGAGAGAGAGAGAGAGAGAGAGAGAGAGAGAGAGAGAGAGGGAGAGAGCGAAAGAAAAGAGAACATTTATATGGATTTATGAGAGAGAGAGAGAGAAAAAGAGAGAGAGAGAGAGGGGGAGAAAAGAAGAGATAGAGATAGATAGATGGCGAGAGAGAGAGAGAGAGAGACACAGAGAGAGAGAAGAGACAGACAGGCAGACAGAGGCAGAAACGCGAAGAGAGAGAGAGAGAAGAGAGAGAGAGAGAGAGAGAGAGAGAGAGAGAGAGCGAGCGAAAGAAAAGGTAATATATATATATATATATAATATTATATTTAGAGAGAGAGAGAAAGAGAGAGAGAAGGGGGAGAAAAAGAAGAGAATAGAGAATAGATAGAGAGTGCGAGAGGAGAGAGAGAGAGAGAGAGAGAGAGAGAGAGAGAGAGAGAGGGGGGGAGAGAGGTAGAGAACACAACACACAGACAGAGGCGAAACCGAAAGAGGAGAGAGAGAGAGAGAGAGAGAGAAGAGAGAAGAGAGAAGGGGAGAGAAAGAAAAGAGATAGAGATAGATAGATAGATGGCGAGAGAGAGAGAGAGAGAGAGAGAGAGAGAAAGAGAGAGAGAGAAGGGGGGAGAGAGGTAGAGACACACACACAGCAGAGGCGAAACCGAAAGAGAGAGAGAGAGAGGGAGAGAGAGAGAGAGAGAGAGAGAGAGGGGGGAGAGAAGAAGAGATAGAGATAGATAGATAGATGGCGAGAGAGAGAGAGAGAGAGAGAGAGAGAGAGAGAGAGAGAGAGAGAGAATTGGAAACAGAAAGGAATGGAATAGAGGGACATAGGAAGAAAAGGAGAAGGGAAGAAAAAAGGAAAGATAGAGTGGAAAAGGAGCGGAGAGAGAGAGAAGAGAGAGAGAGAGAGAGAAGAAAGAGAGAGAGGGGGGAGAGAGAGAGAGGGAGAGAGAATGGCAAAAAAGGAGAGAAAGGAAGCAAAGTATGCCCGTGAGTCAATGTATATATATGTGTGTGTGTGTGAGAGAGAGGAGAGAGAGAGAGAGAGAGTGAGAGAGAGACCAGGTAAAGAAAAGGATACATACACACACTGGGAGAGAGAGAGAGAGAGAGAGAGAGAGAGAGAGAGAGAGAGAGAGAGAGAGAGAGAGAGGAGAGGTGGGGAATTGAAATAAAACGCAGAAAAAGTATATAGAAAAGTAAACACAATTTTAATAACTATGAATATTCAATAATCAAACTACTACGAATAATTAAAAAATAATAAAAATAAAAATAAAAATATGAATAACAATAACACCACTAACAGCAACAACAACAACAACAACAACAACAATCACAACAACCAACAACACCATGACCACCGAAGTCAACTCTGTGAATGAAAAAAATAAAGACATAAAAAAAACGAATAAATCAATAAATAAAACATGAATATCAATAATAATAATAATAATAATGATAATAATAAAATAATAATAATAATAATAATAATAATAATAATAATAATAATAATGAAATGAGATTGCAAGAATGCAAACAAATCACAAAGAAAGATGAAGCGAAACGAAGCAGTCTTGAGCAAGAAAGGCCGGTGTAATCCGCCGTGGTAGTAATTGAATTTCTGAGCTCAATGGGCATGCGCTGTTTGCTGCGGAGCTATTATCTAATGGAACAAATACTAACTTCCGGTAGAACGGGCTCGCCGCCCAGGCATTGTCTTCGTACAAGAAACGGGAACGCGGGGTAAAGAGTGAAAGATAATAATACACGCACTTGCATACACGAATATACAGTGTATATATGTATATACAGTGTATATATATATATATATATACATATATATATATATATATATATATATATATGTATATATAACACATATACATGTGTGTACAGTATGCATTAGGGTGCACATTATAGTTGCACATGAAAATGAATACATGTTTATTTAGATAGTTTTAGCACACTTATGCAGAACTTTATATTCAAATACATACAAGGCGTACAAGATTCGAGAATCCTACCTAAAAGGTGTTCAATATTTCTATATAGTGTAGTGGTTAGAATGTCCGCCTGTCAGCCTGACAGGTAGGGTTCGAATCACGCACTAAGCACCGCCCTGTCTATGGCTCTGCTGATGTGGCCTAATGGGCTGAAATGTACATACAGAGATGACTTTTTCTCGATTTGTTTACGCTTTACATTTAAACCTAATTCATTTAGTTATAATTAATTAATTAACAAAATTAGGTATGGCTTTAATTAAGCACATATTCTCCCACATAGTGTATAAAGTAAGTCATCGGAGTGTCCTAATGTCAGTATCAGCCAGACAGCGAGGGTGTCTATCCTCTTTTCACTACCGCTAGACCAAGGAGATTATTTTGCATCTGAGGTCAAGCGCCACACCTACCATCAGCTCCTCACTTTACCGCACAGATCCCTGTGCTACTCATACGCTGAGTTGTCGAGGGCCGGTATCGAACCAAGAACCGTGTGATTCCTAGCCGAACACTCTACCAACTGAGTTAAACCGGCCATGTATAAAGTAAGTCGTCGGAGTGGCCTAATGTCAGTATCAGCCAGACAGCGAAGGAGTCTATCCCGTTTTCACTAGCGCTAGACCAAGGAGGTTGTTTTGCGTCTGAGGTCGAGCGACACACATACCATAAGCTCCTCACTTTACGGTACAGGTCCCTGCGCTACTCAAACGCTGAGTTGGCAAGTGCCGGTACTAAACCAGGAACCTTGTGGTTCCTATGCGGGCGCTCTACCGACTGAGCTACACCGGTCCCTATACACACATAATATAAGTAAATAAACGTAAAGTTGACAGGGTGGTAAAAAAGGTATCAGTCGGCAGCGAAGGTGTCTATCCCCTTTTTCACTAGCGCTAGACCAGAGAGATTGTTTACCTGAGGTTGAGCACCACACCTAGCACGAGCTCCCCACGCTGTGTCAGAACGATCCACAAGTTTTCAATTGTATTTAAGTCTGTTGAATAAGTCGGGAAGTTCATCTTCCGAGGTTCACAGAAACCTATTTTTTTTTACAGGTACTCCATAGTTTTATACACTGAATATGAAGGAGCATCATCTTGCATAAATATGATGGTTATCCTGAAGATGATTCTTTGCTTCGTTTTTAGTCAAGATTCCAGGTGCTCTTTGAGGAAGGCTATATAACCATCTGCATGGTCTAATGGTTAGAGTTGTAGGAAATGGACTCGTCGACCCGAG
>CM042160.1:5366448-5401448 GCA_023376005.1 Doryteuthis pealeii
CCTCATTTTACCCCCTATCTCTCTCTCTCTCTCTCTCTCTCTCTCTCTATATATATATATATATATATAAATAAAAGAAAGATTGGTATGTACGTGTCGACGTATAACTCAGCAAAGGGATGTCACTCAGATTCGAAATCTTGCATATACCTTAATATTCATATAACTAAAAAACACATAAAATTTGGTTATTGATTTCTTCCGATTAAGGGCTATAATTAATTAATTAAACGAAAATCAAACGATTTGCGATAATCGTGGCATAGCTGCTGCTGCTAATATTAAAAAATTCCCTGGCTGCAGCCTATTTCAGCAGTGATACAAAATGACCGCACGGAGCCTCCTGCTGATAATTTGAAATAGACAAATTCCTGCTCGGAATTTTTCGCGTATTCCCGTTTTTAAGAAGAAATATTTATTTGGTTTGAAATAAAATAAAATAATCTTTCTAAATATGTAATTTGTATGTGGTTTTATCGATTGAATTAGTTTTTTTTATACAGCGAATTAAATAATGATAAACGAAAACATTTAACGAAAGCAGTACAAATATTGTTTTTACCAATTACATAAGCATTGCAATTACGGCCCGTACTTCTCCTCCTCTTTCACATGGCTATATTATCCCTCTCCCTTTCATATACACACATGGATGCCCTTTATTTACCCAATCCGTTCGCCATGGGTAGGATGCGATACAAGATCGCAGTACCATGGTAACAATATCGTATATATATATATATATATATATATATATATATATATAAGAAATGGATATAAAGTAACCTACTCGAGTTTCATCATCTGAATCGTCAGGGTTACATCCACTGAATTAATCGAGTTTTCGTTTAATATCAGTTGGTACCAGGTATGTCTGTTGAAACGGGTCTTATCGTTATAGATGAACGCTACATAAGACGCGTTTCTACAGACATACGTGGTACCAACTGATATTAATCGAAAACTCGATTAATTCAGTGGATGTAACCCTGATGATTCAGATGAGGAAACCCGAGTAGGTTACTTTATATCCATTTCTTAAATAAATTTTGCGCTACATTGTATTGAGCACTTTGTATTTGTTTTTTCACGGTCTTAACCCCTGGATTCTGTGCGCCCCCAACGATCGTACCCGTACCCACCGGTAAGCCACTACTCATACATATATATATATATATATATATATATATATATATGAGAAGTAAACAAACATATGGCTATTTTCAGCCGACAATATTTGGGAGAATATGTGCTTAATTGAAGTCGAACCTAATTTTTTGAAAGTTAATTCATTAATAATTAATTAGGCGGGATTTAACTATTTAAATGTAAGGCTAAACAAATCGAGAAAAATCAATCTCTGTATGTACATTTCGGCCTATTAGGCCTCATCAGCAGAGCTATAGATACGAAGACCGCCCCGTGTGTGATTCGAAACTTGTCTGTCAAATTAACAATGAATTAACTTTCAAAAAATTAGGTTCGACTTCAATTAAGCACATATTCTCCCAAATATATATATATATATATATATATATATATATAAAAGGTATATTAGAGAAAAAATAAAATAAGAGAAACAGAAAAGAAAAAAAAAGAAGGAAAAATATACGGAAATGCTTATCGAGCGATGCGCGTTGCTATGAGAAAATTGTCTCAGTTGCTTCAGCTTGGCGAATCGTAGAATATTTGACGGGGTAATATTGAAGACAATTCATGCAATACAAAAAGATATTAAACACTTTACGTAGACTTACGTATCACTATATAGAAAGGTCTGTAATTTGTACTGGGGAGAATCGATATCATTATTAAAGGAGAGATTTTATTCATACTAACATATATATCAGCAGGCGTACTGTATAGGTACGCAAAAGTAGAACTACCTTAACACTAGTAGAAATTAGATTACAAACAAAAAGTGAAAGATCCCCAATTCAATGCAGATTTCTCATCTAATGCACTAGATTCGATGTGAATTTCACCCAATTATTATCTTTATCTCATGCATAATTTCCCCCCGTTCTTTCAAACTTATATATACAGAATGTTCGGGATAAATTTGACAGTTTCATAAGGAAAGAAAAATAACTACAAATTTAAATGGACTATAAAGAAATTCAACAGGCACGGAAATTACACTACTGTCAACAGTTTTCATTAAAAATAACCGCCATTAGCGTCGATCAGCCTCAATCCTACTCCGGAACCTGGAGCAAGCTGGTGTTAACAGTTTCCTTGGAAGGGTCTCAAAAACTACCTAATTCCGTCGATTGACTGGGCTTTGTAGTACGGACACGGCGATTGGTGTCTTTCTCAAACAGTCTATATGCTTAAGTGTGTATTAATATTTACAATGGTGCATAGTGGTACACTAGTACAAAATAAAAAAACACCCTCCGGGCGATGTAAAAATAGATTTTTGAAACATATTGCCTGAGGGGTGGGAGTTAAAAATTCAGTGTCAGCGAGTTTGCACCCTAAAGTAATGTAAAATGTTAAATTCATTAAAGGATTAAAAATAAAACAATTTGAAATGTAACTTTAAATATGTATTAAAATAAAACAACTATATATAGATATATAATACCAGTTATGTATTTATTAAAACTTGTTTTAAAACACAATGAGGACTGTCTAATGTTGCATGTTCAATTTTGAGTGTATTTATTCTATGTTATGACGATTTTTGGGTAATGTGACGTAGCAGTGACGTAATTTTTGTTTACAGTCAAAAACCGGAAGCGAATCTCCATTATTAATAGGTATGTGTACGAATACGAAGTCAACGTGTTAAATAAATCCCACACGGTTTATATCATGTAAAAAATAACCAACCAATCACAAAATCAAATTAGTAGGAATTTTAGCAGTACATGAAAATAAATAGATTAAAAGATTAGAATTTATAATATCTAAAGTTATATCATGAACTTCCATAGTATATATTTTTCCAACCCCTCTGCACGCACAGGATGCGATATATATATTTACCAACCCCTCCACACGAGCAGGATGCGATATAAGGTCAATTTTCGAGCGGAGCTTAACAGGTTTGGAGGTTATTTCCTATAACTCCAACATAAACAAAGGGGAACCACTCTTGACTGATAAATTATTTATTTATTTATTGATCTACTAGGAAAAAAGAAAACAGGGTTAGGGTTAGGGTTAAGGTTTAGGGTTAGGGTTAGAGTTAGGGGTTAGGGTTCGGTTAGGGTTAATGGTAAATGGTAAAATAAATAATGGTAAAATAAATAATGGTAAATGGTAAAATAAATAATGGTAAAATAATGGTAAAATAAATAATGGTAAAATAAATAAATAAATGGGAAAAAAGATAAATAATTTATCAGTCAAGAGTAGTTCCCCTTTGTTTATGTTGGAGTTATAGGAAATAACCGATTTGAATTCCAAATTTTTCCTTTTCTTTTGCCGGTTGCAAATTTAAAGAGCCTAGTCTGCCTTGCTATTTATCTATAGCTGGACGGAGAATAGTTAAATGCATATCTTCCCCAAGCCTATTAACGCGTTGTGAAATGAAAACAATCAAGTCCTAAGGCCTATATGATTGTCCCGACCCTATTGCCCTTATGGCAAACCCCCAACCCTTTTTGTCATATGTGCTAGATGGCCGTAGGTAAGGGTCTTAGAGTCCTGAGTATGACGTTAAACTCTATCTGATGGGGAAGTTCCAATTTTGAAACTATGGGTAGTGTGGAGTACCCCTACATCGCCAGTACTCCCAGGTCCACTCTGAACCGGAGTGGTAGTACCTGTTAGGGTCCCATCTATGGGTTAAATAGAAACATATGATTTAAAAAAAATGTGATGAAAATTAATACCCAACAAGAAAATCAAACAAAGTCTTCGGCATAAAATAACCCAACAAGGGTTGAGATGTCGTAAAATCCAACCAACAACCTGTTAAGTTTTTAAATGCCATCCTTGGCCAGTTGAAAAGGGCTTAAAGTAAGTCAGTCCCGAGTTATGGAATCCTTTGGTAAGTGAATAAGTAAGGTAAGTGAATAAGTCCTATCCTGCGTAGTATTAAAGGTCCAGTGATTCAATCCTATGTCCGTCGTCCACGAAGGTTCAAAGTAATTATAGCCAGTATGCTTAGTATGCTCAGTTTAAGTATTGTCTCATCAGCAGAGTAATGTCAGTGATTGGCCAAGAGTATGATCACATGGTTATCGGCGAGTCTATAAATAGAGGTGGGCTTCTAAAATCTAATAGCGCTAATATCCTTTGGAAAGGTATGAATCCTACTCTCCTTCCAGCTATGGGTAAATAGTAGGGCAGACTGGATCTTTAACCTTGGTTAGGCAACCGGTCTAGGAGAAGGAAAACTCTGAATTCAAACCTGTTAAACTCCGCTTAAGAAATTGACCTTGTGTCGCATCCTGCTGGTGCGGAGGGGTTCGTAAATATATATATTGAAAAAATCTCACCACAACCAACTAACAATAGAAAATAAAGTTTGCAATTAAATCTTGAAAAAAACTTATGTGGTCGCCGCCGATGGCTGATGCTAGGAAATGTGTTTATCTGAATCCTTTCATTTTCACAGAGTTGCACTGCCGCGTTCCGATTTAAAAATTCTTGGATAAATATCTATGATCATTAGTACCTTTCTAAAGAGTTCTTTATATTGAAAAAATATAAGAAAAAGAACTAAACAAAATCAAACAAAAAATAAAAGACCCCACTCCTAATTATTTTTTAAAAGTGGTAAGTCAGATGTTGTGGGGAGTTCCTCTACACAGAAAGAAAGAATACAAGTAAAGGAGAGAGAGAGAGAGAGAGAGAGAGAGAGAGAGAGAGGAGAGAGAGAGAGAGGGGGGGGGTAAAATAGAAAGATGGGGAGAGAGAAAGCAAAAGGGAAAGATACAGAAAGCAAGAAAGGAGAAGAGAGAGAGAGAGAGAGAGAGAGAGAGAGAGAGAAGAGAGAAGAAAAGGGAAGAGGAGAGAGAAGGCAAAGGGGAAAGATACAGAAAGAGAGAGAGAGAGAGAGAGAGAGAGAGAGAGAGAGAGAGGGGAGAGGGAGAGAAGGAAAACGAAAAGGAAAAGAGAAAAGAGAAAAGCGAAGGGAAACGAGAGGGAGAGAGAGAAAGAGAGAGAGAGAGAGAGAGGGGGGAAGGAAAAAGAAAAGGAAAAAGAGTAAGAGAAAAAAGCGAAGGGGAACGAGAGAGAGAGAGAGAGAGAGAGAGAGAGAGAGAGAGAGAGAGAGAGAGAGGAGAGAGAAGGAAAAAGAGAAGGGGGAGAGAGAAAGCAAAAGGGAATGATACAGAAAGCAAGCAAGCAAGCAAGCAAGCAAGCAAGCAAGCGCGCGCGCGATAGAGGAGAGAGAGAGAGAGAGAGAGATAAGGGGTAGAGAGAGAGAGAAGGAGAGAGAGAGAGAGAGAGAGAGAGAGAGAGAGAGAGAGAGAGAGAGAGAAAAGGGAGGAATGATAAGAGATAAAGGAAACAAAACAAAAGAAAAAACAACAAAAGAAAAAGAAACAAAAAAACAACAACAACAAAAAAGACAACCACCTTAAAGATTAAATATAAGAGACAATGAAATAAAAGCCAGACAGAAAGATCGAGTGTGACTATCCAATCTGATTTCATTCTTTGACTGATCGCACCCCCCCTCACCCCACCCCAGCCCGCTCTGACCAAACATGCTCACCACTTTTAGTCTTTCTGCTCCAGACAAACGACTCCACATTTAATCAACTACCCCAATTCAAGAAGCTATTGAGAAATCTCATAAAACTGGTCACGTGGTTATGATGACCTTCAATGGCCGCCACTTCCTTTGGTGCTGACATTTTCAATTTGCTTGCTTCGTCTCAAAAAACGAACGCCGATATTGTCTTCAGCTGCTTCTCGTTGGACCTTTTTTTATTGAAAAGGCGCCAATCGGTCACATTCAAAAAATTGTACAGAAATTTAAACGCACATTCTACGAACACCAGACACAATTAAAGATTGAAGCGTTTAAAGCCACCCCCCACACACACACAACACGCGCTTTGCCCCAGGGATTTTTTGTTTGTTCAATATCGCATGCCAAGAGTTAACGTCCTTTAGTAGTGTCGCCATTTTTCTTTCTTGGTTAATATTTGTATGTCTTGAATTTTGTGACTTTTAAAAGGTTTAAAAACAGAATACTTCGATAAACGAGCATATAAGAACTCTTTTTATTGTGTGTTTACACCATAATTTGGAACTCATTATTTAATTCGCTGTAAAAAAAAAATTAATTCAATCGATAAAACCACATACAAATTACATCTTATTATAATGGAGATTGTGTGTTTTTCTGTCTGTAACCGAAACTATATTCCTACTCAAGTCACAATTCTCTTAGTTATTGACATCACATTCTCCATGATTTTATTTTTTATCTAAACCTAAATTATTAATAAAATTGTCTTACATTATTAATACTGTTAACTATGTTTACATACTGACAACATGCAATTGTATTTATATATACAACAAAATAACGGTTTACAGTGTGAACGAGAAGGCTAATTTGCATATTAATATTAAAAAATCGAATTTAATAATTATGTGCTTGGTATTATTGATTTCTAACTGTTTTGGTTTTATTTTAATGAATATAAGCAAAAATCTCTTCAATGAATCTTAAATGAAATCCATTAATAAGATAAAAATAACTGTCATTTTATTCTTTACTTCCTCTTTTAACTAAATACTTAAATTAGAAAAAATAACAATGAAAGACGAGAGTGATGGAAGAGTAAGTTTCAGTTGTTCCATTTTTTATTATACTCCCTCTGTTTCAAATCTTTTATTATACTCCCTCTGTTTCAAATCTTTTTATCTGTATTCTTATTTAGTTTCATTAGCCTTTCCAATTTAATACAATATTTTATTACATTAAAACTTAAATACTTGCACCCGGAGGGTGCATATATTTTCTAGTATTTAGAAAGATTATTTTATTTTATTTCTAACCAAATAAATATTTTTTTCTTAGAAACGGGAATACGCGAAAAATTCCGAGCACAAATTTGTCTATTTCAAATTATCAGTAGGAGGCTCCGTGCGGTCATTTTGTATCACTGCTGAAATAGGCTGCAGCCAGTGATTTTTTTATATTAGCAGCAGCAGCTATGCCACGATTATCGCAAATCGTTTGATTTTTGTTTAATTACTTAATTATAACTCCTGTTTTTAAAATCTAACCCTAACTCTGCCAACCCTAACCTTAACCCTAACCCTAACCCTAACCCTGACAAACCTAACCCTAACCCTAAATAATATTTGAATTAAATAATAAACTAATATAGCAGGGCAGTGCTGATGTGAGCTAATGATTTCGGCGTGATAAGGGTTTTTGAATAAGTGGGCACATAGCTAGTTGATATGGTGTGGTTTAGTCGACTCATAGTGTTAGTAAAAATGAGAGCACAAGACGTTTTTTAACGGAGGTACTGGACAAACGTGCTTACATGTTCGTTTACTTTACTGAACAGAATGATACAAGGGAACAAAGACAAAAAAGGAGAAACGAATTACGCGCCAATTCTTGGGGGCACTGGTAGGGGTCCCGTAGTAATTTACCACGTAGTTCTGGAAGCGCGATCTACAGGCACTAGCCTATGTTGAAGGGACTATTTGAATTGGTAAATCACAACAAGAGTTGTCTTCATTGATTGTCGGTTTTAAACCAAAGTTCGTTGCAACAATTTAGTTGTTATTGAATAAAGTCTCGACACATTTGAACTAACCCTAAACCCTAAACCCCAACCCTAACCCTAATCCTAACCCCCCTAGTTAAAATTAACAGTTTTATTCCAAAATTTGTGGGTTCTGTTTTTTCTGGGACACCCTAATTTACTAAACAAAAGTTCATAATTACCAAAATAAAGACCTATTATAATTGTAATCCTTATTCCCAATTAAAAGGAACTAATATTATTATTATTGTACATTGCTTTGGTGTGGTATGCGTCGTGATGGGACAACCGCTGTTGAGCTGTTTAAAGTAGAAAAAGAATTAAACGGATCTATTTGACCCATAGATGGAAACTTAAAAGGGGTCAGAGTGAGCTTTGTAGTAATAGAATTTGAATTAGTTGGAGTTAGTTGAATTTTTGTTTAGGATCCCTATAATTGCAATGAAGGGATACTGCACACAACCTGGTTTCCAGAACTGGAACCTCACCATCAAATGCAGAAGTGTCACACTCAGGACACCCCATTTTTTAAGTCTTGTCGTGTGAAGAGGATACAGTCAACGTACTCTAAGCCCCGCCGACTGAGCGAAGATATTTATGAATGATTGTCTCTCATTCATAAATCTAACTATATACCTGTTTCTGTCATGTGTGTGTGTGTGTGAGTGAGTGAGTGAGTGAGTGAGAGAGAGATATTGTGTGTATATGATAGAGAGAGGGTGGGTGTGTGCATATGAGAGAGAGAGAGAGAGAGAGAGAGAGAGAGAGAGAGAGAGAGAGAGAGAGAGAGAGAGAGAGAGAGAGAGAGAGAGAGAGAGTTAAATCGAGGCTGAAAAACATTTGTTTCTGCTTCGGTACTGGTAGCGTGTTTATTGTGCGTGTACGAAAGGTAAAGTTACGACGCGTATTTCATTTCGAAGCCGAGAAATCATTTTAAAACCATATTACACCCCACAAAAAAACAAAACAAAAACAAAACAAAACAAAACAAAAACAAACAAAAAAAAAAACAAAAAGAAAAGGAAAAACAAAAAAGAAAAGAAAAGAAAAGATAAGAAGAAAAAGTAACACCAAAAACCTTTCCAAAAATACACTTATTCACGCATACGCACAACGAACCTTAAGTTAGGTAAAGGAACAATTTTATGCCCTGTCAACTAGCCAACATGGATGCTCGTCGTCAGTGACATGTTTGCGCATGCGTGTTTCGTGTACATCTTGCGCTGAAGCAGGACATTTGAAAAATGTCCAGGCATTGTAGAGAGAGTATTCTCAAGTCTTCTTCACAATCTTTTATTTTTATTCATTTATTTTTTTTTTTATTTTTATTTTTTTTTTAACTCTTCTTTATTTTAGATAGTTTTATCACGAAAGAAGTCAGTGAAGTTTACGTAGGCAGGAGAAAAACAGAATATAGAAAAGAAAAAAAAAGAAAGAAAAAAAAAAAAAAAGAAAAAAGTCTTGTAAGTAAGAAATGGCGAAACGATCACGCAAAAGCGAATCTTGTCTTTGTTTTCTGCCAAAAAGAAATTGTTTACGAGGCCCTGGACACGTTTCATTCTTCGATCGAGTTTTCAATGTGTGTGAATATATATTTGGCAGGGTCGAGGTGGGCGGCGATATGGATGACATACACGAGGATTATTAACAAAGGTTTTGTTTTCTTCTGTCGCAACTACGTTCCGAAGGTCTTAACGATCAACAGTTAATTTGTATGACACGTGAACAGGGAAATACACACGCATGTTTATAACATATAGAATCCTGTCTTGGTCTGATTATATATCTAGGTAAAACTAAAATTATTATATATCCCAGAAAAAAAACGTCACAGTATAGCAAGATTAAAAAAAAATCTATACGTTTTAACTCTCTTGCCTACGAAATTTGGCTGTACCAAATTTACTTGGTATTTTTTACCTGTATGATAGGATATTTCAAAGTTCACTATCAGAACTCATTCTATTCAAATAAAGTCCTATCATTATTGTAATCTGAGTTCTTATTTTCAGTTATAATGAACTAAGCACCATATGGAATGAGGATGCACGTGTGTAGATATGTTCTAAGTTTTTTGTACTTTGCTTGGGTGTGGTATCATTCCATTTAACTGGTTCCCTCTGCAAAAAGATCAACTGCCAGTTTCAGGTTTGGTTCACAGATAAAACAAAAGATGGCACAAGTGTTCACGTATTGATTTTTTCAGTGTAATAAGTGACACGTACAAGAGCCGCTGTCAGTGGTTTCCAGTAGGATTGCAGTTGTGGGAGAGCCGCTGTGACTGCGGTTTAAAGTAGGAAAAGAGTTTAATGTGCGTATTTACTCACCCCCTCTGCACGAGCAGGATGTGACGCAAGATCTATATTTTAAGCAAAGTTTTACAGGTTTGAATTAAGAGTCTTCCTTCTCCTAGACTAGTTGCCATACCAAAGTTAAAGAGCATTAATAACTTGGTGAAGATAGAGTTCGATTGAGCAGGACACAAACCATTCTCCAATAATTAACCATATCATCAAATTATCAGTATTAGTTTTTAAAAAATGGTATAAACAGTGTGTATTTACCACCGACTCCGCACGAACAGGATGTGACACAAGGGCAATTGTTAAGTGGAGTTAACCAGGACTTGCCGATATCACCAGATTCAATCGGCCATCTAAGTAGTGGCGGGGTCTGGCCGGAAAATTTCACCCACACAAGTCGAAAGTAGGGGTTGGGGGTTCTGTGAACCCAATTAAAAGAAGCTGGGTTTCTTGATTCGCTCTTTCTTTGGTAGCTGAAAACGCGAGGAGACCAGTGTGGAGTGAGAAACTAGTGTGGACGTAGTGTGATTGAACTATAGATGATTTTGTGAAATTAAAAAAAAAAAAAGAAATTGTTAGAAGTTCAGCGAAAGCAACAGTGCGTGTTGAAGTGTGGTAGGCTGGGACAGGTGTCGCAGCTAAGTAGTCTCGAGAGGAACAGTTGGTGTGCCAAGGATTAGTTACCTAAACCAGTTCACCTGTGTAACAGAGCCTGAAATGGCGAATCTACGTTTCTCTTAGCTTAGTCTATATGTACCTTCTATTGTGGGGGATTAGAATAAAAATAAAATAAAATAATAAAATTGCAAACTTCCATGAACCTTCACACCGGAAGAACCCGCCGAGCATGTGCAGAAAAAAAGGACCCACTTCCGATCCCCAAGATAATCTCTCGGCCATTCGAAATTAGGCCTTAATTGGGGCGAGGCACGACTACTTGTCAGGAAGGAAGTTCCTTTCCACGAGGGTGGCTATGACCCGAGAATAAAGCCTACATCCTAAAACTACCTTTTTGTCTTCCTCTCTTCCTTTTTCTTCCTTTTTAGCATGACCACCAAATAAGACGGGGTTAATGGCAAAGAATAACCAGCTACCTTTTAAACCTAAACCATTAAACCTCTTGCCACCCTACACTATATTTCAATGTGACGTACGCCAATTTTCGAGGACGAAGGTAGGTGGTAGTAGTATCGATATCGCCACGAACTGCTGTTAAATCTAGAACATAATGGATTAACAGGTCGTCAAGTTAATTCTCTTTGCTTTTCCTCGCTAATTCATTCTTTATTTCCTCGTTTTTCTCTTTCTTTGTTCTTTAGGGTGGTCCGAAAGTATTGTCACTTTATACATATTGTTGTAACTTTCATTATTTGTTGTTATAATAATATAATTATATAATGTAATTATTTTAGCTCTACAAAAATATATAGGTGTGACAAGACTTTCAGACCACCCTATAGATTAATGGGTAATTTATGAGGAAGTGCGTCCCGGTCTCCTGCCTCAAAAATTGCTGCCCGGTGACTATCAAAATAACAACCCAGCTCGTCGTAATTCTTGTTCATTTATCGTAATTTGTCGTAATTCTTGTTTAGATATGAAGATGGATATATAGTTTCTGAATAGACTGAGATAGATAGATTGATAAACAAACAAAATAATATAGATAGATACGAACAAACGGAGATAGATAGATATTTTCGACAAGTAAATGTATTGTGAGGGGGGGGGTAGCTTCTTTTTTTGTCGTAATTCTTGTTTATTTAAACTAAAAACAAGAATTAAACAAACATAAATTTAAAAAAATCTTAGTATTTAAAGTAATATAGATAAATATGAACAAATTGAGATAGATAGATAGATGGATAGTTTTGAATAGACTGAGCTGGGTCGTTATTTTGATAGTCACCGGGCAGCAACTCTTGAGGTAGGAGACCGCGGACGCACTTCCTCATAAATTACCGATTAATGTACAGCGTGGCCCGAAAGTCTTGTCACACCTACATATTGTTTTAACTTTCAATATTTTTTTTTAACAATAATGTAAGTTATGCGATTATTTTACCTATGAAAAATCTTGAAAGAATTTAATTATTTTCTAGAATTTCTGGTTGTATTATGTAATTATTTTACTTCTAAAATACTTATGTAGGGGTGACGAGACATTCGGACCAACCTGTATTATATGTATAGGGATTGGCCCCTATATTTTTACGGCATGTGGAATTGACCAAATTAAAATAATTAAGTTTTCTTAAATAACTAGTTTTACAATGGTATGTCATGAGTTTAGAATTAGTTAACAAAAGAGAATCGAATGAACATTAGTTTAGAAATATTTTAGAAACAATAGAAACAATGGTTTAAATTCCATGGGAAAATATGTACGCCATCGGAATGTACCAAAATCATTCGATATTGCATCATTGCAAATCACCTGATATTTGATGAATATTTTAGCTTAATGATCACGTAGACAATGGCAAAAAGAAAATTATAAAAAGGCCCATAGAGCTGAAAAACAGGAGACAGTGGGAGCTTACGCTCTTCCCGACTCGACAGAGTTGGAGCTGATGCTCCTAACTCGACAGTAGGAGTGAAAGTTCTCCCCCAACATCGACACAATGGGGAGAAGTCGCTGCCCGAAGACACAAAATGATATATCAGTTTGGTCTCGTATTTTCGTTTCCAATTTTCTCTATCACTCAACACCCCTACATATGTAGCTATTTACGACGCTTAACTAAGATGTGGCACAAGGGCATAATTACGGGTCTTCCAGTGAGAATCGAACTCACTAACAATGGGTTGTGAATCTAGCTTGTTAATCATTACACCACGTGAGGTGTTCTGCTTATTCTTGCATGTATTGCACCGTCTAGTGTTCGCATTTTCACGTGTTCCATACCCGCAAATACTTTCTCTATTTAACTGCTCCGCCTTTAATTCTTATTCACCTCTTACTCTTACTCTCAGTGTCTCCTCCTTCCTTGTCCTCTCTCTTTCACGATTACTATGATAGTCAATTCGTGATTGTCTGCCGGCAATATGGAGGACTATTCACACCATAAACAAATACGTTAGTTTCGATATTCAATGCAACTTAATTGAAAAATAAACGAATAAATAAGTAAAAAAATGAAGAAAAAATGAAGAAAAAATGAAGAAAGAAAGCGAAGTAATTTGATAAGAAAAAGTGAGAGATACCCCCCCCAAAAAAAAAAAAATATACTAACAAAAAACACAAAAACAAACAAAACAAAGTAATAATACTATTGTATAAATAAAGAAGAAAAATGAATAAAAAAAACAAAATAGAGGCTAAAGGAAAGAAAAAAAATGAAGAAAAAATGAAGGAAAAATGAAGAAAAAAAACGAAGTAACTCGATAAGAAAAGTGGGACCCCCCCACACACAAAAAGATACTAACAAAACAAACAAAAAAACGCAAAAACAAACAAAACAAAGTAAGCAACAATACTATTGTATAAATCAAAAAGAAAAATGAATGAAAAATAAAAATAAAATAGAGGGCAAAGGAAAGAAAAAACGAAGAAAAAAGTGAAGAAATTCGATAAGAAAAAATGAGAGATATCCCCTCCTCCCAAAAAAAGGTACCAACAAAAAATACAAAAACAAACAAAAGAAACTAAACAACAATACTATAATATAAATAAAGAAGAAAAATGAATGAAAAAAATAGAGGGTAAAGGAAAGAAAAAAAATGAAGAAAAAAGTGAAGTAACTCGATAAGAAAAAGTGAGAGATCCCCCCCCCACAAAAAGATATACTAACAAAAACAAACAAAACAAAGTAAGCAACAATACATTGTATAAATAAAAAATTAAAATGAATGAAAAATAAAAATAAGATAGAGGCTAAAGGAAAGAAAAAATGAAGAAAAAAGTTAAGTAATTTGATAAGAAAATGTGAGGGATATCCCCCCCCCCAAAAAAAAAATGTACCAACCAAAAATACAAAAAGAAACAAAACAAACTAAAAACCAATACTATTGTATAAATAAAGAAGAAAAATGAATGAAAAAAATAGAAAGAAAAAAATGAAGAGAAAAGCGAAGTAATCCGATAAGAAAAAGTGAGAGATATCCCCCCCCCCCAAAAAAAAAAAGTTCTAACAAAAAACCCCGACAAAAACAACAAAAGAAACTAAACAGCAATACTATTATATAAATAAAAGAAAAATGAATGACAGAATAGAGGGTAAAGGAAAGAAAAAAGTGAAATAATTCGATAAGAAAAAGTGAGAGATATCCCCCCCCCAAAAAAAAAAACAAAACAAAGTAAAAAATACTATTATATAAATAAAGAAAATGAATGAAAAAAAAAAACAACAACAAAACAAAATAGATGGTAAAGGAAATCTTGTAAAGAAATAGACATCGTCTGCTAACGCTTGTGGCAGCGCGAAAATCTAGCGAACTGGATGAAAGATCGGAGGACAGTGGAATATTTTTCCCGCCAGTAAAAACCACGTGATCACGAGTAAAGTTTTTCTTCCGCGTACGTAACATCACTGAGAATGGTAGAAGTGAATGAATACTTGCCAGCGTGTGGAACCCGCCTTTCGTAGGTGTGCATCTTGCCGTCTACCTCGCTTTTTTTTCATCCTAGCTGATATGAATGTAAAGCTATGATAATTTATGCATAAGTTAGCTCTCGGCAAGAGAAAAGATACGCGAAACTTGTTAACATATCGTAAATTGTTTTGTTTATAAGTACACGCAGGATAGTTTTTCTATTCTCGGAGAGAGAGAGGTGTCACATCATGCATACAAAACGAATAGACGTTTTCTAAATAAATAGATAAATAAAAAAAAAACAGAAAAAAAAACATAAAAAAAAACAAAAAAAAGGAAAAAACAAAGCGCTCCTGAAAGACCACAAATAAGCTAGTCTGGCACAAGAGCAGAACAATCCGATCAGCAGAAAAAACCTTAACCCCCCCAACCCCAACCCCCAAAAAAAACAAAGGACAAAACAAAGCACTCCCGAAGACCACAAATAAGCTAGTCTGGCACAAGAGCAGAACAATCCGATAAACAGAACCTCACTCCAACCAGCCATATTGACGCCTGTCGCCACAGGACAACAGGTCCCCAAACTTAAAATCGGCCAAACTATTACACCTCCAAGTTGCAGGAGCACGCCATTATTCCCTGTGATAAAATGAAGTTGAAATACCTTGTTTAAAAAAAAAAAATTCTTTCTACCAATCGTCGGATTTATTCCATATTTTACCACTCATACTAGTGTCTGTATGACAAACTTAATACTTACTTAATTGTGTATTGTGTCTGTCACACAGGCCTTTTGTACCTGTACTGAAATAGAAAATCGCGATTTGGTGCGAATCCATGTCTTTACCGTAAGTCGTTATGTTGCTAACAGTACCTGATGTCGCTTAAGTGGTCACCCATCTAAGTACTGAACAGGCTCATCCTTACTTACTTACTTAAACGTAAGTCATGATGGTTATATTCTTGACAAATAAATCTTCTTCTCTTCTTCTCTTCTTCTTCTTCCTTCTTCTTCTTCTTCTTCTTCTTCTTCTTCTTCTAATAATAATAATAATAATAATAATAATAATAATAATAATCTATTAATAATGGAGATTGTCTGTGTTTCTGTCTGTAACAAAAACTACATCAAAGCTCTACGTCACAGCTTACGTCACAATATTCTTATGCTATATACACCCAAAATTTGAGTAAACAATTTTAAAAATTGTTTTTTACTCTCGTCCTTTTTTTTTTACAGTAACAAGAAGTTAACTAAAAAGTTTACAAATAAATAAATACCTACGATATTGTGTAAAATTGATGTGAAAAATATTCAAAATAATTGTTTGATTATTACATGCATGCAAAATTTTATTTAAGATGGACGTTGGCTCAGTTTTCATTTCAATTAAAAAAAATTTTTTTACTCCTTTAATAAATATGAGGATTTGTCTTACTTATGATACAAACCCTCTGATATTAAATTTTTAATTCCCACCCCCTCAGGCAATATCTTTCAAATATTAATTTTTACAACGCCCGGAGGGTGTTTTCTGTTGCTAATAATAATAATAATAATAATAATAATAATAATAATAATAATGGTTATCGTTGTTGGAAAAGGGACAAAGCGACCCGAGTTCAAATCTGGGACGAGGCTGTTTGCATTTCACATAGCACTAATAAAGTAAAAGTAAAGTCGTCGGGGTGGCCTCAAGTCGGTATCAGCTAATCAGCGAGGGAATCTATCCCCTTTTCACTAGCGATAGACAAAGGAGATTGTTTTTGCGCCTGAGGTGGAGCGCCACACCTACCATCCTTACTTTACCGCACGGATCCTTGTGCTACTCATACGCTGAGTTGGCGAGGGCCGGTATCGAACTAGGAACCTTGTGGTTTCTAGCCGAACGCTCTACCGACTGAGCTATATTTACGAATTTAACTATTCTCCCTCTAGCTATGGGTAAATATTAGGACAGTGTGGACACTTGAAACATATGATTTTGGCAACCAGTATAAGAGAAGGAAAACTTTGAATTCATACCAGTTAAACTCCGCTTAAAAATTGACCTTGTGCCACAACATCCTGCTCGTGCGAGGGGTTGATAATACATACATAGAACTACTACTAGTACTACTGGGAGCGGAGAGTGCCCGTGGCGCAGTGGCTAATGTGTTGGACAACGACATTATAGTAAGCGAGTTCGAAGTCCAGTCGTGCTATTATGTTCTTTTGCGAATTAATACCCTTGGGAAAGGTAAGAACCTCTTCATCCCCCAGCTATCGGTCAAATAGTACCGTTCTCCTACAAGGATGCTTTTGGAATTAAATAAATCACGAAGGTTGATATGCCATCAAACAAAGAAACCAAACCAAAAGATATCAGCATATTCTTGATTTATTGTTTGGTACAATTCTTTACCAAGTCTTTTACCTGAGACCTGTGGTAAAAATATTTAACCTGCAGGTAGGATTTGACACAGGGTTTCAAGTATAGGACATCCAGCAAGGATCGAACGCGCTTTTCCTGAGGTAAATACACACTTCTTATTAAGTCTGTACAGGGTGCCCCAGAAAAAACAGAACCCAAATTATTTATTTATTTTCCCATTAAACTGACCCTAAACCCTAAACCCAACCCTAACCCTAAACCCAAAACCCAACCCTAAACCCCAACACTAACCCTAAATCGCCCTAGTTAAAATTAACAGTTTTATTACAAGATTTGTGGGTTCTGTTTTTTCTGGGACACCCTAATTTACTAAACAAAAGTTCATAATTACCAATAGGCCACTCCCCCGACTTTACATTTTACGGTAGTTAGAAAATTGAATTTTCTCTTTTGTATTCATTTTTTTGTGTGATTATCTCTAATTTTAAAACCACTTACATTAAAAATTTAACAAAAAAAAAAACAACGTAAAGACACACATCATTACAAAACAAGACCGGCCCCTTGCGTCACCGATAATTCTCATTCATCAGCAATTAAAAGTGGTTTAGTGATGCTCTGATGAAGTTTGGCTGGTTGATTAGAACGTAACGTCGCCCGACAGTCGTAAAGCAAATTTAAGTCGCTTTCAACTAAGCCAATGGGGAAACGTAATTCAATTTCTGTCGCTTTTTGTCCGTATGATAAGCGACATAATTCGTTAAGAAGAAGATGACAAAGGGAGAGAACTCTGTCTTCGTGTATTGCGTGACGCTTATTCATGTTCTAAAGAAGAAATTTCGACAATTAAACGAATTGTTTTCCTTGGTCGCACAAGATCTTGACAAATGTAGTCTTCAATCGTTTTCAGGGATACGAAATAGAGTTTCTTGAAATGATTTTAGAATATATAATACGTTGACGAGGAGGCGCGTGGACTAATGGTTAGAGTCGTGGGAAATGGACTCTTCGACCCGAGTTCAATTCCTAGACGAAGCTGATTTTATTTCACATGGCGCTAATACCACTGGGAAAGTATGAATCCAATTCTCTCGTCCAGCAGGTAAATAGCAGGCAGACTTGGCTCTTCAGCCATGGCTAGTAACCAGTCTAGGAGAAGGAACACTCTGAATTCAAACCTGTTAAACTCCGCTTAGGTTGGTATATATAATATATATATATATATATATATATATATATTATATAATATATATATATATATATATATATATATATATATATATATATATATATAATATATGCTACACATGTACATTATAATATATTATAATACATTCGCTCTCTACTTACGTATTGAGCACTTATATTTGTTATATCGCTGTCTTATCATTGTGAAACGTATTTTATAGGACAAAAGAAAAAACAATTTATATTATATATATATTATATATATATATATATATATATAAATTGTTTTTTCTTTTGTCCTATAAAAATATAAATATAAATATATATATATATATATTCATACAAAACCGCCAGGAAACTAAAGCTAATAAGTAAAGAGTGCTCAATACCTAAGTAGAGCAAATAATAAAGATAAATCTAATGAGTCAGACGAACCTACTAAAAGTTTCGCTTAATGCTCTTCAGAGCTAAGATCTGACTAAAGAGACTTGGAACAAACTCATTACATATAGTACCTACCACCATGAATAAAAAAAATTAGAATAAACTAAAATGACCAATAGAAAAACAACAAAAACAAAGGACACCATTAAATTTATTATTTTATTTATCTTATTATAATGGAGATTTGTGTGTTTTCTGTCTGTAACGAAACTATATTACTATTCAAGTCACAATTCCCTTAGTTATTTACGTCACATTCTACAGGATTTTATTTTTTATTTAAACCTCAATTATTAATAAAATTGTTTACATTATTAATACTGTTGACAATAACTACATAAGAATAACATGCAATTGTATTTATATATACAACAAAATAGCAGTTTACAGTGTGAATGGGAAGGCTATTTGCATATATATTAAAATATTTTAATAAATATGTGCTTCGTATTACTGATTTCTATTCTTTGGTTTTATCTTAATGAATATTAGCAAAATCTCGTGATAAATCTTAAAAGAAATCGATTAACAAGAAGAAATAACTGCATTTTATTCTTTACTTTCTATTTTAACTAAATATTAAATAGGATTATTTAGCAATGGAAGACGGAGTGGGGGAAGAGTAATTTCAGTTGTTTTATGTTTTGAATTATACCCTCTCTGTTTCAAATCTTTTATCTGCCTTCTTATTTAGTTCATTAGCCTTTCTAAATTAATCTAATATTTTATTACATGAACACTTAAATACTTGACCCGGAGGGTCATATATTTGCTATTATTTAAAAAAAAAATTTTTTTTAGTGACTCATTAGATTTATCTTTATATATATATATATATATATAATGGCTGTCAACTCGTTTTTCTATTTTTTATCATCATAGATGGGTGCCTGTAGCATTTGACACTCTATTCTTGTGCTTTCTCAGATAACTCACCAGGCCAGTCCTGGAGAGACATACTCTTCCACATAAACTACGTGTTGGAACTTCTCCACTTTGAATGTTGCTGGGCTTGAAAATTACCCTTTCTAATAGCCCGCTTCAATTTTTGGTGTTTAATTCGGTTGGAATCAAATTCTTCCACAGACAGGTAGATGGTGGTTCTCCAGCTAGGTCTATTACAAGCTAGCTTCTCCCAGTTCTCCATGGCAATAGCAGTGTTCTTCAGAGTGTCCTTGAGGCAGTCCTTAAACCTCAATTATATATATATAATATATATATATATATATATATATATATATATATATATATATATAAATAACGTATATATATATAAACGTAATATATATTATATATATATATATATATATAATATATATTATCTATGTTCAGATAATCGTTTAGATAAGGATCTAGAAGTCTCTCGCACATATTTTTTGTTATGGAGAGACTTCTAAATCCTTATCTAAACGATTATCTGAACATAGATATCATATTAAACGAGGTTTTCTAAACAACGCCCTAGCTAAATATATATATATATATATATATTATATATATATATATATATGTATGTGTGTGTGTGTATGTTTCCATATACATATATGTGTATATATACATGTGTGTGTTTTTATATGAATGTATGTATATATGTGCGCGCGTGTATATGTGTAGGTGTGTCTATATATATATTATATATATAATATATATATATAATATATATATATATATATATATCATAGTATTCGCTCTTTTTATTTCTACGTTTGTCACTCCTTTTCCTTGTCAACACGATCTATCACGAATAAAAACAATTATTAAAAAAAAAAATCGGCAGGCCATGTCCACATTAACCGAACGGAAATAAAGATAGGACCCTGTATTACTGGTTTGTAAGGCGATCTCTCCCTATACACATTAACCGTTCAAGGAGGGGGGGGTAACAAACAACAATTATACGGAGAATGAAAGAAGAAAAAACAAAAAACGAAAAAAAAAAAAAAGAACCCTTTTATCAATAAATAACAGAATACATCAACACAACTAAACACTATGGAATTATCTTCCTGCCTGCGAAATTTATCTGCAAAAGGTATTCATCCTAGAAAGTATGATGGTTGCATTCTTTTTTGTTTTTTCGTTATTTTCAAATGTCTCATCAATTCGTTTGAGATATTGCCTGCGTGTCACTGATATATTTGAATGCAGCTTATCCATCAAAGATGAAGGACGATGTGCACGTTATAGTGTCACCAGACGCAAAAAAAACCGTTTATTTACGAGGATGAAAAATCTTCACCTGAACATTCAATCCATTTTTAGGAGGATGTCTCCCGCAATCAGTGTCGGTCGAGAGTCTAAAACTAAACAAAACAAAACTAGAAAAAAAAAAAGAAGAAGAAATAATGGATGATTGATGAGACAGAGAAATACCATGAAGCATTATGCGCAGAGGCCTCCTGTAGAAGGAAACCTAATAACAGTAGACCAGTATCGACATTCTATTCTATCCTTCCAGTCTATATTAGTCTATAATTTGGTATGTATACTTAGATTGGCTGGTTAGTTGGTTTTACGGCATGACAATCCTTGTTGGGTAATCTAATGCCGAAGCCAGTTTTTTTTGCAAGCAATTATATGGTTTCATATAACTTATGATAATAATTTGAAAACAATTATATATTCTATTTCTCTGAATGTTTGAGATGAGGCTTGATGATTAGTATTATCTGCGTTATTCGGACTATTGTCCCCATCTTCATGAAATGCCTGAAGAAGGCCGAGGGCATATCGGCCGAAACGTTGCACAAATAACAATGAAGATTGGGACAATAGTACGAATAACGCAGATAATACTAATTATATATTCATATAACTATTTTTAATGAAAATGATTTGTACACATTTATTCAGTTTCAATAACTATTTCAAATCACAACAACAACAACCACAACACTACTACTACTACTACTACTACTACTACTACTACTACTAATAATATAATAATAATGATAATGATAATAATAATAACAATCGACAAATTGGAGAGATTACACACAATGAAGATCCGGAAAGCACACAAAATAATGTCATATCATAGATAGACATATATAGATAAGGAAGGGAATGGGGATGTATGTATGTCCGCATTAAACCACGAAAATTAAACAACGATAAAGTAAATATTTCCACTATCACTAAAGCTTGCTTTTTGTACAAAAACAGTGAAGGTGAATCACATTGGAGTGATTTTACCGCTCTGTAGAGGAACACTCGGTAAATTCTAAAGGCCTAGCCGACAGGGCTAACCATATTATTGTATATAAAGAATAAGTATTAGATGGGAGTTCATGAAACCATCGATACATTTATAAAGGGCAATTGTATGTACCTATGTATATATCATACCCAGGACACTAATGTTGCATATCGTACGGGCGGAAGTAGGATTTTCCGTTTAAACCGAAACAAAGAAAAGACGACAAAAATGACAAAGGACTTTTTCCGGTTAACGCGAACAAAGAAAAAAAGTTCAATGAAATCGAAATATATTTTTTCCGCTGATAAGTATAACAAAGAAAATGCGGTTTTATATGCAATAAAAAGGAATCAATAGCAGAGACGGCGGTTAGTTAGCCAGAAGACTCGGATAGAGAACCAAGTGAGGACAGTCGCTCCCGGTCTGTTACGGCCGAGAGGCTGTGAGACCCACCTAGCCACCCCTTTACCTCACAAACGCTAGCCATCCCAGCAGCAGTCATTGTCAACGCTCGCCACCCTACGCACAGCCGAGTAAGAAGAAATAAGTCAAAACTTCTACTATGCACATGTGTTGGATTTTCTTAAGTCTGCAACTACATTTATAGTAGACAATATACACCACGATACCAATTGATACCACAATACAATACATATACTATTATATATATATATATATATATATATATATATATATATTATATAGTCTAAGGAGTCTTCTAAATAAAACAAAATTATTAGTTATGTGATAAGTAACACTAAGACCCTCAGCCACCGCTTTCTAGCATTTATATGATAAAAAGGGTTGAGGGTTTACCATAAGGGCAATGGGGTCGGGATAATCATATATATATATATATTTACCAACCTCTCCGCACGAGCAGGATGTGACACAAGGTCAATTTCTTAAGCGGAGTTTAACAGGTTTGAATTCAGAGTTTTCCTTCTCCTAGACCGGTTGCCTAACCAAGGCTAAAGAACCCAGTCTGTCCTACTATTTTACCCATAGCTGGAGGGAGAGTTGGATTCATACCTATCCCAAGGGTATTAGCGTAAAGTGAAATACAATTACCACGTCCAGGATTTGAACTCGGGGCGACGAGTCCATTTTCCACGACTTTAACCATTACCCCACGCGCTTCCTTCGGGAAAATCACATAGGTGGGTCCATTGGTGGGGGATTTTGCCGATCTGTAGAGGTGCAGTCGGTGTATTCTAAGGCCCTAGCCGACAATTCTTGATAAGTGTTGGGGATTTGCCATAAGGAGAATAGAATCGGGACAATCATATAGGTGCTAGAGCTTGATGTGACAACCGATTGATCGGAGGGGGTCTTTCTACCCGCTTGTCTAGCCTGAGTAAGGGCCAAGGTAGAGTGTTTCATGTCATCGACAGTTACGATAGATCGGGACGAATCATATATGTGCTAGGCCTTGACGGGACAGCGGATTGAACAGGGGATGGATTCTGACCGCCCCTCTAGTCTAAGGGCCAAAGTGGTGTTGCACGTCAAGGACTGCTCGGTCATGTCAAGCCCTAGCACCTATATGATTGCCCAACCCTATTGCCTTCATAGTAAACCCCAACCCTTTTTATCATATGGGTGCTAGAAGGCGGTGTCTGAGGATCTTCATGTCCTGGGAATGATGTTAAACTCCGTCTGATGGTGAGATTCCAGTTTTGGAGGTTTGGGGAATGTAGAGCGCCTCTCTATCACCATTGCTCCCTGGTCCACTCTGACCCGGAGTGGTAGTACCTGTTAGGGTCTCATCTATGAGTTAAATAGAAAAATGTATTTATAAAAAACTGAGGACCCATTAAGAATGAATTCAAGACTTTGTCGGCATCGAGGTTGATATGTCGTAAACCAGACCAAACAAGACCAAACCAAACCAAGGATTACTCAACCACCGGGATTCCGTCCTTAAGCATCACGAGTCCCCACGCACGGCCAACAAGTGGAGCCATTGGTGAGGGGTATTTTACCGCTCTGCAGAGGCGCAGTCGGCGTATTCTACAGCCGCAGCCGACAAGGGCGTAAAAAGGGTTGGGAATTTTCCATAAGGATAATAGATCGAGACAATGTGCTAGGGTTTGACGTGACAGCGTGGAGTAGGGTTTCTGAGCGTTCCTCTAGTTTAAGTTAGGGAAAAATTAGAGTTGCATGTCGAGGACTACCCAGCCACCAGGATTCCGCCCTTAAGCACCACGAGTCGCCACTCACGGCCAACAAGTGGGCCCATTGGTGGTGGTATTTTTACCACTCTACAGAGGTGTAGTCGGCGGTGAACCCAGGGTGGGTGTGGGGTATCTGACCTCTCCTCTAGTCTAAGGTAGAGACAATTTTGAGGGGCCGGGTTAGCTCAGTCGGTAGAGCGTTCGACTAGAGACCACAAGGTTCCTAGTTCGATACCGGCCTCGCCAACTCAGCGTATGAGTAGCACAGGGATCTGTGCGGTAAAGTAAGGAGCTGATGGTAGGTGTGGCGCTCCACTCAGATGCTAAAACAATCTCCTTGGTCTAGCGCTATTGAAAAGGGGATAGACTCCCTCGCTGACTGGCTGATACCGACTTTAGGCCGCCCCGACGACTTTACTTTAGAGTTGTATGTCAAGGACTACTCAGCCGCCAGGATTCCGCCCTTAAGCACCATGAGTCGCTACCCACAGCCAACAAGTGGTGGGGGTATTTTCCCGCTCTGCAGAGGTGCAGTCGTGTATTCTACAGCCCCTACCGACATGGCGGGAAATTGATTGGTCTTGGCAGATATAATGTTTGATATCTAAATGGCCACTGGTCGTTTTTCATATCAGGCCAAATTCTAAAAGTCTTTCGACCAATTAACAAATCTTCTGATGGCCGTTATTTGGCTAAAAGAGCGTGAATGCAATTTGCATGATTACGGTCCCATTCCGGTCTTTGCTTTTGCCTTGCGCCGAGCACGTCGTTAATAAGCAAGCAATATCCTGTGTGTCAAAATGCGCATTTAATCATTGTTGCAAGAAGGAAAATGGCCGACTTTTTGGCGGGAGTGGGGGCTGGAAACGCGCAACACGTTCAATTCGCGGCGTCATTTGACACGCAAGAACTAATCGATAACTAACTTTCTGTGGTCAGCGCTTGACAATATCATGGTATTATTAATGGAGTCACCGTGTCCGCTCCTTGATGGGTTTTCGTGCTGGGAAAACAATGCTTTCTTTTTAACCTCAGTGGCGTACGGCTCTTGAATGTTTGGCTCTATTGTTAACGTGATGCACAAGTGGTCGGAGAACATTAAAAGGTGCACTCGTAGGTACAATGTGGTTAGCGTGCTGGTATGATAGTAAGATTGATGCCAGTCGACGGGTTGCGTTGACTTAAGAAATGCAAGTTTCTTGTCTCAAGGTTTGAGAAAATACCCGAAAAGATATGTAATGCAAGTACTACGAAAAAAAAAACCCTCTCCCATACTCTTCCCACTTTCAACAGAGCGTAGAATCAACTGAGACAAAAGACTAAATCAAAGATAACCAGTCAATTAACTATCAGGCCGGACAGAACACCCCGTTACCCCAACAGTTTAAAAAAAAAGAAACAGTCAGTTTATTATAAAACTTTGAGAAAGAGTGATGAGCCTCGAAATATTGGTAAAGAAAAATATAAGAACATGATATTCATCATTTTCTTTCTGATCCCAATATTTTCATGCTTCTAAAACAACGAAAAATGTTCCCTTATATATATATATATATATATATATATATTAATAATTTGAAAGCAAATACAATGCACATAAAAAATAAAGAATAAAAACAAAAAGATGTTATAAAGAATTGATTTCTAGAATTCGTCTCTGAAGATAAAGTTATACTTTGAAATCGATAAGACAAAAAATAACATCTTTTTGTTTTTATTCTTTATTTTTTATGTGCATTGTAATTGCTTTCAAATTATTAATATATTATAACATACTTAACAATGCTTCAAGCAATTACAATTACTTATATATATATATATATATATATATATATATATATTATAATATACTAGAAGCAGCTACCTGGCGTCGCCTGGGTAGAGGGGATGCAAAAAAGGTTAGTCCCACAGATCCATTATTATTGAATCGTGAAGTTGGATCCTGGTAGTATGCCCCATTAAAATCCCCATGTAAAAAAAAAAAACAAACCTTGCGTTGATCCAGCTACTCCAAAAAGAAAAATCAATGTCTACTATGTAAAATATAAAATGCAAAAAGAAAAAAAAAATCTAGGCTGTTATCATTGATTTAAAAAAATTATCTTCACGAATATAAATCAAACCTTGATTATTTTTGCTCAAAAACCAAGCCCTGGTGATATTTAATGTGTATATATATTTACTTTGTCGTTAATTGTTTTATTTTCGAAGTTTCATCCAGACATACATATACACACAACTGCCCTTTATATATGTATAGATATATATAATTGAAATAATTACGACAAGCAAACTCGGCGAATACCGGAACACTGTACAGCTGTTTCGACCTAATTAAGTCTCATCAGCAGTATATACCTACGATCTCCCACCCCCGACAAAGATCGAACCGGAGAACCCAGAGCCAGAGACTCTACCCCTAGGCCAACGGCCACGCCACACTCGAAACTCGCCAAATGAACTTGTCAATGATAAATGCGCCACTATTAAATTTAATTTACTACTTTAATCTCGATACTTTCATTACACACCTTATATATATATATATATATATATATATATATATATATATATATATATGAAGTACCAAAGATGTATCTCTTAAAATAAAAATTAACATCTACAGAGCAGTCGTGCTTTCTACTCTACTGTATGGTGCTGAAACTTGGACATTTTACTGCAAGCACATAAACCAACTTGACGCCTTTCACATGCGTTGTCTTCGTGTCATTTGCGGTATAAAATGGGATGATAGAGTAAGAAATAACAAAATATTAAAAAGATGTAACATTGCTGGCATCGAAACCCTACTAGACAAGGTTCAGCTTAGGTGGGCTTGTTACGTTGTCAGAATGAATGAGAACAGGCTTACAAAGAAGATTTTATACGGCCAATTACCAAATGCTAAGCGTTCTATTGGACGTCCTCTCTTACGCTATAAGGACAAATTGAAGGACAATTTGAAACGCCTCGATATTGACCCGAGTGCTTGCGAAGATCTAGCATCGGATCGGAAGGAATGGCGTAAAACATGTTTCCCTAGACTAAAGAGCTTTGAACAAAATAGACTGAAGCATAGAGATCGGCTTCGCCTAGCTTTAAAGCAAAAACATTTAACTCCTACCTTGGAGCATTTCGTTTGTCAGTGTGACTTCATGGCTCGCAGCAGGGCTGGGCTGCTGTCACACTCGAGGAAACATTAAATGTCTTCTTGACAGCATGCACAACATGGGAGGAATCAAATCACTCACTGCTGACCCTCATCTATCGTTCATGATAGGAGAGCCCACTATATATATATATATATATATATATATATATATATAATATATATATATATATGAATAAAATGTATAGAGAAAATTTATACATATGTAAAGAGCAGTTAGTGTGTATGTATGTCCGGAAGAAACGACGAAAATAAAACAACGACAAATATACACATTAAATATCACCAGTTCTTGCTTTTATAAAAAATTTATGAACATTTTATTTATATTCGAAGATATTTAAAAACTAAAATATACATAGAAATAGCATTGGAATTCTACTTTAAAATGTCCAGCATTTGTAAATCTCAAAAGTAAACAAATCAATATACCAGGGTTTCTTTATCCCCACCCTACCCAGTTGACGCTGGGTAGCCACTTCTAGTTATAAAAAAAGTAAAGTCGTCGGGGTGGCCAAAAGTCGGTATTAGCCAATCAGCGTGGGAGTCTATCCCCTTTTCACTAGCGCTAGACCAAGGAGATTGTTTTTGCATCTGAGATGGAGCGCCACACCTACCATCAGCTCCTTACTTTACCGCACAGATCCCTGTGCTACTCATACGCTGAGTTGGCGAGGGTCGGTATCGAACTAAGAACCTTGCGATTTCTAGCCGAACGCTCTACCGATTGAGCTAACCCGGCCGAATATACTAGTTATAAAGTAAAAAGTAAAGTAGTCGGGGCGGCCTAATGTCGGTATCAGCCAATCAGTGAGGGAGTCTATCTCCTTCTCAATAGCGCTAGACCAAGGAGATTGTTTTTGCATCTGAGGTGGAGCGCCACACCTACCATCAGCTCCTTACTTTACCGCACAAATCCCTGTGCTACTCATACGCTGAGTTGGCGAGGGCGGGTATCGAACTAGGAACCTTGAGGTTTCTAGCCGAACGCTCTACCGACTGAGCTAACCCGGCCCCATTATACTAGTTATAAATAAAGTAAAAACTTATTAATACACCAGGTAAACAATTTATTTCGACTTTGCAGTCACATCAGAACTGAAATGAATGAATGAAATTGAAGCCATAGAAAATTTTTCATTTGTTTCAAGTCTTATGTGTCTGTAAAATCGAAATCAATTCATTACCTTATGTATAAATGAGGGTCTACTTCATATCTATCTATCTATCTATCTATCTATACATACATACATACATACATACATATATAAAGGGCAGTTGTGTGAATCTGTATGTCCGGAGGAAATTTAGAAAATAAAACAATTAACGACAAAGTAAATATACATACACATTAAATATCACCAAGATTTGCTTTTTGAGCAAAAATAATGGTTTGATAATTAAAAAAAATTAAATTTAGATGATGACAGACTAATTTTTTGTATTTAATATGTTAAATAGTAGACATTAATTTTTCTTTTCAGAGTGGCTGGATCATCAACGCAAGGTCTTTTTTTACATAGGGATTTTTAATGGGGCATCCTGAGAGGATCCAACTAGCGATTCAATAACAATGGATCTGTTGGACAAACCTTTTTTGCCTCTCCTCTACCCAGACGACGCCGGGTAGCCGCTTCTAGTATATAATAAAGGGAGTGAATTACTAGTAAAAGATATTGAGTTAATCCTAATACTTGATTGATACAAGTAATAATCGGATAATATCTTTTTACCGGTAAGTCATTCCCTTTATTATATGTTATTTCTGTACACACTGTAATATATATTATATATATATATATAATATATATATATATATATATATATATATATCAGAGATCAGATGTCCATATGATCGATAACCTGTCAATTGCAATTCATGTTTTTCCTATACCTATATTGGCATCGCTTTCTATAGATGAGATTTTACTACCTAGAACTGGTCAACTAATTTCAGAGGCTTATCATTTAAGAAAAGATTGCTCAATCTTGTTTTAAAAACATTAATTCTGTTTTATCCAAGTCCACGCTGAGACCAATGCCTCTTGTTGCCTTCACCAGTTTAGGTAACAGAGATTCGGCTTAGGCAGGGGCATGTGCAAGAAGGACTTCTAACACATATAATGAAAGGGTTAGGGATTTGCCTTATGAGCAATAGAGTCCGGACAATCATCTAGGTGCCAGGGCTTGACGCGACCAACCGATTAATCCGAGGGGGACCTCTCGGACCGCACTTCTAGCCTACGTGAGGGCCAAAGTGTAGTGTTGCAAGTCATGGAGTGTCCAGGCACAAGGATTCTGTTCCTAAGCATCACGGGTCGACACCATGGCCAACCGGTGGCCCATTGGAGGGGAGATTTTACCCTTCTACAGTTGTGCAGTCAGTGTATTCTTCTATCCCAGCCGACGGAGCTATTAAATATGATAAGCTTTTTTTTAGGGGTGGATTATGTTGAAAGATATTCATATAGGGTGATCCCAAAAATCAGACTTAAAAAAAGTCAGGCCTGTTTTTGGAGTCACACACACACACACACACACACACACACACACACACACACACACACACACATATACATACAATATATATATATATATATATATATTATATATATATATATAATAGGGTAGTTGTGTGTATATGTATGTCCGGAGGTCCGACAAAGTAAATATATATACACATTAAATATCACTAGGGCTTGGTTTTTGAGAAAAGAATAATAGTGATTTGATTTATATTCGTGAAGATAATTAAAAAAATAAAATTTAAATGATAACAGCATGGAGGTTTTTTTTTTCATTTAATATTTTAGATATTAGACATTAACATTTTTTTTTCAGAGTAGCTGGATCAATGCAAAGTCTATTTTTTTAAATGGGGCATCCCACGAGTCAGTAATAATGGATCTGCGGGACTAACTTCAAAAAATTCCCCCTACGCCGGGTAGCCGCTGCTAGTATATATATATATATATATATAATATATATATATATATTATATATATATATATATATCTTAGAAAGGAAGGAAAAACTCAACACCGTAATATATTTCGACCAATTTCCATAATATAAAAATTTCCATAATGAATTTATTTAATTTCCATAATATAAAAATGTCCATAATAAATTTATTTCGACCAAAATTGGGGCCTTTATAAATCTAAGTTGATTTAATATAGCTCCCCAAAATTTCGTTTCATCAGATGGTAGATCAAGATAATTTGAATTGCATAACTGAAAAATTTACTTCTAAAAAAAATTAAAAAAAAAAAAATTTTTTTAGATTTAAAAAAAATAAAAAAATGATTTTTTTTACATTGTAAGACCGTCACCATGGCGACAGGAAGTCAAATGAGAAAAAAAGGATACTCTTCAAGGTCTAGTTTCTTAGGGGAATGGTAGTCAGACAAAATTAAACTATGAATTAAACTATTGAATGAGTCTGAAAAAGTATAAGTAAGGATAAAACAAAAAATTAATATATCTATATATAATGGAGATAGACTGCATTTTTGTCTGAAGCCGTAACTACGTCACGGCTGACGTCACATATTCCAAACTAAATTCTAGCGTTTATCAATGAGAACCTAATTTGTAATCAATTTATGTTATACATAATATTAAAGTAACAAATTGCTTTATATACAAGTATTAAGATGCGTTTGTAATATTTGCTGGTTTGTAATATTTGCATAGCCAATTTTCAACGAATCTTTTAATAAATGCATGTTTAGTTCTAAACAGTTTCTAATTGATATTTTAATTTTTATTTGTATTTATAATTATTTCATATATAAAATTTTGCGAGAAATTAATTTAAAAATAAAGATACAGCTACTAATTTAAATCTTACGTTAAATTATTAGTTATGGTCTTTTGTCCGTGACTACTCCCGTTTTCGTTGCGGTAAAAAAAAAATATTTTTAAAGTTTTAATAGAGTTAATTTTTAATGAAAAAATTTATAGATAAAATTTATTTTTAATTTTCGCGGCACCTTCACAAATATAACAAGTATTTTTTATTTCAAATTATTTTATTTCTATTAGGAATTTTAAAAAATTTATAGATAAAATTTATAGATAAAATTTATTTTTTATTTTCGCGGCACCTTCACAATATAACAAGTATTTTTTATTTCAAATTTTATTATTCCTATTAGGAATTTAAAAAAATGTTTACATTTATTTTTAATTCAAAATTTGTTTACGGTTATTCCATAAACTAATATTAAAATTAAAATAACAACCAGTTCTGAGCGATGCTTTTCCGCTAAATATGATGACCGTGATTTATTTAGAAATTAAGAAATATCTTTTAATTTTAATTTGTCATAAATTCCCTTACAGAAACAGACGACAAAAAAAAAAAAAATGATTTTACGTGTTTGTTTTTTTTAACACTTAGCGCTTCTTTCTTAAACTAAAATTAATCTTTATTTTTTATCATAATTGACGCAATACTTTTAAAATTCATTATTCAACAATGTTTAACCGAAGTTTGGTTTGTATAAACAAAAGCGGTGATAAAAAAAAAGTCCCCTACCTAATCGATTTAGGTAGGGGACTTTTTAAATACAATAAAAAATGATACAAACACCATGAAAAAATTTATAGATAAAATTATTTTTAATTTTCGCGGCACCTTCACAAATATAACAAGTATTTTTTATTTCAAATTTTATTATTCCTATTAGGAATTAAAAAAAGATGTTTACTTTTATTTTTAATTCAAAATTTGTTTACGGTTATTTCATATTACTAATGTTATTTTTCATCATTTATTTAAATTAATTGTAGCGAGAAATTAATAGTATTTGTTCAATGTTTAAACAATGTTTAAACAATACACATTCATCAATAAGAGGATTACTATTCTGTATTAGATGATTGAAAATAGCATTTTACTTCGAGTTTATATAAATTTTGTTTTGTTTTTAAAAATTAAAATTATTCGTCGGACTTGAGCATCTGAAACCCCCATCTAAAATGTTTTAAATCTTTTTTCTTTTCTTCAATGGATTATTATCGATTACACACCAATCTATCAGATTGTAAAAAAAAAATTCAAAAAAAGTTATTTATTTTTCGAGTTTTCTGTGGTGCTCAGTTCCCCGTATAAGTTTATTGTAAATCAATCCCCCATATCGGAACCGCTAAAAAAATTTTTTTTTTTTTTTTTCCTTCAATGGATTGTTATCGATTACACACCAATCTATCAGATTGTAAAAAAACAAAAAAGCGCCTGATTCAAAAATAAAGGTAGGGTGCTCATTTCCCCGTATAAGTTTATAGTAAATCGCTCCCCCTATATCGGAACCGCTCTACCTTAACAGTTGGGCTGAATTTGCACAAAGGTGTCAAAATTAAGGTGACATTGAAAAAAACAGAACCCACAAATTTTGTTATAAAACTGTTAATTGTAACTAGGGGGGTTTAGGGTTAGGATTTGAGGTTAGGGTTGGTGTTGGGGTTTAAGGTTAGTTTAATGGGAAAATAAATAAATAATTTGGGTTCTGTTTTTTCTGGGGCCCTAACTTTGACACGTTTGCGCCAGTTTCCTTTCGAGCGGTTCTGATATGGGGCAGCGATTTACTATAAACTTATATGTCGGCATGAGCACCCCTGAAAACTCAAAAAATAAAGAACATTTAAGAATTTTTTTAAAAACCCTGATAGATTGGTGTGTAATCGATAATAATCCATTGAAGGAAAACAAAAAAATAAATAAATGAATAAATTTTGTAGCGGTTCTGATATGGGGGATCGATTTACGATAAACTTATACGGGAACTGAGCACCGCGAAAAATAAATAACTTTTTTGAATTTTTTGTTCTTTTACAATCTGATAGATTGGTGTGCAATTGATAATAATCCATTAAAAGAAAGAAAAAAAATTAAAAACAAAAATTTTAGATGGGGGGTTTCCAGATGCTCAGGTCTGCCAATTATTCAATTTAATGCTTACTTTAATGGATATAAAATTTATTAAATCTCTAAGAAAATGAATTAAGAGAGTAAAAACATATTATATTCATTAATTTGTTGTACAAACATTTTTACATAAACTAGCAAAAAATGCCATCTGGGCGTTATAAAAATTAATTTTTGAAAGATATTGTCTGAGTTAAAATTTCCATATAAGAGGGTTTGTATTATCGGTAAAATCATCAAATTTATTAAAGGAGTAAAGAAAATGAAACCATTTGAAATGGAAACTTACTTCTGTCCCCTCAAATCAAAATGTTGCATGCATCTATTGATTATTAATCAAATAATATTTTTATCAATGACAGTGTTTTGATGTAAGCAGTGACGTAGTTTTAGTTGATACTGAATCTATTATCAAAAGATTTTATTTATTGAAAAGACGTTTTACAAAATTCATATTTTTACATAAGTGTACCAAACAAAATTTAGTTGAAAATAAATCTATAAATTAGATATTTTTATTTACTCCAATTAAAAAAAAATTAATATTAAATATTATTTAGCATTTAAAAATTGATTTAAGTATCATTACTCTATTTTATTTTATGTAATATTTATTTACACTAAAACTAAATGTTTGTTAAATGTAAAATAAATAAGGTGAATATTTACTGTTTTATTTCAAAATTTTTAGAAATAATCAAAACAATAAAAAATCATTTTGTATAGTTGATTGTTTTATTCATTGATAAACCAAATTTAATTTTATTATTGAATATTATTTCAGGAAAAACTTTGGTGTAGAAAGTTAACTTTCCTAATTTCTATTTCAAATTGTTTATTTTTTACTCCTCTAATGAATTCAATGATTTTAATTACTAAAATCATTAAATGTTGAATGTCTTTTTAAAGTTTTGGCATATTTTGGCATTGTTGTTTTTTATTACTTTATTTGATTTATTAATTTTACATCAACATAGTTTTAGTTACAGACAAATTGATACTGAATCTCTTATCAAAAGATTTTATTTATTGAAGAAAATTTTTAAAGAATTTATCTTTTTACAGAATTTTACCAAATAAAATTTAGTTGAAAATAAATCTATAAATTAGATATTTTTATTTACTCCGATTAAAAAAAAATTAATATTAGGTATTATTTAGCATTTAAATATTGATTTAAGTATCATTACTCTATTTTATTTTATGTAATATTTATTTACACTAAAACTAAATGTTTGTTAAATGTAAAATAAATAAGGTGAATATTTACTGTTTTATTTCAAAGATTTTAGAAATAATCAAAACAATAAAAAATCATTTTGTATAGTTGATTGTTTTATTCATTGATAAACTAAATTTAATTTTATTATTGAATATTATTTCAGGAAAAACTTTGGTGTAGAAAGTTAACTTTCCTAATTTCTATTTCAAATTGTTTATTTTTTACTCCTTTAATGAATTTGATGATTTTAATTTCTAAAATCATTAAATGTTGAATGTCCTTTTAAAGTTTTTGGCATATTTTGGTATTGTTGTTTTTTATTACTTTATTTGATTTATTAATTTTACATCAACATAGTTTTAGTTACAGACAAATTGATACTGAATCTCTTATCAAAAGATTTTATTTATTGAAGAAAATCTTTTAAGAATTCATATTTTACAGAATTTTACCAAATAAAATTTAGTTGAAAATAAATCTACAAATTAGATATTTTTATTTACTCCGATTAAAAAAAAATTAATATTAAATATTATTTAGCATTTAAAAATTGATTTAAGTATCATTACTCTATTTTATTTATGTAACATTTATTTACACTAAAACTAAATGTTTGTTAAATGTAAAATAAATAAGGTGAATATTTATTGTTTTATTTCAAAGATTTTAGAAATAATCAAAACAATAAAAAATCATTTTGTATAGTTGATTGTTTTATTCATTGATAAACCAAATTTAATTTTATTATTGAA
>CM042160.1:5406448-5413948 GCA_023376005.1 Doryteuthis pealeii
GAATTGGTTTCTGTATAAAATCATTCATAGGATTGATTTTAATACGTTGGAGAATAAAATAATAATAGTAGAGGTCAATAAAACTAAGTAATCCTTTATTAAACCCGGTTTTGTTAGAACCAGTATGCAAATAAACCACACCATGTATTATGTAGACCTTTATTTCTTAATGATATATAAGACATATTGCAGGATTTTAAATGCATTGATAACATGGGCTGTTCTGAGGCAAATTTACCTCAGATTTTCATAGAGACATCGTTAATAAATAATATTTATTCTACGTATTAAGGATTTTGACAATAAACTAAATACTCATTGATAAACATACGCAATTCCTGATGGTATTGTGACGTAGTTTCGGTACGGACTAACATACGCCGAATATCGATTATAATAAGATATAACATTTAAAATGAATAAAAATTTCGGCATTAAATAACCTACAAAAGTGTTGATATGTCTTATAAACTAATGAACCAAGATAAATCAACCACAATCATTATGCAAGAGATCTTTTATTTGCATCTGATGGTGAGGCTCCGGTTCTGGAGATGATTTCACACTTAAAACGGCGGGGAGCAGGCGCTATCACACGTAAACTATTACGGATACAGACTACGCAGATGATCTAGTCCTTCTTGCACATGCACCTGCAAGCCGAATATCTGTTACCTAACCTTGGTGAAGGCAGTAAGAGGTATTGGTCTCAGCGTGAACTTGGATAAAACAGAATTAATGTTTTTAAAACAAGATTGAGAAATCTTTTCTTAAATGGTAAGCTTCTGAAAATAGTTGACCAGTTTCCATACCTAGCTTCTAGTTCCCCTCTGAAGAACAATTTACATACGTAGGTAGTAATATCTCTTCCACAGAAAGCGATGTTAACACACGAATAGGAAAGGCATGGTCAGCTATAAACAGATTATCAGTCATATGGAAATCCGATCTCACTGACAAGTTAAAAAGACAATTCTTCCAGGCTGTGATTGTATTAGTGCTGCTGTATGGCTGCACCACTTGGACCCTAACGAGGCGCCTTGAGAATAAGATAAATGAGAGCTGTACAGGAATGCTGCGTGCAGTCTTGAACAAGTCGTGGAAACAGCACCCCACAAGGAAGCAGCTGTACGGCCACCTGCGCACAGACCATCCGAGTGAGACGGACAAGACATGCTGGACACTTCTGGAGGAGAAAGAACGAATTCATAAGCGACGTTCTCATGTGGAAGCCAGCACATGGGCATGATAATGTGGGCCGCCCAGCAAAGACCTACATTAATCAACTCGACGTGGATACTGGATGCTGCGCAGAGGACCTCCCTTGTCATGGATATCCGTGCTAATTGCGCGACATGATGATAATGACGGAGTGGTATAGCAAGGATGAACTCATAAGTGATGTTCTTCTGTGGAAGCCATCACGCCAAAGTAGGCCGACCAGCAAAGACGTACATAGACCAACTCTGCGTGGATACTGGATGCTGCGCGGAGGACCTCCCAGGGGCAATGAATAATAGGGACGACTGGCGAGAGATTGTCATAGATATCCGTGCCACTAGCGCAACTCCCTGATAATGATGATACCAAATAATAATACAGGTGTTCCTAAATCTTCCGTCAGTTATCATCCTGCAACACCCTCCGGTTAAAAATGAGACCCTCCAAATCGTCCAAGATAGAATGCAAAAATGTAAATCCTGATTATCTGATGTTGCTTATCCACCGAGTTCTTATTTTTATGAGTATCGTCACTTCAGCGAAATAATTGACCATTCCGTTTTTATTACAAGGAAAGAAAGGGAGGGAAAGGACATGCTACACAGAAAAATATAAGAAAGAAAGAAAGAAAGCAAGTAGTAGAATGATAGAGGGAGGATGAGCGCACGGAAGCGGTAATACTAATCTGTTTCAATCGAACACAATGAAAAAATGAAAAGAAGGAAAGAATGAAAGAAAAAAAAAGAGAGAGAGAGAGAGAGAGAGAGAGAGAGAGAGAGAAAGAGAGAGAGAGAGAGAGAGAGAGAGAGAGAGAGTTAAATGAAGATTATTATACTTTTTACATATTGAATTATTTTGTAATAGCTCTTAAGTAAACTTATCAAATGTTGTAATAATTGAATTATCACCCTGTGGTATATCTACAGGTCCTACTAGTAGCTGTTAATGTCCCATCTATGGGTAAAATAGATCTGGTTAAAAATTATTTTTATTTGATAAAAACCTCGTAAATGAGAACAAAACTTGTGGAACAAAACAAAAATGTAAATATTGAACGTGATTCCCTAACCTTTCGGCTGGGGCAGAAGACTGCACCCCTGCAGGGCGGTAAAATCCTACCAACGTAGCCACTTGTTAGCCGTTGGTGGCGACTCGTAAGAGATAGAATCTTGGTGGCTGAGCAGTCTATGATATGCAACACTCCACATTCGCCCTTACTAAGGCTAGACGGGCAGTCAGAAAAGCCCCCCTTTGATCAATCGGCTAGTCACATCAAGCCCTAGCACCTATACTATTGACCTAAACTTATTGCCCTTATGGCAAGCCCCCAGCTCTTTTTATCGTATGTGTGCTATAAAGCGGTAGCTGAGGATCCTAATGTTCAGCGTATGACGTTAAACTGCATCTGAGGGTGAAGTTCTAATTTTGGGGCTCTGGAGAGTGTGGAATACCCATTTACCACCATTATTCCCAGGTCCACTCTGACCCGGAGTGGTAGTACCTGTTAAGGTCCTATTTAAGGGTTAAGTAGAAACCATGAGTTTAAAAAATGAATTTTAAAAATCTGTTTAAAAAATGATTAATGCCCATCAAGAATGGATAAAACAAAACGTCTTCGGCATAAAATAACCCAACAAGAGTTGACATGTCATAAAATCCAACCAACCAGCCAACCAACCTATACAACTAATTTATAGTCATATGGTTCCATGTAATCTTATCTAATACTTATAATTTATATACGATTATATGGTTTGCCAGCTCAACAAGGGTTGAGATACCATAAAATCTAACTAGCCAGCCAACCTTTAGGAATATACTAACTCGAGAAAGGTTGATATGCCGTTAAGATCAATCAATCAATCAGCTATTTTTCAAGTAGTAATTAATAATCACCAGGGTTGACATGCCGTAAAATCTAATTAACCAGCCAACCTTTAGGAATAAACTAACCCTAGAAGTGTTGACATGCCGTTAAAATCAATCAGAGTTTATGCAAGTAGTAAATAATCAACAGGGTTGACATGCCGTAAAATCTAACTAACCAGCCAACCTTTAGGAATAAACTAACCCTAGAAGTGTTGACATGCCGTTAAAATCAATCAGCGTTTATGCAAGTAGTAAATAATCAACAGGGTTGATATGCTGTAAAATCTAACTAACCAGCCAACCTTTAGGAAATAACTAACCCTAGAAGTGTTCACATGCCGTTAAAATCAATCAGCGTTTATGCAAGTAGTAAATAATCAACAGGGTTGACATGCCGTAAAATCTAACTAACCAGCCAACCTTTAGGAATAAACTAACCCTAGAAGTGTTGACATGCCGTTAAAGTCAATCTGAGTTTATGCAAGTAGTAAATAATCAACAGGGTTGATATGCCGTAAAATCTAACTAACCAGACAACTTTTTGGAATGAACTAACCCTAGAAGTGTTGACATGCCGTTAAAATTAATCAATCAACCAGACATTATGCAAGTAGTAATTACGTTCCGTGGGCGTGTTCGCACAGTGATATATAGATATAGATCTATCATTTCCAATTTCGTTTATTTGGTAAATTAGTTGTGCCAAACCACCACACACACACACACACACACACACAAAAGAAATCGCTTTGTTAAACAGAGAAATCGGTTGATCAGAAGCAAAAGTGCATGCTGGGCAGACGTCACGTGGTTGCAAATGAACACGTGAGGGGGTGGGTATCTTAAGCATTTTAAAACCGACCCAGACCAAAAATGATTTCGGCCGTGACCTATATTGATAGATAATCGACTTAGATTTCTGGCTGAATTCCCGTCCCATACTTATCGCAAGTGTCTTATGATGAAGATGCTTCCTCAGCGGAAATTGCATATGGTTAATGGCGTCGTTTTACGCTCATAGTCTTTATATATATATATATTCCCGACCTTGTTTCTTACCATTATTAAACAAAGGCCACTCATATATATCTACATGTAACTAAGATTCGTATATATATATATATATATATATATATATATATATATATATATATAACTTGCAAAGAAAGAAAAACTTATACCATACTATAATAATTTATTTCGACCAGAAACTCAGGAGTCTAGCCTCTTCGGACAGATTTTACAAATACATTGTATTTGTAAAATGTGTCTGAAGAGGATAGACTTATTTTGAGTTTCTGATCGAAATAAATCTTATTATAATGGAGATTGTGGGTTTGTCTATTTGTAACCGAAACTATATTACTATACAAGTCACAATTCCTTTAGTTATTTACATCATATTCTCCATGATTTTATTTTTATTTAAACCTCAATTATTAATAAAATTGTTTTACATTACTTACACTGTTGACCATATCTACATACAAATAACATGCAATTGTATTTATATATACAACAAAATAGAGGTTTACATTATGAATGGGAAGGCTAATTTGAATATTGATCTTAAAAAATGATTTTAATAAATATATGCTTAGTATTATTGATTTCTAATTGTTTGGTTTTATCTTATTGAATATAAGCAAAAATCTCTTCAATAAATCTTAAAAGAAATCCCTTAACAAGAAGAAATAACTGTAATATTATTCTTTACTTCCTATTTTAACTAAACAGTTTAAATTAGGAAAATTTACCAATGAAAGACGGGAGTAACGGAAAATGATGGAAGTGTTAGTTTCAAAGTTGTTCTATTTTTCAATCATACCCCCTCTGTTCAAAATCTTTTTATCTACATTCTTATTCAGTTTCATTAGCCTTTCTAATTTAATATCATATTTTATTATAAAATTTAACTAAAATACTTGCAACCGGAGGGTGCATATATTTGCTAGTAATTATAATATAATGACGGTTTGTTAAGTTTTTTCTTTCTTTGAAAGTTAGATATTGCTCTGTATATAATTAATTTCTAAGTTATTATATATTGGGCTCTCATAGGGATTTATAAACGTCCTTTTATGAATATATATATTTGCCCCTACAAGAGCACACAGTATGGTTGTACATATCTATATATGAGAAGTAAATACAAAAGCGATGTGTTTTGATATGGCTTTTTTGTCGGCTAAAAAAAGCCATATCAAAACACACCGCTGGTGTATTTACTTCTCATACTGTCGTGTAAAAAAGTCACTATAAGAGGAATAATAACCTACTTCTAAACAAAACGAAAAATCTAAGAAAGTCCGGTTGGTGTATGGGTTACGATCTTCGCCTGTCAGCTTGACAGTCAGAGTTCGAATCACGCACAAGGCGGTCTTCCTATCTATAGCTCTGCTGATGAGGCCTAATAGGCCGAAAGGTACATACAAAGATTGATTTTTCTCGATTTGTTTAGCCTTACATTTAAATAGGTATGCCCGCCTAATTAATTAATTATTAATTAATTATTAATTAACTTTCAAAATTAGGTACGACTTCAATTAAGCACATATTCTCCCCAAAATATCTATATATATATATTTATAAGTAAAAATATAACAAAAGACTTAGGATTTTTGCCTTATAGTCTATTTCAGGAAGCTTAGACAAAGTGTCCAACTCTCCCAGGTCCTCAGATCAGAGCTTCCTGACATATTTTTACTTATAAATTTACTCTGTGACTCTAACAATAAGAGCACACAATGAGCTCTGCAAAACTCCTATGTCGCAAGGAACATTTCTTCTCCGGACTTTTGGATTATATATATTTATATTATGGACTCTCTCGTCGATTTTCGACGCATGAGGGTTCACACATACAATGAACACCCACACAGTGATTTGTTTATAGTGGTGAAGGCTTGTGTTGGACCATCCACACTTTTTGGCACAGTCGATAGGAAAGAATTGGTGCATCAAGGGTTGCCACAAACCCAATCAACGACCGACCTCAGGAATTTTGAATTCAGAGTTGTCCCTCTCCTAGACTGGTTACCTACCCAAGGCTGAAGGGCTCAGTCTGCCCTGCTATTTAACCCATAGATGGAGGGAGAATATATGGATTCATACCTTTCCCCAAGAAAAGCACTATGTGAAATGCCAACAGCTTCGTCTAGGAATTGAACTCGAATCGACGAGTCCATTTACCACGACTCTAACCACTAGCCCACGCGCCTCCATATTTATATATATCTATTATTATACTAAAGGCTTTTTCCTATTTAGTTGAAGTTGAGTTATGTTGGAAAAAAACCCAAACATTTTAATTGCTTTTAATAATTCGAAACAATTGTGGGAGTTCGTATTTGCCTGGGGAGTTGTCTGCCCGTTTAGTTTCGCTGGTTCCCGCTAGGAGCCTAGTCTATTTAAGCGGCTAATTTGAACTTCTCTCTCTTTTCCTGTTGCTCGACCTACAAGACACTATGGGTTAGACTTAGGTCTACTCCCTTCTCGTTGGGGCTTCGGCCCTTAACACTGGCCACTCACTGCTAGTAAGTCTCGTATACGATATATGACTATCCTTTAGTCATGTATCCGTAACTACGTTTTTATGTACATTTAGGTATCTCTTTGATACCTAAATATCTTGTATTTTACCATTCATGAATGTCATTATCTCTACTCTTGTATATGTATTTATATTACTTATGTATGTATGTATGTTATGTACACCTCTATGTATTATGTACCCTGGTAATTCTTGTGCTGTATATAAAATGTTTTGTCCTTCAACCTTTGTCGGAGTTTGTTTGCGTTTCAATGAGTCATGACCTTGTCATAACCTTTGAATATTACACAATCATATACTTACTATACCAATATCTCAATCATATTGATGTTCGGGCTTGATGTGATCAGCTAATTGATTGCAATGGGACTCTTGGCTAAGTAAGAACCAAAGTGGAGTGTTGCAAGTTATGAACCGCTCTTCCGCCAGGATTCCGTTCTCAAACATCCCCGATAGCCACCCAAGGCCAACAGGTTTGGTTTGTTTTGTTTTACGGCATATTAACCTCATTGGTTCATTTAATATCGACCTTTAAATTAAAGTCATTCTTAATGGATACTCATTTTGTTTCTATACACACATTTTTCTATTTAACCCATAGATAAGACTCTAACAGGTACTACCTTTCCGGGTCAGAGTGGACCAGGGGGCAATGGTGATGAATGTGTGGTCCATATTCCTCAGATCTCCAGAACTGGAACTTCACCATCAGATAGAGTTTAACGTCATTGCCAGGACATGAAGCCCTTCAGCCACAGCTTTCTAGCACACATATGATAAAAAGGGTTGGGCTTGTCCATCTATATATATCAGTCAAGAGTAAGGAAATGAATCCGACGGTATAAGTATAGATAAAA
>CM042160.1:5418948-5421448 GCA_023376005.1 Doryteuthis pealeii
TATAGGGCCGAGTTAGCTCAGTCGGTAGAGCGTTCGGCTAGAAGCCACAAGGTTCCTAGTTCAAAACCAGCCCTCGCGAACTCAGCGTATGAGAAGCACAGGGATCTGTGCGGTAAAGTAAGGAGCTGATGGTAGGCGTGGCGCTCCACCTCAGACGCAAAAAACCATCTCCTTGTTCTAGCGCTATTGAAAAGGGGATAGACTCCTTCGCTGATAGGCTGATACCGACTTTAGGCCACCCCGACGACTTTACTTTATATATATATATGGGAGTAAAATGAGGAATGACAGTATGTGGAGAAATGTAGACAAACACGGGATGTTACAATGGATGGAAGTTTATTTCTGGTGATAATGTTAACGCTATAAGGTTTCAGTCTTTCTGATCTTCTTTAGGACACGAGCTGAGTTCGTGTATTGAAGAATTCAATACTCTTATTGACGAGTGTCTTTTGGTCGTAAGTGGAAGCAGTTGACCTCCACCCTCTTCCACTCATGACATATATTATATATATATATATATATATATATATATACAGAGAGAGAGAGAGAGAGAGAGAGAGAGAGAGAGAGAGAGAGAGAGAGAGAGAGAGAGATAGAGATAGAGAGAGAAGTTAATTGCAAGTAATATATATATATATATACTTTGGTATGGGGGAAATATATTATTGTTATTTGTCAGCACGTGTTTCGACCAAAATTCGCTTACATACAGAGTATTCTACTTAAAATTATTTTAGATATAAAATAAATTAGAGTTTTAGATATAAAAAATAATTTTAATTTGTGAAACTAAAACAAAAACAGAATCACCAAAATATATCACAGCTAGGCCTATTATTTTTAAAATTTCTAAACTTCCTGGTTTTAAACAATAAAAAACTTTCTTTTCAAATTTTCACAACAAAATGTCAAAAATATTTTCATATTTCAAACCATGAAACGTTTTTGCGTTTTAAAAAAATATTCTGTTTATGATGTCATGAATTTCGAATGTTTCTCTTGTATTACTTGTTTTTAAAAAAAAAATCAAAAAGCGAATTTTAGTCGACACACGTGTTGACAAATAACAATAATAAATTTCATCCATACCAAAGTATATTTATATATTTCTTCCAATTATTTTCTTAACGTATCTGTCGGATTCATTTCCATTTTTCTCACGTTTTACTCCCATAAACAAATAATTAAATAAAAAAGATGAATTTTTTGGGAAATGCCGCCATAGACTGCATTACTCATTAATGTAGTATTAAGATTAATATAGATATAAGACATGCATTAATTATTACAAAAAAGCTCCAACTTAATAGATTTATTAGAAGACTTGATTTCAGTCATATACATAAGTAATATATAAACAAGATGAATAATAAGAAAAAGAGGGATAGGAGTAAAAACAGCTGATAGATAGAATTACAAATTACTTTTGCCTGATGAGCATATGGAAAACTATTCTTTAATGTCTAAGGAAAGCAGTTTAGATTTAAAGACTAAAGTTTATTTTAGAAAACAAGGAGAGAAATAAAAATAATTCTAAACATGAGAAGTATATATAATATTAGCTACCTATAATTTTTTAGTTCGCCTGAGGAAGGTTTACCCTAAACACCGAAACCGTGGTAAAGATAAAAAAAGTTTTACAACAATAAATGCTCTATATCTTACTAGATATTTTTGGATTACTACTTTTGCTACTACAATGAAAATATGGTAGTAACTTTTTGATGAACACACACACACACACACACACACACACACATATATATATATATAATATATATATATATATATATGTGTCCTCAAATGCCTATAATTTCCCGCCTATCCTCCTTCCACTATTCCCCTCCCCTTCTCACAAACTCGTGACCCCCCTCCCACAAAATCTCTACTGTATTGTTCGTTCGTACTACTACCAATTCCTACTAACTCCCACTACCAATTCCTACTACCTCCCACTACCAATTGTTACTACATCCCACTACCAATTCCTACGCTACTGCTCATTTTCTTTAAAAACGAGACACCATGAAACATACCATCAGTTTCCAACCTGAAGATGGCAGATCGACATGTCGAAAGCGCTCGTAGAGACACCTTTGGTGGATTGCTACACCAGACACCAAAAATGGCCAGACACCTTAAAAGGATTGAACAGAAACTCGTACGACAGGAATTGTCACTCGAGTTCAACCAAACATATATATATATATATATATATTATATATATATATATATATTGTATTTATATATAAAGGGTGGCTTACCGGTGAATATGGGCACGATCCGTAACTTCACACAGCTATATGTTTTGATTTTTTTCATATACCCTCTAACCAAAGCTAAATCAATAAATAATTTTAATCTATTTTACTTATTAAACCACTCTCACACCCCATAACCCATACTTTATTAGACAACCATAGTAAAATAAATATCCACAAATTGATTCGTATCTTTCATTTTAATAAGCAAAAAAAACAATTCCCGGTGAGATTTT
>CM042160.1:5423948-5446448 GCA_023376005.1 Doryteuthis pealeii
CTATCTATCTATCTCTAACCTTATCTATCTATCTATCTCAATCTAGCCATATCTATCTATCTATCTATCTATCTATTTCAGTCTAACCCTATCTATCTATCTATCTATCTATCTCAATCTAGCCATTATCTGTCTGTCTGTCTGTCTGTCTATCTATCTATCTCAATCTAGCCATTATCTATCTGGCTGTCTGTCTGTCTGTGTCTATCAATCTATCTATCTATAACCTTATCTATCTATCTATCTATCTATCTATCTATCTCAATCTAGCCATATCTATCTATCTATCTATCTCAGTCTAACCCTATCTATCTATCTATCTATCTATCTATCTATCTCAATCTACCCATTATCTATCTGTCTATCTGTCTGTCTATCTATCTATCTATCAGCAATGTTAGCAACCAAGTAATAAAAACAATGCTTAAGAATATGCGTTAAGACACATCGACAAAACATTTAAGTAATAAAATCATTACAGACACGAGTATGAGAAAAGGTACAAAGAAAAGGCAAATTAGAAAGCGTTGCATGGTTTTGCGCATGCGTATAAGGGAAGAACCAAACAGATATGATTGGGACGGGCATGCTTTGTGAGCAGAGTAACTTGAGCCACAAAAAGAAGGACTGGAAACGCCCGATAAAACAGAAACGACAGAAATGTGTCGGGTCGTCAGTTAAAGATAAATAAATAAACAAATAAATAAACAAACAAACAAACAAACAAATAAATAAATGAATAAATAAATAAACTGAAGGTAAAATACGCTATGAAATACGATCTATAACTGCGCAAAACCCCTTCGAGCTGGTTTTCAATGCATCAGAACGCGATGAAACGTCGATAGTCATGTGACATGTATCCCGACTGACTGATTGATTGGTTTCAGTCGATCTTCAGGCTGTTTAGGGGTCACGTGCAAACCTTTCCTTGTACGCATGCGTGAGTTTACTAACATATTTATTCAAGTGACTTAACTCACCGAATATGATTTTTTGTTTTGTTTTGCAATGGCAATATTATTAAAAACAACATGGCTTCAAAACATAGAAATAATATTTGATTTAGCATCACCCTCAGCAGCATCATCATCATCAGCCTCTCATTTACCGGTGTTCGGCGAATATATTAATGACAATTTTGTCAACGACCATCCAATTATAACTATTCACCTGCGATTTACAATAACTTACCTACAGTATAACTTACTTTGTTACTTAACTCTTTGCCTACATTAACCGACTCACAGTAACCCTCCCTCCACTGCGATTCTACCATAATCCGATAACAGTGGTTCTCACAGGTATCACTTGTTTACAGTATAAAGAAATTAGACACGAACGACATTACTCCAAGGTTGAAGTATGGAGTTAACCACGAGTGTGGCAGACAGGTTGAGAGTTAAAGAAATAACCAAACAACTAGAAATAGGAATAAAAGATCTGTATTACAGAATAACAATAGGATTGCAAACTTTAGTTCGTCTGCACAAATGTATAATTTGTCACTTATCTGAGTCCTGAGATAGGGTATTATCGGAGCCCTTGCTACGGCCTTCTGATATGATGTCCGACTCCGATGTTGGGTGTTGAGGAAGAGATGGATAGACCCTTTTTTAGGTCTGTTCCCTTTGGAAGCTGGATCAGAAGAGAGGATGAGTTTGCTTATTCGGCTTTGCCGCCAAAGTATGCTGCCTCGTGATTGGTTGGTTCGAAACAGAGGCTCGCAGACAAGGACGATAACCCCCATACCCCAGAATTCTCAATAACAGTGAAAAATCCCTACGTGAACATCCCTGCCACTTTTGTTTTGTCTGTGAACCATCCCTAAAAATAAATAGTGAACTTTTAGATATTCCATTATACAGGTAAAAAAATAACAAGATAATTTGGTACAGCCGCGTGGGAAATTTGGTCGGCAAAGAATTAAGGTATTAGTTTGTGATGCTTTTCCATTCATTTGGGCCGGTTACCATACAAAGTTAAAGAGACCAGTCTGCCGTACTATTTTATCCATAGATAGAGGGAGAATAGTTTGATTTGTATCTTTTATAAAGGTATTAGCGCTATGTGAAATGCAAAAAACCGTGTCCCGTATTTGAACCATCGATAATATATTAAGAATAGTTACTTGAAGCTATGGTAGTTTACTGAGGATTATTAATAGATACTTGAAACATAATTATATACGAACCAATTACTATTATCTATCTATTAATAATGGAGATTCGCTTCCGGTTTTTGTCTGTAACAAAAATTACGTCACTGCTTACACCACATTACCCAAAATCGTCATAACATAGAATCAAATTTATTCTACGATTTTTTGGCATGTTCAAATTTTGAGTGTATTTATTCAATAAATACACTAAAATTTGAACATGCAACATTAGACAGTCTCATTGTTTTTTAAAACCATTTATAAATACATGACTGGTATTATATATCTATATATAGTTTGTTTTATTTTTAATACATATTTAAAGTTTACATTCAATTATTTTTATTTTTTAATCCTTTAATGAATCTGATGATTTTACTTACTTAGGGTACAAACTCGCTGACATTGAATTTTTTACTCCCACCCCTCAGGCAATATGTTTCAAAAATCTATTTTTACATCGCCCGGAGGGTATTTTTTATTTTGTACTAGTTAGAATAAAAATAATTACTTGAAACTATGTAATTATTCGTATTAGATAGATATATTAAAACCATACACCATTTTTTAAATTAAAACATACACCATTTAATATTGATATACTTAAAATAACATAGAAATAACATGAAAGATAGAAAAATAACATAAAATAACATAGAAATAATATAGAAATAACATAGAAATAACATAGACATACTTAAGAAAAAGTTAATATACTAGAAATGAATAGATACACTTAAAACCATACACGATTTTTAAAATTAAAACCATACACATTAAAATTGTTAAAAACCATTACACTCTAAACGTATACTTAAAACCATACACCGTTATGTCGGCTGGGGTTGTAGAATAAACCGAATGCACCACTACAGAGGGGTAAAATCCCCCCAATGGGGCTACCTGTTGGTTGTGGGTAGCGACCTATGATGCTTAAAGACGGAATCCTGATGACTGAGCAGTCCATGATATGCAGCATTGATTTATTTAAATCAGAAAATGTTATTTTATTTTAAAATTTCTAAAATTTTCTAACCAATTCCGAGGCCAAATGTTGTAAAAACAGATTTTTTGTAAATTTTAGCAAACGATCTTTGATGCTATTTCCTCAAACAATGGTACAAGTAAAATATCTAATTTTTGGTATCAGTATTCAACATACTAATACACAACTTTCGCATAGATGGACAATTTGATATTTCAAAAAAGTGAAAATCGAACCTTACCTAATGACATGTCAACATTGAGTTATTAATGCCGTGTCAGCTTTCATTTGAAAGCAATCTTTATAACGTTTCAATTCAATTAATGATAATAATTATTTGTAAACAATTATATAATTGATTACGATTATTCTTAAAACAAATAATGTGTACACAATTATATGGTTTAAAGTATTTCTATCTAATACTAATAATTTGTACACAATTGGAACATCAACTCGTTTTTCCAACTGAAATAACGTTAACGGCCCAGCGTCCTGATATTGTCATCTGGTCTGTTAATAAAAAAAAGTTTTCAATCGTTGAATTAACAGTTCCTTTTGAGGAAATCTTGATTGGGCCCATCAACGTAAGTTGGAAAAAGTATGAAGATTTACGAGAACAATGCGTCAGAAACGGATGGATAACGGATGTATTTCCTATCGAAGTCGGATGCCGGGGATTTATTACCAACTCAACCTTGCATTTTTGTACTAAACTGAACTTTCTTCACCAGACAAGAGGAAAATACATCAAAAAGATCCAGGATAAAGCTCTAACCGCATTAGCGTGATATGGCAAATCCTACCAATGTGACAAACAAATCGACAAAGTCTGGTGGTATCGTGAGATACTACTGTGCGCTCTGGGTGTGGTAATGATGCTTCGGCCCCGAAATCATGCCTGAACCCAGAGTCATCATCTAATGAAGGCTTTGTTGGTTGCAATGCTACTGTATAAATAGCATCATTGTATGAAGATTATTATGATTCAGGGGGGGGGAGAGCATGATATCCTAGGACCGGTACTGACAATCTGCAAAGAACTCCAGAAATGGAGCCTCACCACCGGATACAATTTAGTGTCATACCAGAAGGTACTTTCAGGAGGATCAGCCTCGCCTACAAAGGAATGCAGACGGTGCATTCTGGGTACTTCCGGTTGAGCGCTCTTGCAGCTTTTGTTGTTGGTAAACCAGAACAATGGTTACATTAAACATATCCATTAAACTATTCAGGCGTACTTTAAGAACTACTGCCGCAACTGCTACTGTCATTGAATAATGACATAATGAGGAGAGAGAGAGAGAGAGAGAGAGAGAGAGAGAGGAGAGAGAGAGAGAGAGAGGGGGTAATTTCATATTCCTTGTTATCCATCGAACGTGCCTCTGAGATATAACAGGCCTACCCAGCTTAAAAAAAAAATAAATAAAAGTCACCTCTAGCGAAACCAGCATTTATGACGTTATGTCAGAATTCCCCCCTCCCACCAAAAAAAAAAAAAAAAGAAGAAAAAAATAGCGGGAGATTTCATTTTCAAATTTTTAATATACCTTTTATTCTTTACTTCTTTTGTTTGTTTCTTTCCTTTTTTAAATTCTATTTTAGCCGGCAGCTCGTAACTGGCTCTAAAACTATTGAAAATGGATAATGAAATTGCACAATAGCAAAATCAGTTTAAAAGATAAAAAGGATTTCCCCCAACCTCCCCCAAAATAATAACACAACACAAGGAAAGATACAAATAATGAAGACTTGAAGAGTGGCGTTGGGAGTCACCTGAGTGAAGTTAAATTACTAAAAACCAATTACTGAATAACGGTGCCCTGACGTGAGGTTGCATAATTTAGATCGACAGAACATGCTTGTCTTTTTTACTTCTATCCCCTCCCCTCGGCTTCGCTTATAAAGCTCATTCGTAACCTTTGACCTTAACGCGCTTCGATTTAAAGAGGCCGGCGTCGGGATGAATCGGCAACCATTTTATATTTTGAAGCTGGTTTCTCTCGATAGCAACAAACCAAAGGGGAATCTATTAATTGCATATCTAAATCAGACTTAGAATTTTCCCTTCTCGCCCGACTGTTTTTTTCTGAGCGACTGGGTATGGATTATCAAAAAAAAAAAAAAAAAATACAAAAAAAAAAAGTAACTTCTCGTGAAGAGTACGACGAGAAGAGGAAGTTATTGAATAGAATTAAAGAACTAGGGATTAAAAAAAACAAAAACAAAAAAAACAAAAACAAAAAAAACAAAAAAAACGCGAATCATGAATCAAAAAAAGATAATTAAAAAAAAAAATCCCTCTATTCTTATATTTGATTTTGCTTTAGGTCGGAGCTAACGGTAGGTGTAGTGCTCCACCACAGACGCAAAAGTAATCTCCCTGGTCTAGCGCTAGCAGAAAAGGGGATAGACTTCCTTACTCGCTGGCTGATACTGCTTTAGGTTAGGTTTGCCTGTGAGTGCGTGGGTTGGTTGGTTGGATTTTACGGCATGTCAACCGTTCCTGGGTTATTTTATGCCGGAGACGTTATGTTTTATTCATTCTTGACAGATTTGCAGCCTAAATTAAAAAAAAATGTTTGTTTTCTTGACAGTTGGGAACTCAGTTTGAATTAGAATTAAGTAAAACAAAGCGGATGCCCACAGACTACATGTCTACTGGTATTGAACATTCTTTTTTTTTTAACAAATTTTGCTGTAACTCTTGGTCTTATGAGACGCAGGGTAATTTTTTTGTGACATTTCCTTTGGAAAATGCATCTTAGAAGCCGTCAAATATATATATATATATATATATATATATATATATATATCAATTTTTACTTGAAGGCACTTACAACGCATGTATCGCATAAAATTCGATACTTTTTCTTATAGAGAATAAACTTGACAAGTGTAATCCCAACAAAGGATGGCTCGATGTGTAGAATACCGTACAGACTGTTTCGACTTTATTAAGTCTCATCAGCGGCATATACTAACGATTTCCCTCCGACAGAAATCGAAACCGGGACTTCAGCAGACACAGTGAAACACTAGAAACACTAGTGAAACACTTTATCGCCTCGGCCACAGTACACAGCTGACCATCCTAGAAATTAAGCTTGTCAAGTGGTACTCACGCCTCTACCATAATAGTAAGGGGGCGCTATAGAGAATAATAACAACAAACAGACCGATTGCCCTTCGGCGAAGTGAATAAGATTTTTGGATGTTTGTTTATTTTTAGAAACGCTGCAGCGTTTCTAAAATAAACAAACATCCAAAAATCTTATATATATATATATATATATATATATATATATATATAATATATATATATATATATATATATATATATATATATATATAATATATGAAATATTTTATGTGGGGTACAGAATTTAATGATTGCAATAAACAGACCAATTGTTATATTCATCATAAATTCTTTAGTGCAATAAAAGTTGAGAAAAGAATAGAATGGTTAGCTGGCTTACCGGTTTCGCTTCTTACTCAACAGAGCTAAAATCGAGGATAAGGTAAAATTTACAAATAAGAAAGTAATGATAAAATTGATTTCTTTCGTAAATTTTACCTTCTCGATTTTAGCTCTGTTGAGTGAGGAGCGAAACTGGACACCTAGCTAACCAATTAGTTGTTCTTTTCTTAGCTTTTATTGCTCCAAAAATTTGATGATATTTATCTATCAGTCTGTCTATCTATCTATCTATATAGATGGCTGATGGCCAAGTGCTTAAGCCGCCATACTGACGAAAAAACAGTCATATTTCTATCCCGTCCATGAGGTAACTTTCAATATCTAGTCCCACTGAGGAGACATGATACGTCGAAACACGGTGTCTGTGGATAATAATAATAATAATAATAATAATAATAATAATAATAATAATAATAATAATATTATATATATATATATATATATATATATATATATGATTAAAGTAAGTAAAATCGTTGGAGTGGCTTCATGTTGGTATCAGCCAGACAGTAAGGGAGTCTATCCTCTTTTTACTAGCGGTAGACCAAATAGATTGTTTTGTCTGAGGTGGAGCGCCACACCTACTATGAGATTGTCACTTTATCACACAGATCCCTGTGCTACTCATGCGCTGAGTTGGCGAGGGCCGGTATCGAACCAGGAACATTGTGGTTCTTACACGGACGCTCTACCGACTGATATGTATAGGTGTATTTACCAAGATACGAATGAATAATAAAAGTTGCGTTAATTTTTTTCAGAATACAAGGTGTGTCAAAAATATAGATTTTTAAGCTGTATTTACCGAGATAGAAATGGAGAATGAATGGAACGTTATTTTTTTTTCAGAATACAAGGTGTGTCAAAAAGTACCGATTTTTAAGCTGTATTTACCGAGATAGAATGGAGAATGAATAGAACGTTACATTTTTCAGAATACAAGGTGTGTCAAAAATATAGATTTTAAGCTGTATTTACCAAGATAGAAATCGAGAATGAATAGAAAGTGAATTTTTCAGAATACAAGGTGTGTCAAAAAGTACAGATTTTTAAGCTGTATTTACCGAGATAGAAATGAAGAATGAATAGAACGTTACATTTTTCAGAATACAAGGTGTGTCAAAAAATATAGATTTTAAGCTGTATTTACCGAGATAGAAATGGAGAATGTATGGAACGTTATTTTTTTCAGAATACAAGGTGTGTCAAAAAGTACTGAAATTCTCGATACTTTTTTGACACAGCTTGGATATATATATATATATTATAATATTATATATATATATATATATATATATATATAATTTTGCGATATATCTGTGGTTTCTAAATTGCTAAAATAGCTATATTAATCAATCGTCGTCCGTATGAGCCATACAACGAGGGAGTCTATCCCCTTTTCACTAGCGCTAGATCAAGGAGATTGTTTTTGGTGTTTGATTTGGAGCGCCACACCTACTATCAGCTCCTTACTTTACCGCACAGATCCCTGTGCTACTCATACACTGAGTAGGCGAGGATCGGTATCGAACTAGGAACCTTGTGGTTTCTAGCCGAACGCTCTACCGACTGAGCTAACCCGGCCCATTATATTAATCAATACTTTTGTGATATTTGTTCTTAATATGTTGGCATCTAAAGCCAAGATTATTAACTCACAAAAAATATAAATTTTTAACATCATTTGATATTAAAAAAGACCCCCACTAAAAAGCAGGAAAACAAAAAAAAAAAAACAAAAACAAAAAACAAAACCCAAAAAACATGAAACTAAAACATTCGGTTAAAACAAAACGAAACTTTTAACTTTTCTGCGTTCCATCGTTAGCCAATTATCTTTACACAAGGATTTCCGGTGGGCTTTCGTTACACGTGCGTAAGTTTGTTATGTGTTCCGATTAGAGTGTTTACACACGCGCGCGCCCACAGACTCACACACACGCACACACGCGCACACAAGGATACACACACAAACACACAGATACACAAACAAACACACAGATACACAAGGACACATACACACACACAAGGACAAACACACACACACTCACACACGGACAAACACACACAAACTCACACACGGACACACATACACATACGCACACATAGACACACACGCACACACAGACACAAACACAGACACAAACACACACAGACAAATACACACACACACCCATACATACGGACACATACACACGGCAACACTCACACACACGGAACACACCACACATACACACACACAACACACACACTAATACATACACACGGACAAACACACACAAACTCACACACGGACACACATACACATACGGACACATAGACACACACGTACACACAGACACAAACACACAAACAAACACACACAGACAAATACACACCCACACTCATACACACGGACACATACACACGGCAACACTCACACACACGGGAACACACACAACACACACACACACACGGACACACACAAACACATACACACACATACACAAACAACACACTAATACATACACACGAACAAACACACACACACATACATATTTCTGTCTCTGCCTGCGCGGGTATGTGTGGCATTACGCATGCGCACCGGTTTTAATTCAGTGTCGGGCCAGCTGACGTTGGATTTCGCATATCCGCCGGAAGCTAAACTCACTGACAACTGACATGAGACATGCGCGAGATTTGAATAGGCAATTAATTCTCGTTGGACACCTAATGGGTGAGATCTCATTCCAACCACGTGCCGAAACCGGGGCAGTGCACAGTGGGATTTCTTTCCGAAACGCACACGGTCTTTGGTCCACGCGAAGAAATTAGTTCGGCGGTTTGATTAGGGGGTAACCTGCGCCTAGCTGTGGTTGATGTCGCCTGGTCGTTGCTGCAGGACTCGTCCACCAATCAAAATGTTGAATCTCAATGACAAAATACTACATATTTATCAGCTGGTCAAACACACACACACACACACACACACACACACACACACGTGCCCGCGCACACACACGCACACACACACATATATATGTATACAAAACGCATATATATAAGCACACACACACACACAACACACACACACACACACACACACACACACACATATATATATATATATATATATATAATAAAGCTAATCTTTATAAGCATATATATATAATATATATATATATTATATATATATATATATATATATAAGCAAACAAACACACACACGTACGCACATACACAAACCTATATATATGTAAATATGCATATATATAAATATGTATTTGTTATATATATATATATATATCGGTACATATTTATATATATATATATATATATATATATATATATATATATATACATATATAAATATGTAATATATGAACATAAACACACACAGACACCTATATATATATATCTGTATATATTTAAATATGTATATATATATATATATATCTGTACATATGTATGTATATATATACATACAAATATATACATGTACATATATGAAGATATATATGTATACATACATAAACAGAGACACAGACACAAACACAAACACACTCACACACACATATATATATATAAGCACATATGCATATGTGTGTGTGTGCGTGTGTTTATTCATACATATGTATACATATATATATATGCATACATACACATACACACACTCACACACACATCACATGCACAATAGAATACTACGTAGAATTATGGAATCTTGCGTTATTCTCACACATCAAACCATCCCCCCAAAGACAAGGCTTTTTAAATATATCCCCTTATTTAGCCACACTTATACTCAGAAATCATAAAATCCCCTTCACATAACCATTTCTGACATATACTTCCTAACAAATTTAAATTTCACATTATCCCACTAAACCCTTACACCATTCATATTTTTTACATTAAAAAGTGATTAAAAAAAAATAGTTGAAAAAATATTTCTTTTCTGAAAAAATCCGTTGCAGGCTGACCATGAACGGGTTAAAACTCTTCCTGTTTGAAAAAGAGAATTTTTCTATTTTTGTTTTATATATATATATATATATATATATATATATATATATATATATATATATATATGTACTAGTCCTGATGTTATTAATATTTACATTTTCGTAGTTATAACCAGAAACACGAATGATTAAAAAAGTAAAAATCTTTAAAAAAAAACTCAATTGCAAATTGAACTGAAAAAACTTTATTCTCTGAGTTGGAGAAATTTAAGTGTATTGTTCTAATAAAATGGTTGCTATAATGTTGCCTTTTTGTTGCATTTTCGTTTTATTTATATATATTTACCAACCCCTCCGCACAAGCAGGATGCGACACAAGGTCAATTTCTTGAGCAGAGTTCAACAAGTTTGAATTCAGAGTTTTCCTTCTCCTAGACCGGTGGCCTAACCAAGGTTAAAGAGCCCAGTCTACCCTACTATTTTACCCATAGCTGGAGGAAGAGTAGAATTCATACCTTTCCCAAGGGTATTAGCGCCAAGTGAAATGCAATTAGCACGTCCAGGATTTGAACTCGGGGCGACGAGTCCATTTCCTATGACTTTAACCATTACACCACGCGCTTCCTTTATTTATAGGATGCTTTCGTTTTATTTATAAGATGCTGTAAAGCGGTGCAGCAATTTAGAATTGTAAAATAATCAAGTATCTCAATTAATTATTTTAGTAGTTTATAATTTGGGTTTTAGATTCGAAACAAAACGTAGGAAAAATTTCGTTAATATGAGAACATCCGATTAAAAACGTTTGATTGCAAATTAAAAATCTATCGGAAATATTTTGGAATTAAAACAATCCGAGTATAAACGATTGTTTACAAATCAAAAATGCAAAATAAATATTTTATAATAGAAACAATCAGATAATGAAACGGTTGTTTAGAAATTACAAAGGTCAGCAAAGAATCAAATGATATCTGTGGGTCGACAGTAACGTGGAACGCGTTGATTAAGGAAAAGTTTTAGTTATTTAAACATGAACATTCAATTTTGTTGATTATTGCAAATTTATTCTCCGTATTTTCTACCTAAATTGTGTCATATTTTTATTCGTAATTTAAATATTATTTGTGGAGTAGTTTCACGCAACCTTCCCAACGTTAAATACATACAAATTTATTCTCCGTTATTAATAATAATCGTTCGTTCGGACACCTGTTTATTGGTCGTGTTATATCTGGCCACGAGATGAAGTCTGTGTGTTTGTTGGTTGTCGTCGGTTGTGTGTCCTAATTGATGGCGAGATGAAGTCTGTGTATTTGCTGATTTCTTCTCTGTCTTTTATAATTACAAGATGAGATCAAAAAGTAATTATTTTTTGGCGCAAACGCGCGGACGTTGTAGAGATCAATGCTAACCTAGCCAATCAATTCTGATTTTTATGTAAACATTTGTTTTAATCACTTTTCCTTAAGTTTAGGAAAAAGATTGTGTTCGTGTGTTTGTTTTAAGCACTTTTCCTTAAGGTTAGGAAAAGGACTGTGTTGTATGTTTGTTTTAATTTCTTTTCCTTAAGTTTGGGAAAAGAAACGTGTACGCGTATTTATTCTTATTTTGATATAAAATATAGAATTGTATTCTATAAGGTGCATCGAGTTCTGAGAGAAAGAGGAGAAAAACAAACAGATCGCCCGGGTATCAACGTACAAGCAGCCGGTTAAAGCAGTTAGCCAGTAGTTCTTTTTGTTTGTTCGTTCGTTTGTTTGTATCTTTCTATCTTTTCCCTGTTGGTGTAATTAGTATCTCTCTATCTACCTCTGCATGGCCGATTACTAGAGCGATCAACGGAGAGTACGAAATTTCATATTGACAAACGTAAAACGGTTGGTGTTCAATTTCTTTGACACAAGTTACAACCGACAACAAAAAAGGAGTAGAAAAAACCCTAAAAGGACTAATTAAGGGGATAATGTCACAAAATATATCAGAAATCATGTTGGATTTTTTTACACACATATATATATATATATATATATATATATATATATATATATATATATTTACCAACCCATCCGCACAAGCAGGATGCGACAAAAGGTCAATTTCTTAAGCGGAGTTTAACAGGTTTGAATTCAGAGTTTTCCTTCTCCTAGACTGATTACCTAGCCATAGTTAAAGAGTCCAGTCTGCCCAGCTATTTATCCATAGCTGGAGGGAGAATTGGATTCATACCTTTCCCAAGGGTATTAGCGCCATGTGAAATGCCAACAGCTTCGTCCAGGGATTGAACTCGCGTTGACGAGTCCATTTCCTACGACTCTAACCATTAGACCACGCGATTATTTTGACATATAAGGTGTGCTGTTGCCCACCACTTAAACTTATAGATTCTACATGGGAGCGTGAATTAAAGCCAGCCAATCAACACGCTCAAATACGAGGTTAGTTAACTATTTAATCGCTGATCTTGAAAGCCGTTCATTTGCACCTATTCGAAACTGACGAACAGACCAGCAACCAAAGGATTCTACCTAACACCGAGCAACAAACAAGGACTCTACTTAACACAAGGATTATTCACTAAGGAACAGCCAAAGGATTCTAACTAACACCGAAGAACAATCAAGGATTCTTCACTAAGGACCAACCAAAGGATTCTACCTAACACCGAGGAACAATCAAGGATTCTTCACTAAGGAACAACCAAAGGATTCTACCTAACACCGAGGAACAATCAAGGATTCTTCACTAAGGAACAACCAAAGGATTCTACCTAACACCGAGGAACAATCAAGGATTCTTCATTCAGGACCAACCAAAGGATTCTACCTAACACTAAGGAACACAAGGGATCTCCACTGTAACGTGCACTCACTTGTAGCCTACAAATGGCCACAATAACCGTAACAAATAATGGCGGCCTTGCTGAAGTGCAACGATCAAACATCACATTAAGAATAAAACTTTAAGAATTGAACGAGCGAGTTTCAGATACGCTTATGTTAATAACTTCATTAAAAACATTTAAGTTTCCAAATGTATTACGCAAAAGAAAAAAACAAACAAACATTAAAACTCATTACAGAACCCGCCCCGTCGCTGGGGCCTTAGAATACGCCTCTGCAAAGGTAAAAACTCCCCCAAATGGGGCCACCAGTTAGCTGTGGGTGGCGACACATGATGCTAAAGGATGGAGTATTGGATGAGCAGTCCATGACATGCAACACTCCACTTAAACCCTTACTCAGGCTAGACGGGCGACCGGAGAAACCCCCTCCGATCAATCGGTTGGTCACGTCAAGCCCTAGCACCTATATGATTGACCCAACCCTATTGCCCTTATGGCAAGCCCCAACCCTTTTTATCATATGGATGCTAGAAGGCGGTGGCTGAGGGTCTACATGTCCTGGGAATGATCTTAAACTCTATCTGATGGTGAGGTTCCAGTTTGAGGTTTGGGGAATGTGGAGCCCCCTGGCCCACTCTGACCCGGAGTGGTAGTACCTGTTAGGGACCCACCTATGGGTTAAATAGAAAAATGTATTTATAAAAAAAAGTTGTGTATCCATTAAGAAATTCATTTATTTCAAAACTTTATCGGCATTAAATGACCCATTGAGGTTGATATGCCGTAAAACAAAAACCAAACCAAATCATTACAGAACACAATTCATTACATTCTATTTTATTAAGTTTTATACAATACTGAGCTAAGAAATATTTGTGTTTGTCCTATCAGTTAAACAAACCTATGTACTTAATAGTTTAAAACACCAGTCACGCTACAGCTGTCATTGGCCGAAGAGATAAGATATCAGGCTGCCAAACGGTCAGTCTGAGTTCGACCTTAGCCAAAGATAGTTGTGTCTAGCCATACTGAAGAGGCGTGAAACGTCGCAACACGTGTCCGTGGATAACTTATTAATATATGCTCCCATAAATTTGGTATGAGCTCTCTAATTGGTAATTTAAATTAACTCTCACTACTAAGCATATAGGCAATGTTCGTTTCCCCGGAAATTTGATCTCTCAGTGACCGTAAAATACATAAACAAACCTATGTATTTAATAGTTTAAAAACACCAGTCCCGCTACAGCTGTCATTGGGCGAGGAGATTAGATATCAAGCTGCCAAACGGTCAGTCTGAGTTCGACCCTAGCCAAAGATAGTTGTATCTAGCCACACTGAAGAGGCGTGAAACGCCGAAACACGTGTCTGTGGATGACTTATTAATATATATATATATATATATATATATACACACACACACACACACACACACACACATATATATATATATATATATATATATATATATATATATATATATATATAGAGAGAGAGAGAGAGAGAGAGAGGCAGAAACAAAGAGACAAATAGGAAGACGCAGATAGTATGAACAGAGAGAGATAGGTTTCATCTAAACTAAGTTTAGTAAATAACTTGATTAGGTGGTTGGTTAGATTTTACGGCATGTCAACCCTTGGGTTATTTTATGCCAAAGACGTTTTTGTTTTATTTATTTTTGTTAGGCAGTCAATTTTTTTCAAACTCAATTTAAAAAAAAATCATTTTTGATCTATTTAACTCATTTTTTAAAATCTATTTAATCAATAGATGGGACCTTAGCTGGTACAAGCACCCCAACTCAAAATTGGAACCTTACCACTTGATGCAGTCTAACGCCATACCTGAGACACTAAGACCCTTAACTATCACCTACATATATAATAAAAAGGAAGCGCATGGTGTAATGGTTGAAGTCATGGGAAATGGACTCGTCGCTCTGAGTTCAAATCCTGGACGTGGTAATTGCATTTCACTTAGCTCTAATACGCTTGGGAAAGGTATGAATCCTACTCTCCTCCAACTATGGATAAATAGCAGGGCAGACTGGGCTCTTTAACCTTGGTTAGGCAACCGGTCTAGAAGAAGGAAAACTCTGAATTCAAACCTGTTAAACTCCGCTTAAAAAATTGACCTTGTGTCGCATCCTGCTCGTTCGGAGGGGTTGGTAAATATATATATATATATATATATATATATATATATATATATATATATATCTTTTTTCATAGGTGAAGATGTTTCAAAAAAACATCTTCAACTGATGATTGCATCGCATGAAACCAATATGGTCGTGAATGTTCCTTTGTTACCTAATAAATAGATATGTAAAACCTTTATATATTTATCTTATTATATTATATAACAGCACTATTTTATATTGAGCACTCTACCAATAATACTGCCTTTGGTACACCGTCCCAGCAAAAGCAGAAACAGTGACCATCTCACACACACACACACACACACACACACACACACACACACTATATATATATATATATATATATATATATAATAAAAAAGGATTAGGGGTTTGCTATAAGAGCAATAAATGATATAGGTTCTAGGACATGCTGTGACCAAATGAAGTGTTGCAAGGCATGGACTGTTTAGCCACCAGAAATCCATCCTTAAGCATCGTGTGTCGTCCCACACGGCCAAAGGTGTCCCCCTTCGGGGGGGGGGTTACCCCTTTGCAGCGGTTTAATCGGCATATTCTACAGATTATTTGAAGTGAGCAAACTCGTGCACTCACTCCAAAATTTTTTATTCATTTTGAAGAAAGATACAACGGGTGTGTACACAACTCGGCATATAGCCGGAGGTTTTATTTGGGGGAGGGGGAGTAAAGCTGCTCATGCTTCCTTAGTTTCTAGCTAGCTAGGTTCACTCGTCGACCGATTCATACAAAAATAAACACTTTCTTTCTTCTTGCAGCCTACTGTCACCAAAATGCCTCATTCTTTCTATGAATCCTACTTAAGAATCGGTATATTCTACAGCTCCAGTTGACATCACGGTTTATCTCTTTGAATCTATTCTGTTACTAAGTTAACATCACATAATAATAGAGATTAGGTCTCTATTTGTTTGTAACAAAAACTACGTCACTGTTTACGTCACAATTACTATATCGTCATACATGGAATAAAGAACAATTAATACTAATAAAGTAAATAAAAGATGTTCCTTCTCCTAGACTGGTTGGCTAAACAAGGTTAAAGATCAGGGTCTGCCTTACTATTTATCCCTAGTTGGAGGGAGAATAGTTGAATGCATATCTTTCCGAAGTGAATTAACGCTATATGATATACAAACAGCCTTGTTCAGGATTTGAACTCGTCTCGTCGTAACCATTTCCTATAACGGTAATCACGTGCAGCCACATTTTGACTTTCATTATAGTTCGATTGAAAGTTCGTAGAATAATATCTGTGGGAGTCCCCGAGGCGTAGTTACTAACGTAGTTACTAATCATAGTAAGTGAGTTCGAACTCCAGTCGGGCTATTACGTTCACTTTCGGAGTAACACCTATGACGAAATATACGGACACCTTTATTCTCCCAGCTAGGAGTTAAATAGTGCCACCACAGTTCTACTACAAAGATGGCATTAAATAACCCACTTAGGTTTATGTGCCATTAAACAAAGAAACCAAAGAATATTATAAAAAAAGATAGTTGTCATCAGATACAACGTCCAAAACAATATGGTTATAAACATGAAGATGAGGTCAATCGCCTAAGTAAATCCATGATCTCTAGTAATAATGGAGATTAGGTTTCTATTTGTCTGTAACCGAAACTACGTCACTGCTTACGTTACATTACTCAAAATCATCAATATATAGAATAAAGAACAATTAATATTAATGAAATGAATAAAAGCTGTTCTTTGAATCCTTTTCATTGAAATAATGTATATTATTTAAATAAATAAGCTATATAAACTATGAAATTAATTTAAAAAAATCATATTATTACTTTAAATGGGAAAAAAATATTTGTGAAATTTGTAATCAATTTTAAGAATTATTTTTTTTACTCCCGCCTTTTTTCAGTGACATGAAATTAACTAAAAGGTTTACAAATAAATAAATACCTACGATTTTGAGTAAAACTTATGTGTAAAATATTCAACATAATTATTTAATTAATAATTGATAGATGCGAGCAACATTTTATTTCAGGTAGACAGGGCCACATTTCCATTTCAGATTGTTTTATTTTTTCTACTCCTTTAATAAATTTGATGATTTTACTTACTTATGATACAAACCCTCTGACATTGAATTTTTAACTCCCACCCTGCGAAGCAATATCTTTCAAAGATGAATTTTTACACCGCCCGAAGTGTGTTTTGTTTTTGTTTGCTAGTAAAGATAATTTCTTATCTTAGAAATTCAGACGAAGCTTTTTCATTGTAATGAAAATCAGTAGATGTTTTTTTCTTTCTCAAATTATTTTCTCTTGTTTTCAATTATTGTTTTTATAATGATATGATATTTTCTTTTTATTGTAAATCACATCGGGCAATTCTGCTGGCATACATTTCGTGTTCACCTCCAAGGGCTTAACAAATAAATTGATTAAAAGATATTTTTTCCATTACTCTTTCTGTTCTATGAAGCCAAGACATGAAAATGCATTGCCAGGAATCTCTCTTGGGAAGATAACGCAGAGTATTGGTGCCAACAAGCGACGCCATCTTGAAAATGGCCGACAAATATATGATAGGCAAGGGAGATAAATAGCCCTTCAAGTTTGCCATTGATACTAAAGTCTTATCTCGGATCGCGTCGGACACAGGCATCTTGTTATTTCGATTTGCAATGCAAACTAAACAAATTGCCCTTCTCCCTTTTTTTCTTCCCCTAAACAAAGCCAGGCCTCCCAAATTTGAGAATAATAAATTTAAAAAACAATAAAGTAAGGAAGAAAGTCAAAACTATAAAAAAGTGCGTAACGGTATAACATTTTATTTTTCAAGTACTAAAAAGAAATAAGTAGTAGGCGGTGAATAAAAAAATAAGTAAGTTTTTAATCAGACAAACTAAATAATGTTATTTATTTATTTTAAACTAATGACGAAATTTTTCTGGTCAGGATCTGTGACAATTAAATACGAACTTACTTTGTTTATTTAACTTTGGGAATTCAAAAAAAAAAAAAAAAAAAAAGCTCGTTTTTTTTTTTCTTCAACGAAACGGTTTTGGTAAAACTTAAGAATTTTATCTAGATATTTCCTCTTAGCATCGTAGACTTTTTAGAAAGAAAAACGTTGGTTCTCGTTATCTTAGAAATTGAAGAATTTACCGCCAATTAATTTCAAAACAAAAAATAAAAAATAAAAAAAACGAAAACTCTTAAAACGTCGACAAAGATTTTTTTTTAATTCAAAAAGAAAGAAAGAAAGAAAGAAAGTTTTGAAACAATTTTCTCTTCTTTTTTTCCAAATTTAATTCAATTTAACTGAAACAGTGCCATTTCCACTATCAAGCTTGATTAGAACTTTCTTTTATTGTTTGTATTTTATTTTTTATTTTAGTTGTTTTGTATTTATTTATCGCAACTCACTCAGGTCAGCGCCCTGTCGGGGTGGCCTAGAATATTCCAGCAGTATTCTCTGCAGAGGGCCATGACACCCCCTCAAAAAAGTCGACTGTTCGTATTTGTTTGTATGATTCTAAACTGGGTTATTTCCTATTACTCCAACATAAACAAATGGGACACACTCTTGATTGATACATTATTCATCTATTTTCCCAATAAACTAACCCTAACCCTAACCCTAACTTCGTCTTCTTTTTTCTTTGTATATCAATAAATAAATAAATAAATAATTTATCAATCAAGAGTGGTTCCTATTGTTTATGTTGGAGTTATAGGAAATAACACTAAACTGTATGATCCTAAACTGTATTCGGTGGTGAGGCTCCTATTCTGGAGTTTTGAGGAGTGTGGAGTCACGTCTTCGTTTTCATTACTTCCATGCCCACACCGATCCAAATACCCTAATTAAACATCATTAGAACTTGCAAATATATTCACCCTCCCAGAGCAAGTATTTAAGTTTTAATGTAATAAAATATATTAGATCAGAAAGGCTAATGAAACCAAATAAGAATGCAGATAAAAAGATTTGAAACAGAGGTGGTTATAAAAAAATATAACTACTGGAACTTACTCTTTCATCACTCCCGTGCTGGAATTGTGATTTGAGTAGTAATATAGTTTCGGTTACAGACAGAAAAAAACACAATCTCCATTATAATAAGATTTGATAGGCATACTTGAAATCATATACCCGAAAGCAGCTTTTTTTTGTATCAAGAATAATCACTTGAAGCTCTATTTACAAAGTGAGGGGCTAGCCTCCTTGGCGTAGTGACTGGTTGTTTGGGTCTTACAGCATGTCAACCCTTGTTGGGTTATTTTATGCCGAAGACGTTTTGTTTTATTCACTTTTGATGGGTATTCAAGTTTTTTAATGTATTTTATTAAAACTCTTTTTTTCCTATTTAACCCATAGATGATAATAGATACCACCAGGTGGACCTGAGAGTAATGCTGAAAAAGCAGTACTCCATACTTCTAAGAGTTCCAGACTTAGAACTTGATCAGTACATGCAGTTTAACGTCATACACAGTATACCTGTATGCGGATTGTTTCTATAAAAAATAATCACTTGAAACTATAACTGTATACAAATTGAGGGGTTAGTCCTCTTGGTACAGTGGCTAACGTGCTTGACTGTGATATCGTAGTAATTGAGTTCGAACTCCTGTTGCACTATTACGTTCTCTTTCGGGCTAATATCCTTGGGACAGGTATGAATACTTTTATTCCTCCATCTCTGGTATAAATAGGATCACTACTGTTCTTCTATGGGTTTGGTATTAAATAACCCAAGAAGGTTGGTATACCATTAAAAAGAGACCAATACCATCATGTTTACAAAGGATTATTATAAGTTACTTAAAAGTTCGATTAGCGTAACAGTTATCGTCATGGGAATGGTATTATTATATATATTTACCAACCCACCACACAATCCTGATTATCTGGTGTCACTTCATCACCGAATTATTATTTATTATAAGTGTCGTCACGTCAGCTAAATAATGGACCATTCCGTTTTTATTATAAAGAAAGAAAAAGAAAGAAAGAGGGTAGGGTAAAATAAAGAGAGTGGTGAGTGTGCGAACATAATGAAAAGATGAAAAGAAGGAAAGAAAGAAAAAAAGAGTGAAAGAGAGTTAAATCAAGATTATTATACTTTTTACATATTAAACTATTTAGCAATAGCTCTTAAGTAATCAAATCAAACGTTGTAATAATAATAATAATGAAGAAGAAGAAGAAGAAGAAGAAGAAGAAGAAGAAGAAGAATGTTACGTACTGAGATTTTCACGGTACCAAATCGATATAATGTTGTATACCCTTCATCACTTCTAGTCGTATTTTCTTCTGGCCAGCTTTGCTATTCTGATCGTCTTTGGTCTGGAATCTTCTAAGGTCTTCTGTTGCTATGTTCCTGCTGGCTGGTCGTCCTGGATTCATTTCTTAGTCTTGTTACCAAGACATTCATCAACCACAAGAACATTTTACTTATATAAACTTTTATTTCCTTAACTATACATTTCACGTAACTAAATATCTGACTAACATAGCGCGCGTGAGTCCAGTTTTAGGCAGAGCATAAAATGGCCGCTGCTCTGCCTGATGTCTAACTGCAAACTGGGGACTCTGAAAAAGGTCCCACGTGACTTCACATATTTGGCGGGCTTCTGTAATTTTCCATAGAAGGATCCGGCCATGGTATGAAAGGGTTCATCCCCTCAGAATTACAGGGGATTGACAATAATCTTATGCAACCGCATAGATTATGTAACAAGAAGAAGAAGAAGAAGAAGAAGAAGAAGAAGAAGAAGATACTGGTTTATTTTCACACATTGCACAATATAAACAATGTCACACAAAACAAAAAATGTAATGCTGGTTGTTGTATTAATATATAGAGGATGATCACTAATTAGGACTTTGTAGTGACCACCCCAGTTGATTTTTTTGTCATAGTTTGAAATCAATGGTGAAATCAATGTTTGGAAATTCTTCTGTTAGTGTATTCTAATCGTTGATGTAGGATCCTGTGATAGATTTAAAATTATTTAGCAATAGCTCTTAAGTAAACCTATCAAAAGTTGTAATAATCAGATTATCATACTGTGGTATATGCACAGGTCCTGCTAGTAGAATAATATTTCACAAATATATAGAATACAGTGTGTAACTGAAAAAATAGATAAATAAATAAATAAAAGAAAGAAAGAAAGAAAATCGAAGGATTTAAAAAAAAATTGTCGCATCATATTATTTCACTCTTCGATTTATTCATTAATTTCACGAAAATAACATTTGAGATAATTCGTTGTAGATTCCTATTTGTATCTAATAATTTCCGACTGTCTTCGCATAAGCGTTCGTGACGTAAGTTGACGTTCTCCCACTGTTTCTTTCTTTCTTTCTTTCTTTCTTTCTTTCTTTCTCATCTTCTCTTTCTTTCACACTTCTCTTCTTTTTCTTTCACTCTTTGTTTCTTTCACATTTATGTTGCTATTTAAGTGGAATTTTCCATTATTTATCTTAAGTGACGACAGGGCGTGGCACACGTAGGTACAAGCGTATTAATATTAGATACTTACATGTAAACAAACTAGGTGGGAAAATGTCCCTGATTTCAGTTTTGAATAACCAATTTCCTTATCGTCGATAAAGTTGCACGTCCCGGGGGTACGACAAAACAACTTCTGACTCGAAAGAGAGAGAGAGAGAGAAGAGGAGAGAGAGAAGAGAGAGAGAGAGAAGAGAGAGAGAGAGAGAGACATTTAATGGTTTCTTTGTATGTGGGTAGACATTTGACCCACCCAAGTGAAGTAGACGATATTTGTTTGTATATTTCTCTATCTAAAAATATCTGATTAGTTTGGTTTCTTTGATTAATGGCATATCAACTTTCGTGGGTTATTTAATGCCAAAACCAGCGTTGGAAAAAAAACAGTAAAAGCAAGTAAATA
>CM042160.1:5448948-5491448 GCA_023376005.1 Doryteuthis pealeii
GGTTGATGTCGCCGTGGTCGTTGTGCTTGGCAGGACTCGTCCCCAATCAAAAATGTTGAATCTCAATGCACAAAATATACATATTTTATCAGACTGGTCAAAAAACACACCCACACACACACACACACACACACAGTGCCGCGCACACACACGGCACACACACACATATATATGTATACAAAACGCATATCATATAAGCACACACACACACACACACATCAAGCAACACACACACACCATACTATATAATATATACTATATATAATAAAGCTAATCTTTATAGAGCATATATATATATATATATATACTATTATATAATATAATATATATATGCAAACAAACAACCACACACGTGACGCAACATACACAAACCTATATATATGTACATAGTGCATATATATAAATATAGTATTTGTAATATATACTTAGGTAGTATAGTGGTACATGATTTATATATATATATATAGTATATATATATACATTATATAATATGTAATATATGAATCATAAACACGACACAGACACCTATATATATATATCTGTATATATTTAAAATATGTATTATATATATATATATCTGTACATAATGTATGTATATATATAATACAAATATATACATGTACAAATATGACGATATATATGTATAGCAATTACATAAACAGAGACACGACACAAACACAAACACCACACAACACACACCACACACATATATATATACTATATAAGCCACATATGCATAATATGTGTGTATGTGTTTATCTCATTACTTATGTATAACATATAATATAGTATATATATGCATCCACACACATACAACATCACTCACACACAATCACATACACAATAGAACACTACGTAGATTATGGAAATCTTGCGTTAATTCTCACATCAACCCCCACCCGAAAGACAAGGCTTTTTAAAAAAAATTGATATTCTCCTTATTTAGCGATACTTGTACTCAGAAATCATAAAATTCCCTTCACATAACCATTTCTGACATATAACCTTCCTAACAAATTTAAATTTCACATTATCCCAACTAAAATCCTTACACCATTCATATTTTTACATTCAAAAGTGAACTTAAAAAAAATAGTTGAAAAAATATTTCTTTTCTGAAAAAATCCGTTGCGGCTGACCACTGACGGGTTAAAAACTCTTACTGTTTAAAAAGAGAATTTTTCTATTTTTGTTTTATCATATAATATATATATAATATTATATATATGACTATATAATATTATATAATATAGATACTAGTTTCTGATGTTGGTAATATTTACATTTTCGTAAGTTATGAACCTGAAACCGTGATGATTAAAAAAGTGAAACATCTCAAAAAAAAAATACTCAATTGCAAATTGAACTGAAAAAAGCTTTATTCCCTGAAGTTGGAGAAGATTTTAAGTGTATTGTTCCGTACGATAATGGGAATGGGCTTTGCCATACTAATGGTTGCTTTTTGTTGATACATATTTATATATGAAAACGGTTGTGGTTGGCTCCGACACAATTCGTGCTTTTGAGCGAATAAGTGCTGTACAACCGACAAACAAAAAGGATGTGAGACAAAACGCAAAGGAGTAGATGTGTGGGTCATTATTGTTCGCACATCATAATAGTAGTATTTACCACCCCTCCGTACGCAGGCAGGATGGCGAGCACAAGGTGCGTCCATTCTCTTAAGCCGAGGTTTAACAAACGGTTGTGATGTTCAGAGTTTTCCTTCTCCTAGGCCTGGTTTAGCTAGGCAATGGTTAAATACTTCCAGTCCCGCCCTGCTATGTTACCCAATAGCTGGAGGGAGAATTGGACTTGCTACCGTTCCAAAGGGTTGTATTAGCGCCATGCGAAATGGCAATCTAACTTCGTCCAGGAATGGAACTCGCGTTACCCGAAGTCATTTCCCTACGCCTCTAGACCATTAGACCACCGATTATTTGTATGACGCATAATAAGGTGTGCTTGGCCACCAGCTTAAACTTATAGATTTCTGCAATGGAGAAGCCGTGGATTAAGCGCAGCCCAATTCCAACACGCTCACGAGATATGCGGTTATTAACTATTTAATCGCTGATCTTGAGAAGCCGTTTCATTTTGCACCTATTCGAAACTGACGAAAACAGGACGGCAGCAAGCCAAAGGATTCTACCTACACCGAGCAAACAACATAGGACTCTACTTAACACAAGGATTCTTCGACTAAGGACCAACCAAAAGGATGTCTACCTAACCTAAGGAACACAAGGGATCTCCACTGGAAAGTGCACTCACTTTGCAGCCTAAAAATGGCCAACCAATCAACCGTAAACAATAATGGGCTGGTCTTGGTGAAGTCAACGAATCAAGATCACTTTATTCAGATAAACGAGCGAGTTTCAGATACGCTTATCGTTAATAACTTCCCCTAAAAAACATTTTAAGTTTCCAAGATTTGATTACGCAGTAAAAAAAAAATATAATATATATAAATAAACATTAAAAAACTCATTACAGAACCGCTCTGTCGGCGGAGGTCTTTTGCACCTCTGCGAAATGGGAAAAGACTCCCGCTTCAATGGGGCCACCAGTTAGCTGTGGGTGCGAACCCATGATGTTAAAGGATGGAGTTATTGATGAGCAGTCCATGAACATGCAACACTCCACTTAAACGCTTACTCAGGCTAGACGGGCGACTCGGAGACCCCCGCCTTCCGATCAATCGGTGGTCACGTCCAAGCCCTAGCACCTATAATGATTGGCAGCAACCCATGCCGGTACACTCTTTAATGAGAAGCCCAAACCCTTTTATCATATGGATGCTACAAGAAGGCGGTGGCTGAGGTCTACCAGTGTCGCTGGAATGAAATGTTAAACTCTATCTGATGGTGAGCGTTCCAGTTTTTGGAGGTATTGGGGAATGTGGAGCCCCCTGGCCCACTCTGACCCGGAGTGGTAGTAACTAGTTAGGGTCCCACTATGGGTAAATAAGAAAAATGTATCTTGATAAAAAAAGTTGTGTATCCATTAAGAATGAATTTATTTTCAAACTTTATCTGCATTAAATGACCCCATTGAAGGTTGATATGCCGTAAAACAAAACAACCAAATATTACAGAACACAAATTCATTACATTCTATTTTTATAAGTTTTATACAATAACTGAGCTCAAATATTCGTGTTGTCCTATAGTTAAACAAACGCTATGTACGTTAATAAGTTTAACACACCAGGTCACCTACAGCTGTCATGTGGCCGAAGAGATAAGATAGTAGGTGCCAAACGGTCAGTCTGAGTTCGACCTAGCCAAAGGATGAGTTGTGTCCTAGGCCATACTGAAGAGGCGTGAAACGTCGCAGACAGGTGTCCGTGGATAACTTATATAAATATATAGCTCCGCAGTAAATTGGTATGAGCTCTCTAAATTGGTAATTTATTAACTCTCACTACTAAGCATATAGAGCAATGTATCGTTTCCTCCGGAATTTGATCCTCTGCAGTGACCGTTAAAATACATAAACAAACCTTATGTAATTTAATAGTTATAAAAACACAGTCCCGCCTACAGCTGTCTTGGCGAGGAGATTAGAGATCAAGCTGCCAAACGGTCAGTCTGATTTCGACCCTAGCCCAAAAAAATAGTGTATCTAGCCACACTGAAGAGGCGTGAAACGCCGAAACACGTGTCTGTGGATGACTTATTAATAATATAGATATAATAGTATATATACATATATAATTATATACACACACACACACACACATATATATATAATATAGACTATATGATATATTATATTAGAGAGAGAGAGAAGAGAGAGGCAGAAAAAAGAGACAAATAGGGGAAGACGCAAGATAGTATGAACAGAGAGAGATAGGTTTCCTCTAAACTAGTTTAAGTAAATAACCTTGATTAGCTGTTGGGTTGATGTTTACGGCATGTCCACCTTGGGTTATTTATGGCCAAAGACGTTTTTGTTTTATTTATTTTTGTTAGGCGTCCAAATTTTATTTCAAACATCAATTAAAAAAATCATTTTTGAATCTATTTTAACTCATGTTTTTTATCTATTTAACCAATAGATGGGACTTGCTGGTACAGAGCACCCCAACTCAAGAAGTGGAACCTACCACTTGATGGCCAGTTTACCGCCAATACCTGAGACACTAAAGACCCTCAGGCTATCGTCTACTAGGCACAATATATAATGTAAAGAAGGAAGCGCGTGGTTGTAATGGTTAAGTCATGGGAAATGTGACTTGCGTGCCCTGAGTTTCAAATCCTGGAGCCGTGGTAATTGCATTTCACTTAGCGCGTAATCACGCTTGGGAAAGGTATGAAATCCTACTCTCCCTCCAGCTATGGAATAAATAGCAGGGCAGCTGGGCTCTTTAACCTTGGTTAGGCAACCGGTCTAGAAGGAAGGAAAACTCTGAATTCAACTGTTAAACTCCGCTTAAGAAATTGACTTGGTGTCGCAATCCTGCTCGTTCGTTTTCTTTTTAAAAAAAAACATCTTCAACTGATGATTGCATCGCATTAAACCAATATGGTCCCGTGAATGTTCCTTTGTTACCTAAATAAATAGAATATGTAGCAACCTTTATATAATTTATCTTATTTATATTATATAACGCAACTATTTTTATATTGAGCACTCTACCAATAATACTGCCTTGGGTACACCGTCCCAGCAACAAGCTGAAAAGTGACGCATGCTCTCTCCACACACACACACACACTATATATATATTATAATATTATAATATAGTATATATATATATAAAAAGGATTGGGGGTTTTCTATAAGAGCAATAAATGATATAGGTTCTAGGACATGATGTGACGCAGCCGTATAGTAGGACTGGGCCCTCTCCGATTTAGTTCGCCCATCTAGGCCTTAAATGGAGTGTTGCAAAGCATGACCTGGTTTAAGCCACAGAAAATCCATCCTTAGCATCGTGGTGTCGTCCCACACGGCCAATAGGTGTCCCCCTTGGTGGGAGGTTACCCCTTTGCAGCGGTTTAAATTCGCATATTCTACCGATTATTTGAAGTGAGTCACACTGCGTGCACTACTCCAAAAATTTTTATTCATTTTGAAGAAGAATGACAAACGGGTGGTGTACACAACTCGGCATATAGCCGGAGGTTTTATTGGGGCAAGGGGGGAGTAAAGCTGGTCACACTTCCTTAGTTTCTAGCTAGGCTAGGTTTCACTCGTCGACCGATTCATACAAAAATAGCAACAACTTTCCTTTCTCTGGCAAGCCTTACTGTCACAAAATGCCTCATTGCTTTACTATGAGTCCCAACTTAAGAATGCGGTATATTCTACAGCTCCAGTTGAGCATCACTGGTTTATCTCTTGAACCATATTTCTGTTACTAACGTAAACATCACATAATAATAGAGATTTAGGTCTCCTATTGTTTGTAAGCAAAAATTACGTCACTGTTTACGTCCCATTATTATATCATAAAATGGGATAAAGAACAAATTAATACTAATAAAGTAAATAACAGCATGTTCCTTGCTCCTAAGACTGGTTGGCTAAACAAGATTAAAGATCAGGGTCTGCCCTAACTATTTATCCCTAGTTGGAGGGAGAATAGTTGGAATGCATACCTTTCCAGAAGTGTAATTAGCGCTATATGAAATTACTAAACAGCCTCGTTCAGGATTGGAACTCGTCTCGTCGTAACCATTTCCTACAACCGGTAAACCACGTGCAAACCGATTTTGTCTTTTCATTATAGTTCGATTGGAAGTTCCCAAGAAATAATATCCGAGGGAGTCCGCGAGGCGCAGTTACTAACGTTGTGGACTTTTGACATCATGGTAAGTGAGTTCGAACTTCCAGTCGGGCTATTACGTTCACTTCGGAATAACACCTATGACAAAAAATACGGAACACCTTTACTTCTCCCAGCTAGATCTAAATAGTGGCCACCACAGTTCTACTACAAAAGGCATTAAATAACCCAATGTAGGTTTACGTGCCAATTAAACAAAGAACCAAAGAAATATTATAAAAAAAGAAGTTTGTCTGAAAAAAGGTCATTGCAGATACAACGTCCAAAACAATATGGTTTATAAACATGAAGATGAGATCAATCGTCTAAGTAATTCATGTCTCTAGTTAATAATGGAAGATTAGGTTTCTAATTTGTCCTGTAACCGAAACTACGTCACTGCTTACGTTACATTACTTAAATCATTCATATATAGAATAAAGAACAATTAATTATTAATGAAATGAATAAAAGCTATTCTTTGAACCCTTTTCCATTGAAATAATGAACAATCTGAATTAAAAAATGTATATTAATTTAAATAAATAAGCTATATACAACTATTGAAATTATTTCAAAAAAATCGTATGATTAACTTTTAATGGAAACGAAAATATTTGTGAAATTTGTAATCAATTTTAAGAATTTTTTTTACTGCCGCCTTTTTTCCCAGTAACAGAAATTAAACTAAAAAGGTTTAGGCCAATAAATAAATACCTACGCCTTTTGAGTAAAACTTATGTGTAAAATATTCAAATATTATTAATTAAATAATTGATAGATGCGAGCAACATTTTAATTTCAGGTGGACAGGGCCAAGTTTTCGCATTGTCAGATTGTTTTATTTTTTCTACTCTTTTAATAAATTTGATGATTTACTTACTTATGAACAAACGGCCTTGACATTGATTTTTAACTCCACCCTGCGAAGCAATATTCTTTCAAAGATGGAATTTTTTACACGCCCGGAAGTGTGTTTTGTTTTTGTTGCTAGTAAAAGATAATTTTCTGTATCTTAGAAATTCAGACGAAGCTTTTTTCATTTGTAATGAAATCAGTAGATGTTTTTTTGTTTTCTCGATTATTTTCTCTGTTTTCAATTATTGTTTTTTAATAATGAATGATATTTTCCTTTTTATTGTAAATCAACATCGGGCAAATTTTCTGCTGGCTTATATTATTTCGTGTTTCACCTCCCAGGGCTTACAAATAAATTGATTAAAAATATTTTTTCCATTACCTTCTGTTCTATCGAAGCCAGACATGAAAATGCATTGGGCAGATCTCTCTTGGGAAGATAGCGCAGAGTTATTGGTAGCCGAACAAGCGACGCCATCTTGAAAATGGCCGACAAATATTGATAGGCAAGGGAGATTAATTTAGCCCTTCAAGTTTGCCCATTGATACTAAGTCTATCTCGGATCGCGTCGGACACAGGCATCTTGTTATTTCGAATTTGAAGATGCAAACATAAAACAAATTGCCCTTCTCCGCTTTTTTTCTCTTCCGCCTAAACAAGAGCAGGCCCTCCCAAATTTTGACGATAAATAAAATTTAAAAAACAGATAAAAGTCAGGAAGAAAGTCAAAACTATAAAAAAAAGTGCGTAACGGTATATACATTTTATTTTTCAAGTACTAAAAAGAAGAAACGACAGTAGGCGGTGAAATAAAAAAAATAAGTCAGTTTTTTAAATCCGACAAACTTAAATAATGTTATTTATTATTTTTTAAACAATGACGAAATTTTTCTGGTCAGGATCTGTGACAATTAAAATACGAACTTACTTTGTTATTTAACTTTGGGAATTTAAAAAAAAAAAAAAAAAAAAAAAAAAAAAATAAATAGCTGTCTGTTTTTTTTTCCTTTCAAACGAATACCGGTTTGTGTAACTCTAAGAAATATTTTATCTAGATATTTCCTCTAGCATCGTAGACTTCTTAGAAAGAAAAACAGTTGGTTCTCGTTATCTTAGAAATCTAGAAGATTTACCGCCAATTAATTTCAAAAAAAAAATAAAAAAAAAAAACTAAAAGCTCATTAAAAACGTCGACAAAGATTTTTTTTTTTAATTCAAAAAAGAAAAGAAAGAAAGAAAGAAAGAGTTTTGAAACAATTTTCTCTTCTTTTTTTCAAATTTAATTCAATTTAATGAAACAGTGCCATTTCCACTATCAAAGCTTGACTTAAACTTCTTTTACTTGTTTGATTTTAATTTATTTATAGTTTTTTGTATTTATTATCGCAACTCAGCTCGGTCAGCGCCCTCGTCGGGTGTCCATAATATTTCATGCAGTATTTCTCTTGCAGAGCGCGATGGCACCACCCCTCAAAAAAAAGTCGCTGTCGTATTTTGTTGTATGTATTCTAAACTGGGTTATTTCCTATTACTCCAACATAAACAAAGGTGGACACACTCTTGATTGGATACATTATTCATCTAATTTTCCCAAAAACTAACCTAAACCCTACCTACTATACGTCTTCTTTTCTTCTGTATACTACAATAAAATAAATAAATTAACATAATTATCAATCAAGATGTTCCATTGTTTATTCATTATGGGTTATAGGAAATACACTAAACTGTATGATCACTATAAACTTATTTCGTGTGACGGCTCCTATTCTGGAGTTGAGGAGTAGTGGCAATCAGTCTTCGTTTTTATTTACTTCATGTCCACACTGATCCAATACCCTTTAGGATCCTTCTCTATGGAATAAAAATAGATCGAATTAAATTATTAGACCTAGCAATATATGCACCCTCCGTATGGTGCAAGTATTTAAGTTTTAATGTCATGCATCAATCATGTGCGTGCTGTTGGTAACGGATATCCATGACATCTCTCTCCATTCGTCCTTATGCTCATCATTCTCGGGAGGTCCTCTGTGCAGCCATCCTGTATTCCGCACAGAGCTTGATCAACATGTACGTCTTCGCTGGTCGACCCACATGGCGTGCCCATGTGCTGGCTTCCACTGGAGACGTCGCTTATGAGTTTCGTCCTTGCTTCTCAAGCAGTGTCGGCGTGTCTTTCGCGTCTTACTCGGATGGGTTTGGGTGATATGTGGCAGGTGCTCGACAGCTGCTTTCTCGTGGGGTGCTGTTTCCACGTCCTTGTTCAGGATCACCCGCAGCATTCTTGTGCAGCTCCATCTAGTTCATTCTCTAGTCGCTTCGTTAGGGTCCAGGTGGTGGCAGCCATACAGCAGCACTTGATACGACAACGGCCTGGAAGAACCGTTTCTTTAACTGGTCTGCGAGAAATTGTTTTTAAAGTTTCATGTAATAGAAATATAATAAATTAGAAAGGCTAATGAAACTAAATAAGAATCAGATTAAAAAGATTATGAAACAGAGGGTGGGTATAATCAAAGAATATAACAACTGAAACTTAACTCTTGCCATTAACTCCCGTGTTGGAATTGGCCGTGAGTAGTAGTATAGTTTCGGTTATAGAGAGAAAATACACATCTCTATTATATACGATTTGTTTAGGCATACTTGAAATCATATAACCCGACAGCGCTTTTTTTGTAATCAAGAAACTCCCTTGCAAGCTCTAACTATTAACAAAGTGAGGGGATGTCCTCTTGGCGTAGTGGCTAACATTGCTGGTTGGGTTTTCGGCATGTCAATCCCTTGTTGGGTTATTTTATGCGAAAACGTTTAAGTTTTATGTATTTGGTTATTCGCAAGTTTTTTTTCCGCATTTTTTAAAACTCGTTTTATTTCCTATTTAACCCAGAGGATAGGTCCGCTAATAAGATAAACCATCCAGCTCGTGTGGACCTGAGAGTATACTGATAAAGTGGTACTACAACTCCTCCAAGAGTTCCTGACTTGGAACTTCATCACTACATAGAAGGTTTATTGAATTAAACTACTGATGAAATTAAATAAGAACATACAAAAAGACTTTATATCCTATTTTTTATTATAATCCAAATTGAATTTGCATATAAAATTATACATGGGATTTCTTTTAATAACGTTTGAAGAAAATAAAACAATATTAGAAATCAATAACACCAAGGTAATTATTTAATTAAACTGGTTTTGTTAAAACTGTTATAAAAATTATTCAACGTATATTATGTAAACTTTCACCATTTCTTAATGATATATAACACACATATGGCAATATTTTAAACACGTTGATAATATGGTCTGTTATGAAGGCAAATCTATATCAACTTTGGCCCTATCTTGGGCTACATCGGGCGGTCGAGAGGCCTCTGCCCGATCAATCGGCTGGTCACGTCAAGCCTAGCACCTATAATGAATTTTCCGCAAGAAATCCCAATGTGCCACTGCCCCGGTTTCGGCACGTGGGTTTGGAATGAAGATCTCACCCATCTAGGTGTCCAACGCGAATTAATTGCCTTATTCAAAATCTCGCGCATGTCTCGATGTCAGATGTCAGTGGAGTTTAGCTTCCGGCGGATATGCGAAATCAAACGCTCAGCTGGCCCAGACACTGAACTTAAAACCGGTGCGCATGCGTAATGCCCACATTACCCGCGCAGCAGAGACAGCAAATATGCTATGTGTGTGTGTGTTTGTTTCGTGTGTATGTATTAGTGTGTGTGTTGTGTATGTGTGTGTATGTGTTTGTGTGTGTCCGTGATGTGTGTGTGGTGGGTGTGTGTTGGTGTGTCCCGTGTGTTGTGAGTGTTGCCGTGTGTATGTGTCCGTGTTGTATGAGTGTGGCGTGTGTATCTGTGTCATGTGTGTGTTTGTTTGTTGTTGTGTCTGTGTGTACGTGTGTGTCTATGGTGCGTATATGTTGTGTTCCGTGTTGTGAGTTTGTGGTGAGTGTGTCCGTTGTGGTGTGTGTGTGTGTGTGTATTGCCGTGTGTATGTGTTTGTGTGTCCGTGTGTTGAGTTTGTGTGTTTGTCCGTGTGTATTAATTAGTGCTGTGTGTTTGTGGTGTGTGTATGTGTGTCGTGTGTGGTGTGTGTCTCCCGTGTGTGTGAGTGTTGCCGTGTTAATGTGTACCGTATTGTATGGGTGTGTGTGTGTATTTGTCTGTGTGTGTTATTTGTGTCTGTGTTTGGTCTGTGTGTGACGCGTGTGTCTATGTGTGCGTATTGTGTTCCGTGATGTCCGTGTGTGAGTGTGCGTGTGTTTTGTCCTTGTGTGTTTGTATGTTGTCCTTTGTGTATCGTGTGTAGTTGGTTTGTGTAATCTGTGTGTTTTGTGTCTGTGTATTGTTGTGAATGTATCCGTTTAGTGTGCGCGTGTATGCCTGTGTGTGAGTCTGTGCGCGCGGTGCGTGTGTAAACACTCTACATTCGGAATACATACAAATCTCACGCACGGTAACGAAAGCCCACCGGAAATCCTGGTAAAGATAATTGGCTAACGATGGAACGCAGAAAAGTTAAAAGGTTTCGTTTTGTTTTTAACCGAATGGTGTGTTTTAGTCTTGTTTTCTTTGTTTTTAGTTCTTACTTTTGGGGTTTTTGCTGTTTTTTTTGGGGGTCTTTTTTAATATCAAATGACTGTATAAAATTATATTTTTGTGAGTTAATAATGTTGGCTTTAGATTGCCAACGTATTTTAAGAACAAATACTCACAAAAAGTATTTGATGAATATAATGGGCCGGGTTAGCTCAGCTTCGGGGGTAGCGTTCGCCTATAAACCACAAGGTTTCCTAGTTCGATACCGACCCCTCGCCAACTCAGAGTATGAGTAGCACAGGGAATCTGTGCGGTAAAGTGAGGAACTGCATAGTAGGTTTTTTGGTATTTATGGCGCTCACTCAATGCCAAAAAATTATCTCCTTTGGTCTAGCGGCTAGTGAAAAAGAGGATAGACTCAACCCTCGCCTATAATAACTATATGATATTATATATATATATATACTATATTATATAGTATATATAAAGCTGTTCAAGTAAGTATCGAGATTTTCCAGTACTTTTGACAACCACCTTGTATTCTGAAAAAATTAACGTTCCATTCATTCTCGAAAATTTCCTATTCTCGGTAAATTTACAGCCTTAAAAATCTGTACCTTTTTGACACACCTTGTATTCTGAAAGAAAATTTCACTTTCTATTCATTCTCGATTCTATCTTTTGGTAAATACAGCTTAAAATCTATATTTTTGACACACGTGACATTTTTCAGAATATAAGGTGTGTCAAAAATATAGATTTTAAGCTGTATTTACCAAGATAGAAATCGAGAATGAATAGAAAGTGAATTTTTCAGAATACAAGGTGTGTCAAAAAGTACAGATTTTTAAGCTGTATTTACCGAGATAGAAATCGAGAATTGAATGGAACGTTAATTTTTTCAGAATACAAGGTGGTCAAAAAGTACTGAAAATCTCGATACTATTGACAGCTTATATATATATATATATATATATATATATAATATATATATTTATAGCGAGGGAGTCTATCCTCTTTTCACTAGCGCTAGACCAAGGAGATTATTTTTGGCATATGAGTTGGAGCGCCACACCTTACTATCAGTCCCTCACTTTACCGCACAGATCCCTGTGCTACTCATACTCTGAGTTGGCGAGGGTCGGTATCGAACTAGGAACCTTGTGGTTTATAGCCGAACGCTACCGACTGAGCTAACCCGGCCCATTATATTAATCAATACTTTTGTGATATTTGTTCTTAATACGTTGGCATCTAAAGCCAACATTATTAACTCACAAAAAATATAATTTTTAACATCATTTGATATTAAAAAAGACCCCACCAAAAAAAACAGCAAAAAACCCCCAAAAATAAGAAACTAAAAACAAAAAAACAAGAAACTAAAACATTCGGTTAAAACAAAACGAAACTTTTAACTTTTCTGCGTTCCATCGTTAGCCAATTATCTTTACACAAGGATTTCCGGTGGGCTTTCGTTACACGTGCGTAAGTTTGTTATGTATTCCGATTAGAGTGTTTACACACACGCGCGCACAGACTCACACACAGGCATACACGCGCACACAAGGATACATTCACAAATACACAGACACAAACACACAGATACACAAACAAACACACACATACACAAGGACACATACAAACACACAAGGACAAACACACGCACACTCACACACGGACACACGAACACATACGCACACATAGACACACACGCACACACAGACACAAACACAGACACAAACACACACAGACAAATACACACACACACCCATACATACGGACACATACACACGGCAACACTCACACACACGGGAACACACACCACACACGGACACACATACACACACACAAACACACACACTAATACATACACACGGACAAACACACAAACTCACACACGGACACACAAACACATACACACGCATACACACACACACACACACACACACGGACACACACACACAAAAACTCACACACGGACACACAAACATATACGCACACATAGACACACACGTACACACAGACACAAACACACAAACAAACACACACAGACAAATACACACCCACACTCATACACACGGACACATACACACGGCAACACTCACACACACGGAACACACACAAACACACACACACACACACACACACGGACACACACAAACACATACACACACATACACAAACACACACACTAATACATACACACGAACAAACACACACACACATACATATTTCTGTCTCTGCCTGCGCGGGTATGTGTGCATTACGCATGCGCACCGGTTTAATTCAGTGTCGGGGCCAGCTGACGTTGGATTTCGCATATCCGCCGGAAGCTAAACTCACTGACAACTGACATGAGACATGCGCGAGATTTGAATAGGCAATTAATTCTCGTTGGACACCTAATGGGTGAGATCTCATTCCAACCACGTGCCGAAACCGGGGCAGTGCACAGTGGGATTTCTTCCGAAACGCACACGGTCTTTGCGTCCACGCGAAGAAATTAGTTCGGCGGTTTGATTAGGGGGTAACCTGCGCCTAGCTGTGGTTGATGTCGCCTGGGTCGTTTGCTGCAGGACTCGTCCACCAATCAAAATGTTGAATCTCAATGACAAAATACTACATATTTATCAGCTGGTCAAACACACCCACACACACACACACACACCACACACGTGCCCGCGCACACACACGCACACACACACATATATATGTATACAAAACGCATATATATAAGCACACACACACACACACACACACACACACACACACACACCATATATATATATATATATATATAATAAAGCTAATCTTTATAAGCATATATATATAATATATATATATATAATAATATATATATATATAAGCAAACAAACACACACACGTACGCACATACACAAACCTATATATATGTAAATATGCATATATATAAATATGTATTTGTATATATATATATATATATCGGTACATATTTATATATATATATATATATATATATATACATATATAAATATGTAATATATGAACATAAACACACACAGACACCTATATATATATATCTGTATATATTTAAATATGTATATATATATATATATATCTGTACATATGTATGTATATATATACATACAAATATATACATGTACAAATATGAAGATATATATGTATACATACATAAACAGAGACACAGACACAAACACAAACACACACACACACACACACACATATATATATATATATAAGCACATATGCATATATGTGTGTATGTGTTTATTCATACATATGTATACATATATATATATATATGCATACACACACATACACACACTCACACACACATCACATACACAATAGAACACTACGTAGAATTATGGAATCTTGCGTTATTCTCACACATCAACCCCCACCCAAAGACAAGGCTTTTTAAAAAATATATCTCCTTATTTAGCGATACTTGTACTCAGAAATCATAAAATCCCCTTCACATAACCATTTCTGACATATACTTCCTAACAAATTTAAATTTCACATTATCCCACTAAATCCTTACACCATTCATATTTTTTACATTAAAAAGTGATTAAAAAAATAGTTGAAAAAATATTTCTTTTCTGAAAAAATCCGTTGCAGGCTGACCCTGAACGGGTTAAAACTCTTACTGTTTAAAAAGAGAATTTTTCTATTTTTGTTTTATATATACTTATATATATATATATATATATATTATATATATATATATACTAGTCTCTGATGTTTGGTAATATTACATTTTCGTAGTTATAACCTGAAACCTGAATGATTAAAAAAGTGAAAATCTCAAAAAAATCTCAATTGCAAATTGAACTGAAAAAAGCTTTATTCCCTGAGTTGGAGAAATTTAAGTGTATTGTTCTAATAAAATGGTTGCTATAATGTTGCCTTTTTGTTGCATTTATCATTAAAACGGTTGGTGTTCAATTTTTTTGACATAAGTTACAACCGACAACAAAAAGGAGTAGAATAACCAAAGAGTAATGTTGGATTATTTTGACATATATAGATATATTTACCAACCCCTCCGTACGAGCAGGATGCGACACAAGGTCAATTTCTTAAGCGGAGTTTAACAGGTTTGAATTCAGAGTTTTCTTTCTCCTAGGCTGGTTACCTAGCCATGGTTAAATAGTCCAGTCCGCCCTGCTATTTACCCATAGCTGGAGGGAGAATTGGATTCCTACCGTTCCCAAGGGTATTAGCGCCATGTGAAATGCCAACAACTTCGTCCAGGAATTGAACTCGCGTTACCGAGTCCATTTCCTACGACTCTAACCATTAGACCACGCGATTATTTTGACATATAAGGTGTGCTTTGGCCCACCACTTAAACTTATAGATTCTGCATGGGAGCGTGGATTAAAGCCAGCCAATCAACACGCTCGAATATGCGGTTAGTTAACTATTTAATCGCTGATCTTGAAAGCCGTTCATTTGCACCTATTCGAAACTGACGAACAGACCAGCAACCAAAGGATTCTACCTAACACCGAGCAACAAACAAGGACTCTACTTAACACAAGGATTCTTCACTAAGGACCAACCAAAGGATTCTACCTAACACTAAGGAACACAAGGGATCTCCACTGGAAAGTGCACTCACTTGCAGCCTAAAAATGGCCACAATAACCGTAACAAATAATGGCGGTCTTGGTGAAGTGCAACGATCAAACATTTATTAAGAATAAAACGAGCGAGTTTCAGATACGCTTATGTTAATAACTTCCCTAAAAACATTTAAGTTTCCAAATTTATTACGCAAAAAAAAAATATATATATATAAATAAACATTAAAACTCATTACAGAACCCGCTCTGTCGGCGGAGGTCTTTGCACCTCTGCAAAGGGGAAAGACTCCCTCAAATGGGGCCACCAGTTAGCTGTGGGTGGCGACCCATGATGTTAAAGGATGGAGTATTGGATGAGCAGTCCATGACATGCAACACTCCACTTAAACCCTTACTCAGGCTAGACGGGCGATCGGAGAACCCCCCTCCGATCAATCGGTTGGTCACGTCAAGCCCTAGCACCTATATGATTGGCACAACCCTATTGCCCTTATGGCAAGCCCCAACCCTTTTTATCATATGGATGCTAGAAGGCGGTGGCTGAGGGTCTACATGTCCTGGAATGATGTTAAACTCTATCTGATGGTGAGGGTTCCAGTTTGGAGGTTTGGGGAAATGTGGAGCCCCCTGGCCCACTCTGACCCGGAGTGGTAGTACCTGTTAGGTCCCACCTATGGGTAAAATAGAAAAATGTATTTATAAAAAAAAGTTGTTATCCATTAAGAATGAATTTATTTCAAAACTTTATCTGCATTAAATGACCCATTGAGGTTGATATGCCGTAAAACAAAACAAACCAAATCATTACAGAACACAAATTCATTACATTTCTATTTTATTAAGTTTTATACAATACTGAGCTCAGAAATATTCGTGTTTTCCCTATCAGTTAAACAAACCTATGTACTTAATAGTTTTAAAACACCAGTCACGCTACAGCTGTCATTGGCCGAAGAGATAAGATATCAGGCTGCCAAACGGTCAGTCTGAGTTCGACCTTAGCCAAAGATAGTTGTGTGTCTAAGCCATACTGAAGAGGCGTGAAACGTCGCAACACGTGTCCGTGGATAACTTATTAATATATCGCTCCCATAAATTGGTATGAGCTCTCTAATTTGGTAATTTAATTAACTCTCACTACTAAGCATATAGGCAATGTTTCGTTTCCCCGGAAAATTTGATCTCTCAGTGACCGTAAAAATACATAAACAAACCTATGTATTTAATAGTTTAAAAACACCAGTCCCGCTACAGCTGTCATTGGGCGAGGAGATTAGATATCAAGCTGCCAAACGGTCAGTCTGATTTCGACCCTAGCCAAAGATAGTTGTATCTAGCCACACTGAAGAGGCGTGAAACGCCGAAAACACGTGTCTGTGGTGACTTATTAATATATATATATATATATATTATATATATATATATATTACACACACACACACACACATATATATATATATATATATATATATATATATATATAGAGAGAGAGAGAGAGAGAGGCAGAACAAAGAGACAAATAGGAAGACGCAGATAGTATGAACAGAGAGAGATAGGTTTCATCTAAACTAAGTTTAGTAAATAACTTGATTAGCTGGTTGGTTGGATTTTACGGCATGTCAACCCTTGGGTTATTTTATGCCAAAGACGTTTTTGTTTTATTTATTTTTGTTAGGCAGTCAATTTTTTTCAAACTCAATTAAAAAAAAATCATTTTTGATCTATTTAACTCATTTTTTTATCTATTTAACCAATAGATGGGACCTTAGCTGGTACAAGCACCCCAACTCAGAAGTGGAACCTTACCACTTGATGCAGTTTAACGCCATACCTGAGACACTAAGACCCTCAGCTATCGTCTACTAGCACATATATAATAAAAAGGAAGCGCGTGGTGTAATGGTTAAAGTCATGGGAAATGGACTCGTCGCCCTGAGTTCAAATCCTGGACGTGGTAATTGCATTTCACTTAGCGCTAATACGCTTGGGAAAGGTATGAATCCTACTCTCCCTCCAGCTATGGATAAATAGCAGGGCAGACTGGGCTCTTTAACCTTGGTTAGGCAACCGGTCTAGAAGAAGGAAAACTCTGAATTCAAACCTGTTAAACTCCGCTTAAGAAATTGACCTTGTGTCGCATCCTGCTCGTTCGTTTTTTTTAAAAAAAAACATCTTCAACTGATGATTGCATCGCATTAAACCAATATGGTCGTGAATGTTCCTTTGTTACCTAATAAATAGATATGTACAACCTTTATATATTTATCTTATTATATTATATAACAGCACTATTTTATATTGAGCACTCTACCAATAATACTGCCTTTGGTACACCGTCCCAGCAAAAGCTGAAACAGTGACCATCTCTCTCACACACACACACACACACTATATATATATATATATATATATATATATATATATAATAAAAAGGATTGGGGGTTTTCTATAAGAGCAATAAATGATATAGGTTCTGGGACATGATGTGACCAGCCGATTAGTAGGACTGGGCCCTCTCCGATCGCCCATCTAGCTTAAATGGAGTGTTGCAAAGCATGGACTGTTTAGCCACCAGAAATCCATCCTTAAGCATCGTGTGTCGTCCCACACGGCCAATAGGTGTCCCCCTTGGTGGGGGAGGTTACCCCTTTGCAGCGGTTTAATCGGCATATTCTACAGATTATTTGAAGTGAGCACACTCGTGCACTCACTCCAAAAATTTTTATTCATTTTGAAGAAAGATACAACGGGTGTGTACACAACTCGGCATATAGCCGGAGGTTTTATTTGGGGCAGGGGGGAGTAAAGCTGGTCACACTTCCTTAGTTTCTAGCTAGCTAGGTTCACTCGTCGACCGATTCATACAAAAATAAACACTTTCTTTCTTCTTGCAGCCTACTGTCACCAAAATGCCTCATTCTTTCTATGAATCCTACTTAAGAATCGGTATATTCTACAGCTCCAGTTGACATCACGGTTTATCTCTTTGAACCTATTCTGTTACTAAGTTAACATCACATAATAATAGAGATTAGGTCTCTATTTGTTTGTAACAAAAACTACGTCACTGTTTACGTCACAATTATTATATCATAAATGGAATAAAGAACAATTAATACTAATAAAGTAAATAAAAGATGTTCCTTCTCCTAGACTGGTTGGCTAAACAAGATTAAAGATCAGGGTCTGCCTTACTATTTATCCCTAGTTGGAGGGAGAATAGTTGAATGCATACCTTTCCGAAGTGAATTAGCGCTATATGAAATACAAACAGCCTCGTTCAGGATTTGAACTCGTCTCGTCGTAACCATTTCCCTAAACGGTAACCACGTGCAACCGCATTTTGTCTTTTCATTATAGTTCGATTGGAAGTTCCCAGAATAATATCCGAGGGAGTCCCCGAGGCGCAGTTACTAACGTTGTGGACTTTGACATCATGGTAAGTGAGTTCGAACTTCAGTCGGGCTATTACGTTCACTTTCGGAATAACACCTATGACAAAAAATACGGACACCTTTATTCTCCCAGCTAGGATTTAAATAGTGCCACCACAGTTCTACTACAAAAGGCATTAAATAACCCATGTAGGTTTACGTGCCATTAAACAAAGAAACCAAAGAATATTATAAAAAAAGAGTTGTCTGAAAAAAAGGTCATCAGATACAACGTCCAAAACAATATGGTTATAAACATGAAGATGAGATCAATCGTCTAAGTAAATTCATGATCTCTAGTAATAATGGAGATTAGGTTTCTATTTGTCTGTAACCGAAACTACGTCACTGCTTACGTTACATTACTTAAAATCATCAATATATAGAATAAAGAACAATTAATATTAATGAAATGAATAAAAGCTATTCTTTGAACCCTTTTCATTGAAATAATGACAATCTGAATTAAAAAATGTATATTATTTAAATAAATAAGCTATATAAACTATGAAATTAATTTAAAAAAATCGTATTATTACTTTAAATGGAAAAAAAATATTTGTGAAATTTGTAATCAATTTTAAGAATTATTTTTTACTCCCGCCCTTTTTTCAGTAACAAGAAATTAACTAAAAGGTTTACAAATAAATAAATACCTACGATTTTGAGTAAAACTTATGTGTAAAATATTCAAAATAATTATTTAATTAATAATTGATAGATGCGAGCAACATTTTATTTCAGGTGGACAGGGCCAAGTTTCCATTTCAGATTGTTTTATTTTTTCTACTCTTTTAATAAATTTGATGATTTTACTTACTTATGATACAAACCCTCTGACATTGAATTTTTAACTCCCACCCTGCGAAGCAATATCTTTCAAAGATGAATTTTTACACCGCCCGAAGTGTGTTTTGTTTTTGTTTGCTAGTAAAGATAATTTCTTATCTTAGAAATTCAGACGAAGCTTTTTCATTGTAATGAAAATCAGTAGATGTTTTTTTGTTTCTCGAATTATTTTCTCTTGTTTTCAATTATTGTTTTTATAATGATATGATATTTTCTTTTTATTGTAAATCACATCGGGCAATTCTGCTGGCATATATTTCGTGTTCACCTCCAAGGGCTTAACAAATAAATTGATTAAAAGATATTTTTTCCATTACTCTTTCTGTTCTACGAAGCCAAGACATGAAAATGCATTGCCAGGAATCTCTCTTGGGAAGATAGCGCAGAGTATTGGTGCCAACAAGCGACGCCATCTTGAAAATGGCCGACAAATATATGATAGGCAAGGGAGATAAATAGCCCTTCAAGTTTGCCATTGATACTAAAGTCTTATCTCGGATCGCGTCGGACACAGGCATCTTGTTATTTCGATTTGCAATGCAAACTAAACAAATTGCCCTTCTCCCTTTTTTTTCTTCCCTAAACAAAGCCAGGCCTCCCAAATTTGAGAATAATAAATTTAAAAAACAATAAAGTAAGGAAGAAAGTCAAAACTATAAAAAAGTGCGTAACGGTATAACATTTTATTTTTCAAGTACTAAAAAGAAGAACGCAGTAGGCGGTGAAATAAAAAAAATAAGTAAGTTTTTAATCAGACAAACTAAATAATGTTATTTATTTATTTTTAAACTAATGACGAAATTTTTCTGGTCAGGATCTGTGACAATTAAAATACGAACTTACTTTGTTTATTTAACTTTGGGAATTTAAAAAAAAAAAAAAAAAAAAAAAAAAAAAAACGAAAGAAAAAAGTTCGTTTTTTTTTTCTTCAACGAAACGGTTTTGGTAAACTTAAGAATTTTATCTAGATATTTCCTCTTAGCATCGTAGACTTTTTAGAAAGAAAAAATGTTGGTTCTCGTTATCTTAGAAATTGAAGAATTTACCGCCAATTAATTTCAAAACAAAAAAAAAAAACAAAAAAAAAAAAACGAAACTCTTAAAACGTCGACAAAGATTTTTTTTTTTAAATTAAAAAAGAAAGAAAGAAAGAAAGAAAGAAAGAAGGTTTTGAAACAATTTTCTCTTCTTTTTTTTCAAATTTAATTCAATTTAAATGAAACAGTGCCATTTCCACTATCAAGCTTGATTAGAACTTTCTTTTATTGTTTGTATTTTATTTTTATTTTAGTTGTTTTGTATTTATTTATCGCAACTCACTCAGGTCAGCGCCCTGTCGGGGTGGCCTAGAATATTCCAGCAGTATTCTCTGCAGAGGGCGATGACACCCCCTCAAAAAAGTCGACTGTTCGTATTTGTTTGTATGATTCTAAACTGGGTTATTTCCTATTACTCCAACATAAACAAAGGGGACACACTCTTGATTGATACATTATTCATCTATTTTCCCAATAAACTAACCCTAACCCTAACTTCGTCTTCTTTTTTCTTTGTATATCAATAAATAAATAAATAAATAATTTATCAATCAAGAGTGGTTCCTATTGTTTATGTTGGAGTTATAGGAAATATCACTAAACTGTATGATACTAAACTGTATCCGGTGGTGAGGCTCCTATTCTGGAGTTTTGAGGAGTGTGGAGTCACGTCTTCGTTTTTATTACTTCCATGTCCACACTGATCCAAATACCCTTTAGGATCCTTTCTATGGATAAAATAGATCGAATTAAAAATTATTAGAACTAGCAAATATATGCACCCTCCGTATGGTGCAAGTATTTAAGTTTTAATGTCATCATCATCATGTCGTGCTGTTGGTACGGATATCCATGACAATCTCTCTCCATTCGTCCCTATCGCTCATCATTCTCGGGAGGTCCTCTGTGCAGCATCCTGTATCCGCACAGAGCTGATCAATGTACGTCTTCGCTGGTCGACCCACATGGCGTGCCCATGTGCTGGCTTCCACTGGAGGACGTCGCTTATGAGTTCGTCCTTGCTTCTCAAGCAGTGTCCCGCGTGTCTTGTCCGTCTTACTCGGATGGTTTGGGTGATATGTGGCAGGTGGCCGTACAGCTGCTTTCTCGTGGGGTGCTGTTTCCACGTCTTGTTCAGGATCACCCGCAGCATTCTTGTGCAGCTCCCATCTAGTTCATTCTCTAGTCGCTTCGTTAGGGTCCAGGTGGTGCAGCCATACAGCAGCACTGATACGACAACGGCCTGGAAGAACCGTTTCTTTAACTGGTCTGCGAGATTGGTTTTAAAGTTTTAATGTAATAAAATATAATAAATTAGAAAGGCTAATGAAACTAAATAAGAATGCAGATTAAAAGATTTGAAACAGAGGTGGGTATAATCAAAGAATATAACAACTGAAACTTACTCTTCCATTACTCCCGTGTTGGAATTGGGCCGTGAGTAGTAGTATAGTTTCGGTTATAGAGAGAAAAATACACAATCTCTATTATAATAAGATTTGATAGGCATACTTGAAATCATATACCCGACAGCAGCTTTTTTTGTATCAAGAACACTCCCTTGAAGCTCTAACTATTAACAAAGTGAGGGGATAGTCCTCTTGGCGTAGTGGCTAACATTGCTGGTTGGGTTTTACGGCATGTCAACCCTTGTTGGGTTATTTTATGCCGAAAACGTTTAGTTTTATGTATTTGGGTATTCAAGTTTTTTTTACGCATTTTTTAAAACTCGTTTTATTTTCCTATTTAACCCAGAGATAGGTCCCTAATAGATACAACCACTCCAGCTCGGTGGACCTGAGAGTAATACTGATAAAGTGGTACTCAACTCCTCCAAGAGTTCCTGACTTGGAACTTCATCACTACATAGAGTTTATTGAATTAAACTACTGATGAAATTAAATAAGAACATAACAAAGATTATATCTATTTTTTATTATATCCAAATTGATTTCAATATAAAATTATACATGGGATTTCTTTTAATACGTTTGAGAATAAAACAATATTAGAAATCAATAACACCAAGTAATTATTTATTAAACATGGTTTTGTTAAAACTGTTATAAAAATTATTCACACCGTATATTATGTAAACTTTCATTTCTTAATGATATATACACACATAGCAATATTTTAAACACGTTGATAATATGGTCTGTTATGAGGCAAATCTATATCAACTTTGGCCCTATCTTGGGCTAGACGGGCGGTCGGAGAGGCCCTCTCCGATCAATCGGCTGGTCACGTCAAGCCCTAGCACCTATATGATTTTCCCAACCCTATTGCCCTTATAACAAGCCCCGACCTCTTTTTATCATATTGGTGCTAGAAGGCGGTGGCTGCGGGTTTACATGTCCTGGGAATGATGTTAAACTCTATCTGATGGTGAGGTTCCAGTTTTGGAGGTTTGGGGAATGTGGAGCACCCCTTCATCACCATTGCTCCCTGTCCACTCTGACCCGGAGGGGTAGTACCTGTTAGAGTCCCATCTATTGGTTAAATAGAAAAATGTATTTATAAAAAAATTGTATTATCCATTAAGAATTGATTTATTTCAAAACTTTATTGGCATTAAATAACCCACTGAGGTTGATATGCCGTAAAACAAAACAAACCAAATCAAAATCTATATCAGCAAGAGGTTTATTGAAACATTGTTAATAAATAAGATACTAATTAAGATTGAATAGCACATTTGTTTGTATAAAAAAATAATCACTTGAAACTATAACTGTTTACAAAGTGAAGAGCTAGTCCTCTTGGTGTAGTGGCTAACGTGCTAGACTGTTATATCGTAGTAAGTAAGTTCGAACTCCTGTCACACTATTACATTCTCTTTCGGGCTAATACTCTTGGAACAGGTATGAATACTTTTATTCCCCCATCTCTGGGTTCAATAGTACCACTACTCTTCTTCTATGGGTTTGGTATTGAATAACCCAAGAAGGTTGGTATATTTTCCTCTTTCCCCACTTGTACAAGGTCAGGCACAAAGGCCCTATTTACGTGGGACCACCCACAAGCCGAGACTCATGGATCTCAGGTGGAAAAATTGCGTCGATTCCGTCGGCATTCCCCCTCAAGGGGGGCGTCTCAGGCGCTGGGCTATAAACCCAGCCCTGCCCTTTTAAATCAAGGGGACAGGTATTGCTTGGGGGCATATCCCCCTGGGATCGATGCTATTAATTAACAACACCTAATCCGAAGCTCACTGGACGCCCAGCTAAATTGGTATTAAATAACCCAAGAAGGTTGGTATACCATTAAAGAGACCAATACCATCATGCTTACAAAGGATTATTATAAGTTACTTAAAAGCTCGATTTTCGTCATGGGGAATGGAATTATTATATATATTCACCAACTCACCACACAATCCTGATTATCTGGTGTCACTTCATAACCGAATTATTATTTATTATAAGTATCGTCACGTCAGCTAAATAATGGACCATTCCGTTTTTATTATAAAGAAAGAAAAAGAAAGAAAGAGGGTAGGGTAAAATAAAGAGAGTGGCGAGTGTGCGAGCATAATGAAAAGATGAAAAGAAGGAAAGAAAGAAAAAAAAGAGTGAAAGAGAGTTAAATCAAGATTATTATACTTTTTACATATTAAACTATTTAGCAATAGCTCTTAAGTAATCAAATAAAACGTTGTAATAATAATAATAATGAAGAATAATAATAATAAGAATGTTACGTACTGAGGTTTTCACGGTACCAAATCGATATAATGTTGTATACCCTTTCTTACTTCTTTACTTCTTACATGCTTCTATATCTTGGACATCTATTCTTCTGGCCGGCTTTGCTTCTTCTATCATCTTGACTTGGTATATCTTCTAAGGTCTTCTGTTGCTATGTTCCTGCTGGCTGGTCGTCCTGGATTCATTTCTTAGTCTTGTTACCAAGACATTCATCAACCACAAGAACATTTTACTTATATAAACTTTATTTCCTTAACTATACATTTCACGTAACTAACATATCTGACTAACATAGCGCGCGTGAGTTCCAGTTTTAGGCAGAGCATAAAATGGCCGCTTGCTCTGCCTGACGTCTAACTGCAAACTGGGGACTCTGAAAAAGGTCCCACGTGACTTCACATATTTTGGCGGGCTTCTGTAATTTTCCATAAAGGATCCGGCCATGGTATGAAAGGGTTCATCCCCTCAGAATCACAGGGGATTGACAATAATCTTATGCAACCGCATAGATTATGTAAGAAGAAGAAGAAGAAGAAGAAGAAGAAGAAGAAGAAGAAGAAGAAGAAGATACTGGTTTATTTTCACACATTGCACAATATAAACAATGTCACACAAAACAAAAAATGTAATGCTGGTTGTTGTATTAATATATAGAGGATGATCACTAATTAGGACTTTGTAGTGACCACCCCAGTTGATTTTTTTCGTCATAATTTGAAATCAATGGTGAAATCAATGTTTGGAAATTCTTCTGTTAGTGTATTCTAATCGTTGATGTAGGACCCTGTGATAGATTTAAAATTATTTCCCAATAGCTCATAAGTAAACCTATCAAAAGTTGTAATAATCAAATTATCATACTGTGGTATATTCACAGGTCCTGCTAGTAGAATAATATTTCACAAATATATAGAATACAGTGTGTAACTAAAATAAATAGATAAATAAATAAATAAATAAAAGAAAGAAAATCGAAGGATTTAAAAAAAAATTGTCGCATCATATTATTTCACTCTTCGATTTATTCATTAATTTCACGAAAATAACATTTGAGATAAATTGTTGTAGATTCCTATTTGTATCTAATAATTTCCGACTGTCTTCGCATAAGCGTTCGTGATGTAAGTTGACGTTCTTCCACTGTTTCTTTCTTTCTTTCTTTCTTTCTCATCTTCTCTTTCTTTCACCCTTCTCTTCTTTTTCTTTCACTCCTTGTTTCTTTCACATTTATGTTGCTATTTAAATGGAATTTTCCATTATTTATCTTAAGTGACGACAGGGCGTGGCACACGTAGGTACAAGCGTATTAATATTAGATACTTACATGTAAACAAACTAGGTGGGAAAATGTCCCTGATTTCAGTTTTGAATAACCAATTTCCTTATCGTCGATAAAGTTGCACGTCCGGGGGTACGACAAAACAACTTCTGACTCGAAAGAGAGAGAGAGAGAGAGAGAGAGAGAGAGAGAGAGAGAGAGAGAGAGAGAGAAGAGAGAGAAGAGAGAGATTTAAATGGTTTCTTTGTATGTGGGTAGACATTTGACCCCACCCAAGTGAAGTAGACGATATTTGTTTGTATATTTCTCTATCTAAAAAATATTGATTAGTTTGGTTTCTTTGATTAATGGCATATCAACTTTCGTGGGTTATTTAATGCCAAAACCATCATTGGAGAAAAACAGTAAAAGCAAGTAAATAAATTCGGTGGAGTGGGCCTATTGTCGGTATCAGCCGGACAGCGAGGAAGTCTATCCCCATTTCGCTTGCGCTAGACCAGGCATAATGTTTCATGTCTGAGGTGGAGTGCCAACCTATTGTCTGCGTACTTATCGCGCAGATTCAGATTACCCAAGTAGTGCTACTTATGCGCTGAGTTGGCAAGGACGGCTTCGAACCCGGAGCTTTGCGACTTCTAGGCGAATACTCTACCGAGCCATGCATTTAACACCGGGCTCCAATATTCCAAACGCTTAATAACTAATGCACTAATCATACCAACCCTACCTACAGTAAGCTCTCCTAACTGAATAAACCAACATATATATATATATATATATATATAAATATATATATAAGAAAGAGAGAGAGAGGAGAGAGAGAGAGAGAGAGAGAGAGAGAGAGAGATAATGAAAAATCTGAACATTAGCTCATAATGAGAGTAACTCCCCTTGTTTGTTTCTTTTGAGGAAGCCGTTTTTTTTGGTTGGTTCATTTTCATTTCACCGTTTTTTATCTACACTGAAGATCCTTATGGTGAAAACTCGAGTAGGTTATATTATACACCGATAATACTATATATATAATATTTGCATATATATATATTATATATATATATGCAAATATATCTGGGAATGAAAATGAGCCCGATGATATCTAAGTATAAATAGGAAAAAACAAAAAAGGTGTTCAGAGCGATGATATTTTTAATTAGCCGATGCTACAGCGTTCGATTTATTCAGGCAACGATCATCAGGGCCGTCATTATATAGAAGGAATTTTGATGAACAGAATTAAATTGCAATAATTTGCCTCGGCCTAATTAAATAGTATCCTGAACACCTTGTTATTTTTCATATATATATATATATATTATATATATATATTATATATATATATATATATATAGTAAGTAAAGTCGTCGTGGTGGCCTAAAGTCGGTATCAGCCAATCAAGCGAGGGAATCTATTCTACTTTTCACTAGCGCTAGACCAAGGAGATTTGTTTTTTGCGTCTGAGGTGGAGCACAACAAACTACCATCAGCTCCTTACTTCACCACAAAGGTCCCCTGTGCTACTCATACGCTGAGTTGGCGAGGGCCATTTCGACTAGGAACCTAGTTGTTTCTAAGCGAACGCTCTACCGACTGAGCTAAACCGCCTCTAATGTATCTATAATTACATATTATATTATAATGTATATATATATATATATATATATATACATTATATATATAATTTTATATAAGCATATTTATACCTATGTACTTATGTTGAAATATACATATATGTATATATATATATATATATATATAATGATACGTATAAACTTTATATCTTATTATAATGGAGTTGTGTGTTTTTCTGTCTTGTAACCGAAACCTATATCACTACTCAAGTCACAATTCCCTTAATTATTTACGTCAAATTACCATGGTTTCATTCTTTTAAACCTTCAATTATTAATAAAATTGTTTTACATTATTAATACTGTTGACCATATCTACATACTAATAAACATGTGATTGTATTTATATATACAACAAAATAGTGGCATACAGTATGAACAGGAAGGCTTTTTGCATATTGATATTTAAATTTGATTTTAATAAATATGTGCTTGGTATAATTGATTTCTACTTGTTTAGTTTTATCTTAATGAATATGAGCAAAAGTCTCGGAGATAAATCTTAAAAGAAAAATTATTTTACAAGAAGAAATAACTGTAATTTTATTCTTTACTTCTCATGTTAACTAAATAGTTAAATTAGCAAATTTAGTAATGAAAGACGGAAGTGAAGGAAGAGTAAGTTTCAGTTGTTCTATTTTTTTTGATTATAGCCCCCTCTGTTGCAATTTTTTTTTTTCATTCTTATTTCTAATTTAATATGATATTTTATTACATTAAACTTAAGTACTTGCACCCGGAGGGTGCATATATTTGCTAGTATATATTATATATATATATTGATACATATAACTTTAATATATATATATATATATTATATATTATATATATATTATATATATATATATATAATATATAATATAATATAATATGTCAGTCTAGTATCATAGAAGAGAGAGTTTGCATTTATTTTGGCTTCGTTGTGTGTGAATAGCGTGAATTTTCAAGTAGATCTATCCTAGGTCAAGGAATATGTCCACTTTTCTGCCGCTATGAACACTGAATGTTGATTCCCGTTGACACAACGAGTCTCTTCACAACTTCACGCTTGTCCGGAAAAAAAAAAATGAAGGATCATCAAAAGTCTGTCATATAACATATTAACACAATCTAGAAGTTTATTTCCATAAGAAATAGTTGTTTGAGTTTGAGTTTTGTTTAACGGCATATAAACCTCTATGGGTCATTTAATGCCAAAAAGGTTATTTTGGATTCTAGTCTTTAAAGTTGTGGTTCTATGGAGATATTCGGTATGTTTGTTATATCTTGTTGAAAAGGTTGCTTATTTTTTAGAAAATTTAAAATGTTTTCAGGTTTTCTTTCGCTTTGCTTTGGTTTTGTTTTACGGCATATCAACCTCATTGGGTCATTTAATGCCGATAAATTTTGAAATAAATCAATTCTTAGTGGATAATAACAATTTTTTTTATAAATACATTTTTCTATTTAACCATAGATGGGATCCTAACAGGTACTACCACTCGGGTCAGAGTGGACCAGGGAGCAATGGTGATGAAGAGGTGTTCCACATTCCCCAGGCCTCCAAAACTGGAACCTCACCATTTTCAGGGTTTGTATTCTTGAAGATGTCCCTCAGGTTTCTTGCTTGATAGTAATTAGTGCGGATATGTTTAAGGCTGTTACAATTTAGAAAGGTATGTTTGGTTGTAAGTTGTACTTTGCATGTTGGGCACACTGGGGCATCCTCCCTTTTAACAGGTACGAATGGGTAATGTGGTTGTGCCCAATACGCATTCTGGCGAGTGTTACTTCCTCTCTTCTAATACTTATGTGGCCTGTTGGAACTCTCCAATAGCTTCTTGTATTTCGTGGAGTTTTTTTTGGGGGGTCTGATTGTCCCTTGATTTCTGCCATTTGTCTAATATAAATTTGTTTATGGTTAGTTTCAGATCTGTATATGGGATTTTAGATTTGCTCATATCTGTTTGAAGTGCTTTTTCTGCTTTTTCATTTCCTTGGATACCAGTGTGATTATGTAGTCATCACCATGAAATGCATACTCACTCACAAACACCCCCATATATATTATATATATATATATATATATATATATAATATACACACACACACACACACACATATTATATAATATATTTATATGGGGTGTTTGTGAGTGAGTGTGCATATGCTTGGTTACATACCAAATCAGGGTCATTTTTGTTTGTTTGTCTGTCCTCAGCTCAGATAAGGCATAACATGCAGATTATGGCAGTGTGCCTATATTTGCTGAAATAGTTGATATCACAGCATAAGCTATCATTTAAGAAGAAGCAACAACACTGGCAAAATACGTGTGGGAGTTAAAGGAAAAGCATGGTAGGGATCCAGGGGTAGAGCGGAGAATCATAAAAAGGGCACCTTCACATAAAGGAAACGAAAACCCCTGTATGCTGTGCTTACAAGAGAAACTAAAAATAGCAGAATGTAGAGGCCCAGAGATGATCTTGAACTCGCGATCTGTGTAGGCATTTGAACAAGCATAAACTGTGCCAGGTAGGTCCTGGCATTACGTAGGGTGGCACACCCACGTATTTAAGAATGGGTACAACCCGGATATTAATAAAAGTAGATGGCTGGAATAAGCAATAATTCCCTGAAGAATTGCTACGGCAAGAAACTACAGTTGGAATATTTTATAACATTTGCTTTTAAAAACGTATATATATATATATATATATATATATATATATATATATATGAGAAATAAACAAACAGACGATGTGTTTTGATATTGTCTTTTTTTTTTTAGCCGACAATTTTTGGGAGAATATGTGCTTAATTGAAGTCCTACCTAATTTTTGAAAATTAATTAATTAATAATTAATGAATTAGGCGGGAATACCTATTCAAATGTAAGGCTAAACAAATCGAGAAAAATCAATCTCTGTATGTACATTTCAGCCTCATCAGCGGAGCTATAGACAGGAAGACCGCTTTGTGTGTGATTCGAACTCTGTCAAGCTGACAGGCAGAGACTCTAACCATTATATATATATATATATATATATATATATATATAATATATATATTATATATATAGATATGTCTAAAAGTATTGAGAATTTTTGTACTTTTTAATACACCGTGTATTCTGAAAAAATAACGTTCCATTCATTATTTGTTTTTCAGAATACAAGATGTGTCAAAAAATTACCGGGTTCAAAGCTGTATTTATCAAGATAGAAATGAAGAATGAATGGATCGTTATTGTTTTCAGAATACAAACCGTGTCAAAAAGTACAACGAAACTGTCATAAATCACATATTTAACATTTCTAGGAGTTTTTTTTCCATAAGAAATAGTTGTGTGTGGTCATCATCATCAAATGGTCAGATAGCACGGATACCCTTTGGCTATTTGCCTACCTAATGCCAGAACCTACCTGGCACAGTTTATGCTTATTCAAATGCCTACACTTGTTTGTCAACTCAGATCGCGAGTTCAATATCTTCCCGGGTCTCTACATTCTGCTATTTTTTAGTTTTCTCTTGTAAGCAAGTATACAGGGGTTTTCGTTTCCTTTATGTGGAGGTGCCCTTTTATGATTCCTCCACTCTACTCCTGGTTATGCCTTGTCTGTATGAATAAGTTGAGAACAGATAAAAAAAACAGATAGAAGACAGACAGACAGACAGACAAGCCAAAGGAGACACGTTCAGCTGTTCAAAGGAGCCAGGTAACTTTGAATACAAATTTCCACTTATCAGTCGGATTTGAATCATGATTCCAGTTGGCACTGTTGATCCGTCCCATGGGCTCAACATTCCAGTTACGCTTAAAAGGGGAATTCCCTGGTGTCTGCTATGATTTATCATCAAAGCGTTACATGGAGGATCAAATTCACTACCAATAGTCTGTGAGATTAGCTTGTTCTAATGGCTTTACGACAGGTGCTATTTTGATTCCGTATTCGAGATATATCGTTATCTATTAATTTCTCTTTCTTTATTTTTCTCTCTTACTCTCCCCTTTCTATCTCTCTGTCTTTCTCTCTATTATATACCCGATGTTTTATAAGGGCTATATAAAACTATTTAAAAATAATGAGGCATCTTTCTGACTATCATCATCTATCTCTCTGTTTTCTCTCTATATTATATACCCGATGTTTTATAAAGGCTATATAACACTATCTAAAAATAATGAGGCATCTTTCTGACTATTATCATATATCTATCTATCTTTCTCTCTATTATATACCCAATGTTTATAAAGGCTATATAACACTATCTAAAATAATGAGGCATCTTTCTGACTATTATCATCTATCTATCTCTCTGTTTCTCTCTATATTATATACCCGATGTTTTATAAGGGCTATATAACACAATCTAAAAATAATGAGGCATCTTTCTGACTAGTATCATCTATCTATCTCTCTGTTTTCTCTCTCTATTATATACCCAATGTTTTATAAATGCTATATAATACTATTTAAAAATAATGAGGCATCTTTCTGACTATTATCATCTATCTATCACTCTGTCTCTCTCTATTATATACCCGATGTTTATAAGGGCTGTATAACACTATCTAAAATAATGAGGCATCTTGCTGACTATTATCATCTATCTCTCTGTCTTTCTTTCTATTATTTACCCGATGTATTATAAGGGCTATATAAAACTATCTAAAAATAATGAGGCATCTTTCTGACTATTATCATCTATCTATCTCTCTGTTTGTTCTCTCTATTATATACCCAATGTTTTATAAAGGCTATATAACACTATCTAAAAATAAAGAGGCATCTTTCTGACTATTATCATCTCTCTCTGTATCTCTCTGTCTTTCGCTCTATTATATACCCAATGTTTTATAAAGGCTGTATAAAACTATTTAAAAATAATAAGGCATCTTTCTGACTATCATCTATCTCTCTCCCTGTCTTTCTCTCTATTATTTACCCGATGTATTATAAGGGCTATATCAAACTATTTAAAAAATAATGAGGTATCTTTCTGACTATTATCATCTATCTCTCTCTCGGTTTTCTCTCTCTATTATATACCCGATGTTTTATAAGGGCTATATAACACTATCTAAAAATAATGAGGCATCTTTCTGACTATTATCATCTATCTCTCTCTCTGTTTTCTCTTTCTATTATATACCCAATGTTTTATAAGGGCTATATAACACTATCTAAAAATAATGAGGCATCTTTCTGACTATTTTCATCTATCTCTCTCTCTGTTTTCTCTTTCTATTATATACCCGATGTTTTATAAGGGCTATATAACACTATTGAAAAATAATGAGGTATCTTTCTGACTATTATCATCTATCTATCTCTCTGTCTTTCTCTCTATTATATACCCGATGTTTTATAAAGGGCTATATAACACTATTGAAATAAATGAGGCATCTTCTTTCTGACTATTATCATCTATCTATCTCTCTGTCTTTCTCTGTATTATATACCCAATGTTTTTTATAAAGGCTGTAATACACTATCTAAAAATAATGAGGCATCTTTCTGACTATTATCATATATATCTCTCTCTCTGTCTTCTCTCTATAATATACGATGTTTTATAATGACTATATAACAACTATCTAAAAATAATGAGGCATCTTTCTGACTATTATCATCTCTCTATCTCTCTTGTTTTTTTTTCTCTCTATTATATACCCGATGTTTTTATAAGGACTATATAACACTATCTAAAAATAATGAGGCATCTTTTTGACTATTATCATCTCTCTCTGTATTTCTCTCTATTATCTATGTCTGTATAAAGGCTCTATAAAACTATTTAAAAATGATAAGGCATCTTTCTGACTATCATCTATCTATCTCTCTGTCTTTCTCTCTATTATATATCCGATGTTTTATAAGGGTTATATAAAACTATTTCAAAATAATGAGGCATCTTGCTGAATCTGATAAAGGATCAAAAGTGAAAATTAATTAGGAAAGATCCTTCTCTTATAAATATCTTCGTCATTAAACTTCCGGTGGAGTGGTTACAGTATTCTTTAAATGAATGAGGCTGAACTTGGTCATTTCACACAGTGTTGTATGATTATACAGCATTATATAAAACGTTTATCATTAATACGAGACTAGTAGAACCTGCAGATATACCACAGTATGATAATCTAATTATTACAACGTTTCATATGTTTACCTAAAATAGTTCAATATGTAAAAAAGTCGTCGTCGAGGCGGCCTAATGTCGGTATCAACCAAACTCCGAGGGAGTCTATCCTCTTTTCCCCATTGCTAGACCAAGGAGATTATTTTAGCAACTGAGCTGGAGTGCCACACCTACCATCAGCTCCTTACTTTACCGCAGAGATCACTGTACTACTCATACGCTGAGTTGGCGAGGGCTGGGATCGAACTAGGAACCTTATGGTTTCTAGCCGAACGCTATACCGACTGAGCTAACCCGAAAATAATCTTGATTTAACTCTCTCTCACACTTTCTTTTCCTTTCCTTATTTTCATTATGTTCGATTGAAATAGATTAGTGTTATCGCTTCCGCGTGTTCACCCTCTCTTATTATGTTTTTTTCTGGGTATCATATCCTTTTCCTTCACTTTCTTTCTTTCTAATAAAAACGGAAGGCCCATCATTTAGCTGAAGTGACGACACTCATAAGAAATAAGAATTCGGCCGATAAGCAACACTAGATAATATGGATTTACATTTTTGCATTTCCTCTTGGACGATTTGGACGGTCACATTTTTAACCAGTGGATGTTGAAAGATGATAACGGTTGTACAATTAAGGAACACGAGTATTAAAATATATATTTGCTTTGGTTTCTTCGTGGGTTATTCAATACCTTCACGTCGAGAAAGAAAGAAAGAAAGAAAGCAACGTCGAGATAAAAAGAAGAAAGAAAGAAGAAAGAAAGAAAGAAGGCAACGTCGAGATAAAAAGAAGAAGAGAGAAAAGAAAGAAGGCAACGTCGAGAAAGAAAGAAAGAGAAAGAAGGCAAGTCCGAGAAGAAAGAAAATAAAGAAAAAAAAAGAAAGAAAGAAGGCAGTCGAGATAAAAAGAAGAAGAAAGGAAAAAAGAAGAAAGAAGAGAAAGAAAGAAAGAAAGCAACGTCGAGAAAGAAAGAAAGAAATAAAGAAAGAAAGAAATGAAGGCAACGTCCGAGATAAAGAATGAAAGAAAGAAAGAAAGAAAGAAAGAAGGCAACGTCGAGATAAAAAAGAAAGAAAGTAAAGAAAGAAAGAAAGGAAAAAGAAGGCAACGATCGAGAAAGAAAGAAAGAAAGAAAAAAAGAAGGCAAAGTCGGAGAAAGAAAGAAAGAAAGAAAAAAAGAAAGAAAGCACGTCGGAATAAGAAAGAAAGAAAGAAAGAAAGAAAGATAAGGCAACGTCGAGAAAGAAAGAAGAAAGAGAAAGAAAGAAGGCAAAGTCCGAGAAAGAAAGAAAGAAAGAAAAAAAGAAAGAAGGCAACGTCGAGATAAAGAAAGAAGAAAGAGAAAGAAAGAAGGCAACGTCGGAAAGAAAGAAAGAAAAAAAGAAAGAAGGCAACGTCGAGATAAAAAGAAAGAAAGAAAGAAAGAAAGAAACAAGGTAACGTCCCGAGAAAGAAAGAAAGAAGCAAAAGAAAGAAGGCAACGTCGAGGATAAAAGAAAGAAAAGAAAGGAAGAAAGAAAGAGGCAAGTCGAGATAAAGAAGAAAGAAAAAGAAAGAAAGGCAAAGTCGAGAAAGAAAGAAGAAAGAAAAAAAGAAGAGCCGTTTCGAGATAAAAAGAAGAAAAGAAAGAAAGAAAGAAAGAAAGAAAGAAGGCAACGTCGAGAAAGAAAGAAGGAAAGAAAGAAAGAGGCAAAGTCGAAGAAAAGAAAGAAAGAAAAAAAGAAAGAAGGCAACGTCGAGATAAAAAGAAAGAAGAAAGAAAGAAAGAAGAAAGAAAAGAAAGAAGGCAACGTCGAGAAGGAAAAAAGAAAGAAGGTCAACGTCGAGATAAAAAAGAAAGAAAGAGAAGAAAGAAAGAAAGAAAGAAGGCAACGTCGAGAAGAAAGAAGAAAAAAAAAGAAGAAGGCAACGTCGAGATAAAAAGAAAGAGAGAAGAAGAAGAACAAGGTAACGTCGAGAAAGAAAGAAAGAAAAAGAAGAAAGGCAACGTCGAGATAAAAAGAAAGAAAGAAAGAAAGAAAGAAAGAAAGAAAGAAGAACGTCGAGAAGAAATGAAAGAAAGAAGAAAGAAGGCAACCGTCGAGAAAAGAAAGAAAGAAAGAAAGAGGCAAGTGGAAGAAAGAAAGAGGCAACGCCGAGAAGAAAGAAGAGAAGAAAGAAAGAAAAGAAAGAAGAGGAGCAGGGGTACTATTTAATCATAGCTGTTGGGTAAGAGGGTTCATATTTTCCAAGAGTAACATCCGAAAGTGTTCGTAATAGCCATATTGGTGTTAAAACTCGTGAGTACTAGCGATATCCAGTTCTCACGTTAGCCATTACGCCAACACGTGGATGGCGACACATTATGCTTAATGACGGGAATCCTGATGGGCTGCACAGCCCATGACCTTCAACACTCCTCCTTTGGCCGCTGGTTACATCAAAGCCCTAAGCACTGCATGATTTGTTGATACTACGCTGTTGCCTTTATACCAAAGTACTCAACCCTTTTTTATCATTATATGCTAGAGGCGCGTGTCTAATGTAAGAATGATCGTAGAGGAAAATGGACTCGTCGTCCCGAGTTCATTCCTGGACGAGCTGTTCGTATTTACATATCGCTATGCCCTTGGGAAAGGTATAAATTCAATTCTTTCCTCCACCTATGGGTAAATAGCAGGAAGACTCGGCTCTTTAAGCCCTTGGCTAGGAAACCAGTCTAAAGAAGGAAAACTGAATTCAAGCCTGTTTAAACTCGCTTTAGAAATTGGGACCTTGTGTCGCCATATCCTGCAGAAGGGTTGGTAAAATAATATATATATAATAATATATATAATATATATATATATATAAAGGAAATAGAAATGATGAATAAAATAGTATTAGCATGAAAAGGTGCTCAATGCTTAATAAAGCAGAGCAGATTTATAATCAATTGTAATATTATGGTTTGTAATTTATTATATATATATATTATATATATATATATAATATAACATGAAACTTTAAGTTTGAGTCCAATCTCATAATATATTACAATTGATTAATATATATATATATATATATATATATATGTGTGTGTGTGGTGTGTGTGTAAACCCATAATAATTACATTGAATTATATATATATATATATATAATATATAATATTTGCTTGAAGGCGGTAAGTTGATGGTCTTAGTGTCCTGTGTATGGCGTTAACTACATTTAGTGGTGAGTTCCAATTCTGAAGTCAGTCCCAAACGTTAGCCTACTACACCAAGGGGACCAACCCTTCAGTCGTACCTGATTAATGTCGTTCCAAATTTTCTTTGAAAGCCCCACTGTTGTTTTTTTTTTAAATTTAAATTTATCTACTGACTAGTTCCGTCAACGAAGGACTTCTGTAGAATTAGAGAATTAAAAGTTTGATTTCAAAAAGTAAGGATAAAAACTTCCCGCCGGCAATTAGTTTAGTACCGACACGATCCATGATGATGATCGGACATCGATTCTCACTAATGACAGGAAACTTTTGTATTATCACGAAAATGATTTCGCTTTGGGTCAGCCGTCGCACCAATTAGATTCTCAATCGTTCTGATAAATGAGGTTTCCAGTCACGTGACCCACCCTTCCCACCACCACCACACCACCACCGCCGCCGCTGCCGCCAAGACTACTCCCACCCCCGGGGCGGGAAATTGAAGTGGATTGGATTGCGAAAAGGCCAAAGTCGAGATCTGATAACGACCTCCTACTTCTCTTCTTCTTTCTCCTCCTTCTCTCCCTCCTCCTCTTCCTCATTCTTATCCTCCTCCTTCTCCATTCTTCTTCTTCTTCTTCTTCTTCTTCTTCTTCTTCTTCTTCTTCTTCTTCTTCAGCTGCCGTTTTGATTTCAGATCGATCGCTCCGAGCGATGGTGATTAGACAGACCAATTTTCGTTTATAGGTCTTACCTCTTCGATCAAGGCGATTTGGCCGCCACTTTGAGGGGGCGGGGTGGAAAGGTCGGGTGGGAAATATATACCCCCCTCTCAACCCCGGCACCGGCGATTTCTCTTTCACTACAATCAGTCGTATATTTTGTAATGAAGACAACATACTACTGAACGGGCTTCAGATCTTGAGAAAGGAAATCAGAATATTGTACATAAAACGCTTATCCACTTATAATAAGGTTACTAGAAACTTTAGCATATATATATATATATATATATATATATATATATATATATATATATAATATATATATATAGATAGTCCTTGTTTAGTATTGGAGAATTGAAAAAAAGTGCTCGATTACGTGTGTAAGAGGTATATTTATTTATTATAGTGTACAATATAAAATATATATATATATATATATATATATATATATAATATATATACCAACCCCTCCGCACGAACAGGATGTGATACAAGGTCAATTTCTTAAGCGGAGTTAGAGCTCAGTCTGCCCTACTATTTATTTATAGCTGAGGATAATATTTATATATATATATATATATATATATATATATATATTTACTTAACTTGAAGAAGAGCGTTAACATGCTGCTTGAAAACCAATGATAACAATTGCACCTTAAATGTATTGTATAATATATATATATATATATAATATATATATTATATATATGTACAATACATTTAAGATGCAACTGCTACCATTGGTTTTCAAGTAGCATGTTAACCCCCTTCTTCAAGTTAAGCAAATATCTAATTTCTTCAGCGGTGTTTTAGAGGTTTGAATTCAGAGTTTTCCTTCTCATAGACTGGTTACTCCGTCGGTCGTCGGGGTAGCCTAAAGTCGGTATCAGCCAGACAGCAAGGGAGTCTATCCCCTGTTTACTAGCGCCAAACCAAGGAGATTGTTTTTTAACGTCTGAGCCAGAGCGCCACACCTACCGTCAGGTCCTCACTTTACTGCACAGATCTCTGTGCTACTCATACGCTGAGATGGCGAGGGCCGGTATCGAACCAGTAACCCTGAGGTTCCCAGCCGAACACTCTACCGACTGAGCTACCTACTCAAAGTTAAAGAGCCCTGTCCACCCTACTATTTACCCATAGCTGCAGGGAGAGTAGTTTGATGTATACCCTTTCCAAGGGTATTAGCGCTATGTGAAATGTAGACAGCCTCGTCTAGGATTTGAACTCGGGTCGACGAGTACATTTTTTACGACTCTAACCATTACACCACGCTCTCCTTTAGCCTTATATGAATTTCCGCGTGTTGTTTTTGGAACGTATTTAAATCATGCGTACAAAAGCAAAGAGTGGGTGGCGACACTTGATGCTTAAAGACGGAATCCTTATGACTCCACTTTGGAGTGCCAATTTTTTAAGTATATAGTTGAGTGACAATAATAGATATATATTGTCACTCAGACTCCAGTGAAATACCATCAGCTAATGATGTGAAAAACCCAAAAGGAGTAATAATAATAATAATAATAATAATAATAATAATAATAATAATCACTGTGGCAGCGAAGAAAGAAAACGAAAAGATAGACAAATACCTGGACCATGCTAGAGAAGTGATAAAAAAAACTGCGGAATATGAGGGTGAAAAGATACCAATTGTAATGGGCCCCAAAACCGTAGAAAAGAGACTAGTGGAACTCCAGACAGGAGCATTGTTGAAATCAGGTAGAATACTCAGGAGAGTCCTGGAGACCTGAGTGTTGCAGATTAATATCCGCCTCTTACTGGCATCCGAGACAAAATTAGATTGGCATCGATTGATTCTAATTTTAAGAACTCAGGCATCGAATTAAAACCGAATACAATTTTACCGACCATCCTTATATATATATATATATATATGGAAATCAGATCTCGCTGACGAGCTAAGCTACAATTCTTTCAGGCTGTGGTTATATCAATGGACCTTGCCAGAATTGAGAAAACTGTAGAAAATGAAGATGGAGGTCATACCAATTGTATTTGGTGCCCTTGAAACGGTTCCGAAAGCTCTGGAAAAGAATTTGGATGAATTGGAAATCAGAAGAAGAATCGAGACCATTCAAACTACAGCACTGTCGGGATCGGCTTGAATACTCAGAAGAGTCCAGGAGGTCCGAGAACAGTTGGTGTCACTCAGCCTCCAGTGAACCACCGGCTAAGCAGGTGTGAAAAAAACTCATAATAATAATAATAATAATAATAATAATAATAATAATCCAATTTGTGAACCATGAGAGTAAAGGCCGTACCAATCGTAATTGGGCCCTGGGAACGGTCTTAAAGGATCTAGAAAAGAGTCTGGAGTAATTGGAAATCTGAGGAAGGATTGAGACCATTCAAACAACAGCCTTGTTAAGATCAGCTAGAATACCCAGAAGAGTACTGGAGACCCGAGGAGACACTTTCACTCAGCATCCAGTGAACCAGCAGCGGTTGTGAAAAGACCTTCATAACAATAACTCAGGAGAGTTCTGGAGATCTGAGGAGACTTGTTGTCTCTCAAACTCCAGTGACCCACCGTCCATGGCAGTTGTGAAAAACTCGATAATAATAATAATAATAATAATAATAATAATAATATAATCCCGGCTAGGAGACCAGACCTAGTTTTGATTGACAAGAAGAAGAAGAAGCCTTGTCATCTCGTGGATTTTGCCGTCCCGGCCGATCACAGAATGAAAATGAAAGAGAGCGAAAAGATCGACAAATACTTGGACCTTGCCAGAGAACTGAGAAAACTGTGGAACATGGGGGTGAAGGTCGTACCAGTTGTAATTTGGGCCCTTGGAACAATCCCCAGATAGTTGGAAAAGAGTCTGGACGAAGTGGAAATCAGAGGAAGGATCGAGACCATCGAGACTACAGCATTATTGAGATCGGCTGGAATACTCAGAAGAGTCCTGGAGGCCCGAGGAGACTTACTGTCACTCAGCCTTTAGTTAACCACCCGCTACTGCAGGTGTGAAAAATTCGAATCGAGTGAAATAAATTACAACCCAACAGTCTCTATAATACACATGGTGGTTAGGTATTTTTATAAAAAATTATTTCAGAAAATATCATCAAAGGTCTAGAATCTGAAAGCTCCCTCCCTCCAAAAAATAAAAAGAATAAACAGTAAGACAAAAGAAAAATCGGTTGCTGTCAGAGTTTTTACAACAGCTTTGGGGTTGTTAAACCGCGAGATCCTTTGCTGTGGGAAAATTCACTTTGAAGTGTCTAAATGACTTCATTAAGTTTAATTGACATTTACGCATCCGAAATTTGTCTGAGTTATAACTCTTCGTCCATTCATATTTCTCCTTTGGGCATCATTCAAAAAAATGTTGTCATTATTTTTGGGGTTAAACTTTTTTTCTTCGCTCAAAATTTATTCTTTAAATGTTTCTTTAAAACAAAATATAAAAACTAATTAAAAAGTAATTAAATAGGAGCATAACAACCACTCACATCCAAAAAACAAAAAAAAACAAACAAAAAGAAAACAAAATAAACAAGACAGAAAACAATCCCCCCTCCAGACAGAGAATTGTGGGAGATGATGATGGTGACCACAAGAAAGATATAGAAATTCATAAACAAAGGAATCAGTCGTTTCTAGAGAAATCAAAGAAGAACTAGCGTCGAATAAAATAAAAGAAGGAAAGAAGAATAAGGACAAATGAAGAAAGAGAAAGAAAGAATGTAGGAAAAAAAAGAAAGAAGAAAAGTTTATCAACGAAGAACCAATGAAGAGGAAAAGAAGAATGTGAGAAAAAAGAAAAGGAAGAAAGAAAAATCAACGAAGGAAGGAAGAAGAAAGAGAAGGAAAGAAAGGAAGAAAAAGAAAGAAGAAAGAAAATTGTTGATAAATGTGTGAGAAAAAGAAAGGAAGAAAAATGTTGACCAATGAAGAAAGAAAAGAAAGAAAGAATGTGAGAAAAAAGAAAGGAATAAAGAAAAATGTTGACCAGAAGAAGAAAAGAAAGAAAGAATGTGAGAAAAAAGAAAGAAGAAAAGTGTTTATCAACGAAGAGAGGAAAGAAAGCAAGAAAAAAGAAGGAAGAAAGAAAGTGAATGAAGAAAAAAGAAAGAAAGAAAGAAAGAAAAGAAAGAAAAAGAAAAAAAAAAAGGAAAAGAAGAAAGATGTGGAGAAAAAAGAAAGGAAGAAAGAAAAATGTTGACCAATGAAGAAAGAAAAGAAAGAAATAAGTTAAGGAAAAGGAATAAAGAAAGAAAATTCATAGCAAATGAAGAAAGAGAAAAAGGAAAGAAGAGAAGAAATATAAGAAGGGAGGTTGGAGGCCGAGGTGTAATGGTTAGAGTCGTAGGAAATGGACTCGTCGACCCGAGTTCAAATCCTTGACCAAGCTACAATTCACATAGCGCTAATAATATCATTGAGAAAGGTATGAATCCAACTACTGTCCCTCTAGCTATGGGTAATTAGTAGGACAGAGTGAACTCATCAACCAGTCTAGGAGAAGGAAAACTGTTAAAATCCGCTTGAAGTGGTCACTACTCGAATAGGCTCAGACCTAATTAGTGATATTAAAAAACGAAAAAAAAAATGAAAAAGCTGATCACAAATGAAGAAAGAGAAGGAAGAAGGGAATAAAAATAAAAAAGAAGAAGGAAAAGTGTTGACCAATGAAGGAAAAGAAGAAGAAAAGAAGTAAGAAAAAAGAAAGAAAGAGAATTGTCGAAGAAGAACCAGAACGATTTAAAGTTT
>CM042160.1:5498948-5513527 GCA_023376005.1 Doryteuthis pealeii
CCTTTCTTTTTTCTTCCTTTCTTTCCTTCTCTTTCTTCGTTGATAAACACTTTTCTTTCTTCCTTTCTTTTTCCTTACATTCTTTCTTTCTTTTCCTTCTTCATTGGTCAACATTTTTCTTTCTTCCTTTCTTTTTTCTTACTTTTTTTTCCTTCTTTTCCTTCTTCATTGGTCAACACTTTTCTTTCTTCCTTTCTTTTTTCTTACATTCTTTCTTTTTTTTCTTTCTTCATTGATAAACACTTTTCTTTCTTCCTTTCTTTTTTCTCACATTCTTTCTTTCTTTTCCTTCTTCATTGGTCAACACTTTTCTTTCTTCCTATGTTTCTTCTTACTTACTTTCCTTCTCTTTCTTCGTTGATAAACATTTTTCTTTCTTCCTTTCTTTTTTCCTACATTCTTTCTTTCTCTTTCTTCATTTGTCCTTATTCTTCTTTCCTTCTTTTATTTTATTCGACGCTAGTTCTTCTTTGATTTCTCTAGAAACGACTGATTCCTTTGTTTAGGAATTTCTATTTCTTTCTTGTGGGTCACCATCATCATCTCCCGCAATTCTCTGTCTGGAGGGGGGATTGTTTTCTGTCTTATTTATTTTGTTTTCTTTCTTGTTTTTGTTTTTTGGTTTTTTTTTTTGGTGGGAGCGGTTGTTATGCTCCTATTTAATTACTTTTTAATTAGTTTTTATATTTTGTTTTAAAGAAACATTTAAAGAATAAATTTTGAGCGAAGAAAAAAAATTTAACCCCAAAAATAATGACAACATTTTTTTGAATGATGCCCAAAGGAGAAATATGAATGGACGAAGAGTTATAACTCAGACTCATTTCGGATGCGTAAATGTCAATTAAACTTAATGAAGTCATTTAGACACTTCAAAGTGAATTTTCCCACAGCAAAGGATCTCGCGGTTTAACAACCCCAAAGCTGTTGTAAAAACTCTGACAGCAACCGATTTTTCTTTTGTCTTACTGTTTATTCTTTTTATTTTTTGGAGGGGGGGGCTTTCAGATTCTAGACCTTTGATGATATTTTCTGAAATAATTTTTTATAAAAATACCTAACCACCATGTGTATTATAGAGACTGTTGGGTTGTTATTATTTCACTCTATTCGAATTTTTCATACCTGTGGTTAACTAAAGTGACAGTAAGTCTCCTCGTGTCTCCAGGACTCTTCTGAGTATTCCAGCTGATCTCAATAATGCTGTAGTCTCGATGGTCTCGATCCTTCCTCTGATTTCCACTTCGTCCAGACTCTTTTCCAACCAATTGGGGATTGTTCCAAGGGCCCAAATTACAACTGGTTTTCTCAGTTCTCTGGCAAGGTCCAAGTATTTGTCGATCTTTTCGCTCTCTTTCATTTTCATTCTGTGATCGGCCGGGACGGCAAAATCCACGAGATGACAAGGCTTCTTCTTCTTGTCAATCAAAACTAGGTCTGGTCTCCTAGCCGGGATTATATTATTATTATTATTATTATTATTATTATTATTATTATTATTATTATTATTATTATCGAGTTTTTCACAACTGCCATGGAGGGTGGGTCACTGGAGTTTGAGAGACAACAAGTCTCCTCAGATCTCCAGAACTCTCCTGAGTTATTGTTATGAAGGTCTTTTCACAACCGCTGCTGGTTCACTGGATGCTGAGTGAAAGTGTCTCCTCGGGTCTCCAGTACTCTTCTGGGTATTCTAGCTGATCTTAACAAGGCTGTTGTTTGAATGGTCTCAATCCTTCCTCAGATTTCCAATTGCTCCAGACTCTTTTCTAGATCCTTTTAGACCGTTCCCAGAGCCCCAATTACGATTGGTACGGCCTTTACTCTCATGGTTCACAAATGGATTATTATCATTATTATTATTATTATTATTATTATGAGTTTTTTTCACGCCTGCTTAGCCGGTGGTTCACTGGAGGCTGAGTGACACCAACTGTCCTCGGGCCTCGTGGACTCTTCTGATTATTCAAACCGATCCCAACAGTGCTGTAGTTTGAATGGTCTCGATTCTTCCTCTGATTTCTAGTTCACCCAAATTATTTTCCAGAGATCTCGGAACCTTTTCAAGGGCACCAAATACAATTGGTATGACCTTCATCTTCATTTTCCACAGTTTTCTCAATTCTGGCAAGGTCCATTGATATAACCACAGCCTGAATGATTTGTCGCTTTAGATTGTCAGCGAGATCTGATTCCCATATATATATATATATATATTCTTAAAATTAGAATTACTCGATGCCCCTCTAATTTTGTCTCGGATGACAGTAAAAGGCGGATATTGATCTGCAACACTCATGTCTCCAGGACTCTCCTGAGTATTCTACCTGATTTCAACAATGCTGCTGTCTGGATGGTCTCAGTTATTCTTCTAATTCCCAGTTCCCCAAGTCTCTTTTCTACGGTTGTGGGGGCCCATTTACTGGGCACCAATTACAATTGGTATCTTTTCACCCTCATATTCCCCAGTTTTTTTTTTTCACTTCTCTAGCATGGTCCAGGTATTTGTCTATCTTTTCGTTTTCTTTCTTCCCTGCCACTGTGATTATTATTATTATTCACTCCTTTTGAGTTTTCACACCAGTGTTAGCTGATGGTCTTTCACTGGAGTCTGAGTGACAGCAAGTCTCCTCAGGTCTCCAGGACTCTTCTGAGTATTCTGGCAGATTGTAGCAGTGCAGTGTTCTGAATGGTTTCAATCCTTCCTCTGATATCCAGACTTTCCAAACCTTTTTCTAATCCTTTTGGGACTGTTCCAAGTGCACCAACCACAATTGGTATCACTTTCACTTTCATATTCCATAACTTTTTCAGTTCTCTGGCAAGGTCCAGATATTTGTCCATTATTATTATTATTATTATTATTATTATTATTATTATTATTTTCATTCCTTTTGGGTTTTTCACATCATTGGCTGATGGTATTTCACTGGAATCTGAGTGACAATATATATCCATTATTGCCACTCAACTATATACTTAAAAAATTGGCACTCCAAAGTGGAGTGTTGAATGTCATGGACTGCTCAGTCATAAGGATTCCGTCTTTAAGCATCAAGTGTCGCCACCCACTCTTTGCTTTTGTACACATGATTTAAATACGTTCCAAAACAACACGCGGAAATTCATGTAAGGCTAAAGGAGGCGCGTGGTGTAATGGTTAGAGTCGTAAGAAATGTACTCGTCGACCCGAGTTCAAATCCTAGACGAGGCTGTCTACATTTCACATAGCGCTAATACCCTTGGAAAGGGTATACATCCAACTACTCTCCCTGCGGCTATGGATAAATAGTAGGGTGGACTGGGCTCTTTAACTTTGAGTAGGTAGCTCAGTCGGTAGAGTGTTCGGCTGGGAACCTCAGGGTTCCTGGTTAGATACCGGCCCACGCTATCTCAGCATATGAGTAGCACAGTGATCTGTGCAGTAAAGTGAGGAACTGACTGTAGGTGTGGCGCTCTGACCCAGACGTTAAAAAACAATTTCCTTGGTCTAGCGCTAGTGAACAGGGGATAGACTTACTCGCAGTCTGGCTGATACCGACTTTAGGCTACCCCGACGATCGACGAAGTAACCAGTCTATAAGAAGGAAAACTCTGAATTCAAATCTCTAAAACTCCGCTAAAGAAATTAAATATTTGCTTAACTTGAAGAAGGGGGTTAACATGCTGCTTGAAAACCAATGGTAGCAGTTGCATCTTAAAATGTATTGTACATTATATATATATATATATATATATATATATATTATACAATACATTTAAGGTGCTATTGTTACATTGGTTTTCAAGCAGCATGTTAACGCCCTTCTTCAAGTTAAGTAAATATATATATATATATATAATATATATATATATAATAATATTATCCTCCAGCTATAAATAAATAGTAGGGCATACTGAGCTCTAACTCCGCTTAAGAAATTGACCTTGTATCACATCTGCTCGTGCGGAGGGGTTGGTATATATATATATATATATTATATATATATATATATATATATATTGTACACTAATAATAAATAATATACCTCTTACACACGTAATCGAGCACTTTATTTTCAATTCTCCAATACTAAACAAGGACTACCTATATATATAATATATATATATATATATATATATATAATATATATATATATATATATAGGCTAAGTTCTAGTAACCCTTATTATAAGTGGATAAGCGTTTTGTACAATATTCTGATTTCCTTTTCTCAGATCTGAAGCCCGTTCAGTAGTATGTTGTCTTCATTACAAAATATACGACTGATTGTAGTGAAAGAGAAATCGCCGGTGCCGGGGTTGAGAGGGGGGTATATATTTCCCACCCGACCTTTCCACCCCGCCCCTCAAAGTGGCGGCCAAATCGCCTTGATCGAAGAGGTAAGACCTATAAACGAAAATTGGTCTGTCTAATCACCATCGCTCGGAGGCGATCGATCTGAAATCAAAACGGCAAGCTGAAGAAGAAGAAGAAGAAGAAGAAGAAGAAGAAGAAGAAGAAGAAGAAGAATGGGAGAAGAAGAGGAGGATAAGAATGAGGAAGAGGGGAGGGGAGAGAAGGAGGAGAAAGAAGAAGAGAAGTAGGAGGTCGTTATCAGATCTCGACTTTGGCCTTTTCGCAATCCAATCCACTTCAATTTCCCGCCCGGGGGTGGGAGTAGTCTTGGCGGCAGCGGCGGCGGTGTGGTGTGGTGGTGGTGGGAAGGGTGGGTCACGTGACTGGAAACCTCATTTATCAGAACGATTGAGAATCTAATTGGTGCGACGGCTGACCCAAAGCGAAAATCATTTTCGTGATAATACAAAAGTTTCCTGTCATTAGTGAGAATCGATGTCCCGATCATCATCATGGACCGTGTCGGTACTAAACTAATTGCCGGCGGGAGTTTTTATCCTTACTTTTTGAAATCAAACTTTTAATTCTCTAATTCTACAGAAGTCCTTCGTTGACGGAACTAGTCAGTAGATAAATTTAAATTTAAAAAAAACAACAACAGTGGGGCTTTCAAAGAAAATTTGGAACGACATTAATCAGGTACGACTGAAGGGTTGGTCCCCGTGGTGTAGTAGCTAACGTATTGGACTGACTTCAGAATTGGAACTTCACCACTAAATGTAGTTTAACGCCATACACAGGACACTAAGACCATCAACTACCGCCTTCAAGCATATATATTATATATTATATATATATATATATAATCAATGTAATATTATGGGTTTACACACACAACACCCACACCATATAATATATATATATATATATATATATATAATCAATTGTAATATTCATGGATTTGGACTCATAACTTAGTTTTCATGATTATATATATATATATATATATTATATATATATATAATATTACAAATCCATAAATATTACAATTGATTATAAATCTGCTCTGCTTTATTAGCATTGAGCACCTTTTCATGCTAATACTCATTTTATCATTCATTCTCTATTCCTTAATATTATATATATAATATATTATATATATAATATATATATATACCAACCCTTTCTGCAGGATGCGACACAAGGTCAATTTCTAAAGCGGAGTTTAACAGGCTTGAATTCAGTTTTCCTTCTCTTAGACTGGTTTCCTAGCCAAGGCTAAAGAGCCGAGTCTGTCCTGCTATTTACCCATAGCTGGAGGAAGAATTGAATTTATACCTTTCCCAAGGGCATTAGCGATATGTGAAATACGAACAGCTTCGTCCAGGAATTGAACTCGGGACGACGAGTCCATTTCCTACGATCGATTCTTACCATTAGACCACGCGCCTCTAGCATATATATGATAAAAAAGGGTTGAGTATTTGGTATAAAGGCAACAGCGTAGTATCAATCAAATCATGCAGGTGCTAGGGCTTGATGTAACCAGCGGCCAAAGAGGAGTGTTGAAGGTCATGGGCTGTGCAGCCATCAGGATTCCGTCATTAAGCATAATGTGTCGCCATCCACGTGTGGCGTAATGGCTAACGTGATGAACTGTGATATCGTAGTACGCGAGTTTAAACACCAATATGGCTATTACGAACACTTTCGGATTGTTACTCTTGGGAAAGATATGAACCCTCTTATCCCACAGCTATGGATTAAATAGTACCCCTGCTCCTCTTCTTTCTTTCTTTCTTTCTTTCTTTCTTTCTTTCTTTCTCGGCGTTGCTTCTTTCTTTCTTTCTCGACTTTCCTTCTTTTCTTTCTTCTTTCTTTCTCGACGTTGGAATTCTTCTTTCTTTTCTTTCTTTCTTTCCTCGACGTTGCCTTTTTCTTTTTTCTTTCTTTCTTTCTTTCTTCTTTTTATCTCGACTTGGCCTTCTTTCTTTTTTTCTTTCTTCTTTCTCGACGTTACCTTGTTTCTTTCTTTCTTTCTTCTTTCTTTCTTTTTATCTCGACGTTTGCCTTCTTTCTTTTTTTCTTTCTTTCTTTCTCGACGTGCCTTCTTTCTTTCTTTCTTTCTTTCTTTCTTCTTTCTTTTTTCTCGAACGTTGCCTTCTTTCTTTTTTTCTTTTCTCGACGTTGCCTTCTTTCTTTTCTTTCTTTCTTTCTTTCTTTCTTTTTTCTTTTTATCTCGACGTTGCCTTCTTTCTTTTTTTCTTTTTCTTTCTCGACTTTGCCTTCTTTCTTTCTTTCTTTCTTTCTTTCTCGTCCGTTGCCTTCTTTCCTTTCTTTCTTCTTTCTTTCTTCTTCTTTTTATCTCGACGTTGCCTTCTTTTCTTTTTTCTTTCTTTCTTTTTTCTCGACTTTGCCTTCTTTCTTTCTTTCTTTCTTTTATCTCGACTTTTTGCCTTCTTTCTTTCTTTCCTTTCTTTCTTTCTTTTTTATCTCGACGTTGCCTCTTTCTTTTGTTCTTTCTTTCTTTCTCCGACGTTACCTTGTTTCTTTCTTTCTTTTTTCTTTCTTTTTATCTCGACGTTGCCTCTTTCTTTTTTTCTTTCTTTCTTTCTCGACGTTGCCTTCTTTCTTTCTTTCTTTCTTTCTTTCTTTTTATCTCGACGTTGCCTTCTTTCTTTTTTTCTTTCTTTCTTTCTTTCTCGACTTTGCCTTCTTTCTTTCTTTCTTTCCTTCTTTCTTTCTCGACGTGCCTTCTTTTCTTTTTTTCTTCTTTCTTCTTTTTATCCCGACGTTGGCTTTCTTTCTTTTTTTTTTCTTTCTTTCTTTTCTCGACTTTGCCTTCTTTTTTTCTTTCTTTCTTTCTTTCTCGACGTTGCCTCTTTCTTTCTTTCTTTCTTTCTTTCTTTCTTTCTTTTTTTTTAATCTCGACGTTGCCTTCTTTCTTTCTTTCTTTCCTTTCTTTCTTTCCTTTTATCTCGACGTTGCCTTCTTTCTTTCTTCTTTATTTCTTTCTTCTTTCTCGACGTTGCTTTCTTTCTTTCTTTCTTTCTTCTTTCTTTCCTTTTTTTTCTTTCTTTCTTTCTTTTATCTCGACGTTGCCTTCTTTCTTTCTTTTTTTTTTCTTTATTTCTTTCTTTCTCGCGTTGCCTGTCTTTCTTTCTTTTCTTTCTTCTCGACGTTGCTTTCTTTCTTTCTCTCTTTCTTCTTTTATCTCGACGTTGCCTTCTTTCTTTTTCTTTCTTTCTTTCTTCTTTTTATCTCGACCGTTGCTTTCTTCTTTCTTTCTTTCTCGACGTGAAGGTATTGGGAATAACCCACGAAGAAACCAAAGCCAATATAATATTTTAATACTCGTGTTCCTTAATTGTAGCAACGTTTATCATCTTCAACATCCACTGGTTTAAAAATGTGACCGTCCAAAATCGTCCAAGAGGAAATTGCAAAAATGTAAATCTATTATCTAGTGTTGCTTTAATCGCCGAATTCTTATTTTTTGAGGTGTCGTCAACTTAGCTAAATGATGGGCCTTCCGTTTTTATTTAGGAAAGAAAGAAAGTGAAGGAAAGGATATGATACCCAGAAAAACATAATAAGAGAGGGTGAACACGCGAAAGCGATAACACTATTATTTCAAATCGAACATAATGAAAATAAGGGAAAGGAAAGAAGGTGTGGAGAGGTAGGAGTTAAATCAGATTATTTTCCGGTTAGCTCAGTCGGTATAGCGTTCGGCTAGAAACCATAAGGTTCCTAGTTCGATCCCAGCCCTCGCCAACTCAGCCGTATGAGAAACAGTGATCTCTGCGGTAAAGTAAGGAGCTGATGGTAGGTGTGGCACTCAGCTCAGTTTGGCTAAAATAATCTCCCTTGTCTAGCAATGGGGAGAAGAGGATAGACTCCCCCGGAAGTTTGGTTGATCCGGACATTAGGCCGCCTCGACGACGACTTTTTTACCATATTGACTTTTTAGGTAAACATATGGAAACGTGTAATAATTAGATTATCATACTGTGGTATTCTGCAGGTTCTACTAGTCTCGTATTAATGATAAACGTTTAATAAATGCTGTTATAATCATACAAACACTGTGTGAAATGACCAGTTCAGCCTCATTCATTTAAAGAAACTTGTAAACCACTCCAACCGGAAGTTTTAATGACGAAGATAATTTATAAGAGAAGGATCTTCCTAATTAATTTTCACTTTTTGAATCCTTTTCAGATTCAGCAAGATGGCCTCATATTTTGAAATAGTTTTATTAACGCCTTATAAAACATCGTATATATAGAGAGAAAGACAGAGGATAGATAGATGAATAGTCAGAAGATGCTATCATTTTTAAATAGTTTTTTATAGAGCCTTTATACAGCATAGATAATAGAGAGAATACAGAGAGAGATGATAATAGCAAAAAGATGCCTCCAATTATTTTTTAGATAGTGTTATATAGTCCTTATAAAACATCGGTATAATAATGAGAGAAAAAAACAGAGAGATATGAGAGATGTATAGTCAGAAAGATGCCTCATTATTTTTAGATAGTGTTATATAGTCATTATAACATCGGTATATTATAGAGAGAAAGACAGAGAGAGAGATATATATGATATAGTCCAGAAAAGATGCCTCATTTATTTTTATAATAGTGTTATAAGCCTTTATAATAACATTGGGTTATATAATACAGAGAAAGAACAGAGAGATAGATAGATGGATAATAGTCAGAAAAGATGCCTCATTTTTTTCAATAAGTGTTATATAGCCCTTTATAAAACATTCGGTATATAATAGAGAGAAAGACAGAGGAGATAGATGATGATAATAGTCAAGAAAGAATACCTCATATTTTTCAATAGTGTTAAATATTGCCCTTATAAAAACATCGGGGTAATATAATAGAGAAGAGAAAACAGAGAGAGAGATAGATGAAAATAGTCCAGAAAGATGCCTCATTTATTTTTTAGTAGTGTTATATAGCCCTTATAAAACATTGGGTCATTATTAGAAAGAGAAAACAGAGAGAAGAGATAGAATGATAATAGTCCAGAAAGATGCCTCATTATTTTTAGATAGTGTTATATAGCCCTTATAAACATCGGTATATAATAGAGAGAAACCGAGAGAGAGATAGATGATAAAGTCGAAAGATACTATTATTTTTAAATAGTTTGATATAGGCCCTTATAATACATCGGGTAAAATATAGAGAGAAAGACAGGGAGAGAGATAGATGATAGTCCAGAAGATGCCTTATTATTTAAATAGTTTTTTATACAGCTTATAAAACATTGGGTATATATATAGAGCGAAAGAACAGAGAGATACAGAAGAGAGATGATAATAGTCAGAAAGATGCTCTTTATTTTTAGATAGTGTTATATAGCCTTTTATAAAACATTGGGTATATAATAGAGAGAACAAACAGAGAGATAGATAGATGATAATAGTCAGAAAGATGCCTCATTATTTTTAGATAGTTTTTATAGCCCTTATAATAACATCGGGTAATAATGAAAGAAAGACAGAGAGATAGATGATAATAGTCAGAAAGATGCCTCATTATTTTTAAATAGTGTTTATACAGCCCTTATAAACATCGGGTAATAATAGAGAGAGACAGAGAGATAGATAGATGATAATAGTCAGAAAGATGCTCATTATTTTTAAATAGTATTATATAGCATTTAAAACATTGGGTATATAATAGGAGAGAAACAGAGAGATAGATAGATGATCTAGTCAGAAAGATGCCTCATTATTTTAGATTGTGTTATATACCCTTATAAAACATCGGGTATATAATAAGAGAGAGACAGAGAGATAGATAGATGATATAGTCAGAAAGATGCCTCATTATTTTAGAATAGTGTTTATATAGCCTTTATAAAACATTGGGTATATAATAGAAGAAAAGATAGATAGATATATGATAATAGTCGAAAGATGCCTCATTATTTTTAGATAGTGTTATATAGCCTTTATAAACATCGGGTATATAATATAGAGAGAAAACAGAGAGATAGATGATGATAGTCAGAAAGATGCCTCATTATTTTAAATAGTTTATATAGCCCTTATAAACATCGGGTATATAATAGAGAGAAAGACAGAGAGATAGAAGGGGAGAGTAAGAGAGAAAATAAAGAAAGAGAATTATAGATAACGATATATCTCGAATACGGAATCAAAATAGCACCTGTCGTAAAGCCATTAGAACAAGCTAATCTCACAGACTATTGGTAGTGAATTTGATCCTCCATGTAACGCTTTGATGATAAATCATAGCAGACACCAGGGATTTCCCCTTTTAAGCGTAACTGGAATGTTGAGCCCATGGGACGGATCAACAGTGCCAACTGGAATCATGATTCAAATCCGACTGATAAGTGGAAATTTGTATTCAAAGTTACCTGGCTCCTTTGAACAGCTGAACGTGTCTCTTTGGCTTGTCTGTCTGTCCTGTCTGTCTGTCTATTCTGTTTTTTTTTATCTGTTCCTCAACTTATTCATACAGACAAGCAAATAAACCAGGAGTAGAGTGGAGAATAATAAAAAAGGGCGGGGCCAAAACGGAAAAAAAAAAAAAACTCCAACGTTTCCTTACTTAGAAACTGCACTCACATAAAGGAAGAAACCCCTGTATATGTGCTTACAAGAGAAACTAAAATAGCAGAATGTAGAGACCCAGGGAGATATTGAACTCGCGATCTGAGTTTGACAAACAAGTGTAGGCATTTGAAAAAAAGCATAAACTGGTGCCAGGTAAAGGTTCTGGCATTAGGTGGCCAAATAGCCAAAGGGTATCCGTGCTATCTGACCCTGATGATGATGACGCACACACAACTATTTCTTTATGGAAAAAAACTCCTAGAATGTTAAATATGTGTTTAATGAACAGTTTCGTTGTACTTGTTTGACACGGTTTGTATTCTTGAAACAATACGATCCATTCATTCTTCATTTCTAATCTTGTAAATACAGCTTTGAACCCGGTAATTTTTTGAACACATCTTGTATTCTGAAAAACAAATAATGAATGGAACGTTATTTTTTTCGAGAATACACGGTGTATTAAAAAGTAAAAATTCTCAATACTTTTAGACATTCTATATATATATATATAATATATAATATATATATATATAATATTAAATAATATATATATATAATGGTTAGAAGCCTGCCATGTCAGCTTTGCAGAGTTCATCACACACAAAAGCGGTCTTCTGTCTATAGCTCCGCTGATGAGGCTGAAATGTAACATACAGGATTGATTTTTCTCGATTTGTTTAGCCTTACATTTGAATAGGTATTCCCGCCTAATTTCATTAATTATTAATAATTAAATTTTCAAAAATTAGGTAGGACTTCATTAAGCACATATTCTCCCAAAAATTGTCGGCTAAAAAAAAAAAGACAATATCAAAACTACATCGTCTGTTGTTTATTTCCTCATATATATATTATATATAATATATATATATATCTATATATACGTTTTTTAAAGCAAATGTATAATAATTCCAACTGTAGTTTCTTGCCGTAGCAATCTTCAGGGAATTATTCTTATTCCACCATCTACTTTTATTTAAATCCGGGTTGTACCCATTTCTTAAATACGTGGGTGTGCCACCCTACGTAATGCCAGGACCTACCTGGCACAAGTTTATGCTTGTTGTTCAAATGCCTACACAGATCGCGAGTTCAAGATCCTCTCTGGGCCTCTAACATCTGCTATTTTTAAAGTTTCTCTGTAAGCAAACAGCATCAGGGGTTTTCGTTTCCTTTAATGTGAAGGTGCCCTTTTTTTATGATTCTCCGCTCTACCCCTGGATCCCTACCATGCTTTTCCTTTAATCCCACACGTATTTTGGGCCAGTGTTTTGCTTCTCTTAAATGATAAGCTTATTGCTGTGATATCACTATTTTTCAGCAAATATAGGCACTGCCATAATCTGCATGTTATGCTTATCTGAGCTGAGGACAGACAAACAACAAAAATGAACCCTGATTTGGTATGTACCAAGCATAATGCACACTCACAACACAAACACCCCATAAAATATAATATAATATAATATGTGTGTGTGTGTGTGTGTGTATATATATATATATATATATATATATTATATATATATGGGGGTGTTTGTGAGTGAGTAATGCATTTCATGTGATGACTACATATTCACACTGTATCCAAAGGAAATGAAAAAGCAGAAAAAAGCAACTTCAAACAGATATGAGCAAATCTAAAATCCCATATCAGATCTGAACTAACCATAAACAAAATTTATATAGACAAATGGCAGAAATCAAGGGACCAATCAGACCCCCAAAAAAAAACTCCACGAAATACAAGAAGCTATTGGAAGAGTTCCAACAGGCCACATAGTATTAGAAGAGAGGAAGTACACTCGCCAGAAATGCGTATTGGGCACACCACCATTACCCATTCGTACCTGTTAAAGGGGAGTGCCCCAGTGTGCCCAACTGCAAAGTACAACTTACAACCAACATACCTTTCTAAATGTAAAGCCTTAAACAATCCCGCATATTACTAATAAGAAGAAACCTGAAAGGGAATCTTAAGAATAACAAACCCTGAAAAATGGTGAGGTTCCAGTTTTGAGCCTGGGAATGGTGGGAACACCTCTTCTCAACATTGCTCCCTGGTCCACTCTGACGCCGAGTGGTAGTACTGTTAGGATCCATCTATGGGTTCAAATCAGAAAATGTATTTATAAAAAATTGTATTATCCAACTAAGAAATTGAATTTATTTTCAAAAACTTTAATCGGCATTAATGACCCAATGAGGTGAATAAGCCGTAAAACAAACCAAAGCAAAGCGAAAGAAAACCTGAAAACATTTTAAATTTTTCTAAAAATAAGCCAACCTTTTCAACAGATATAACAAAACATAACCGAATATCTCCATAGAAACCACAACTTTAAAAGACTAGAATCCAAAATAACCTTTTTGGCATTTAAAATGACCCATAGAGGTTTTTGCCGTTAAACAAAACTCAAACTCAAACAAACTTTTCTTATGGAAATTAAACTTCTAGATGTGTTATATTGTTATAATGACCAGAATTTTGATGATCCTCATTTTTTTTTCCGGCAAGCGTGAAGTTGTGAAGAGACTCGTTGTGTCCAACGGGAATCAACAATCAGTGTTCATAAGCGGCAAGAAAAGTGGACATATTCCTTGACCTAGGATAGTCTACTTGAAAATTCACGCTATTCACAACACAACGAAGCCAAAATAAATGCAAACTCTCTCTTCTAGCTGATACTAGAAACTGATATATATATTATATATATATATATATTATATATATAATATTATATATATATATATATATATTTATAATAAAAGTTTATATGTATCCAATTGTATATAATATATACATTATATATACTAGCAATATATACACCCTCCGGGGTCAAGTACTTAAGTTAATGTAATAAAATATCATATTAAATTAAGAAATAAGATGAAAAAAAAAAATTGCAAACAGAGGGGCTATAAATCAAAAAAATAGAAAACTGACTTACTCTTCCCTTCACTTCCGTCTTTTCATTACTAAAATTTGTCTTAATTTAACTATTTAGTTACATGAGAAGTAAAGAATAAAATTACAGTTATTTCTTCTTGTAAATAATTTTCTTTTAAAGATTATCTCCGAGCTTTTGCTCATATTCATTAAGATAAAATAAACAAGTAGAAATCAATAAATAGCCAAGCCATATTTTATTAAAATCAACATTTTAATATCAATATGCAAATAGGCTTCCCTGTTCATAACTGTATGCCACATTTTGGTTGTATATATAAATACAATCACATGTTATGTAGTATGTAGATATGTCAACAGTATAATCAATGGTAAACATTTTATTAATAATTGAAGGTTTAAAGAATGAAACCATTGGATAATTTGAACGTAAATAATTAAGGGAATTGTGACTTGAGTAGTGATTATAGTTTCGGTTACAGACAGAAAAACACAACAAATCTCCATTATAATAAGATATAAGTTTAATACGTATCATTATATATATATATATATATTGATATACCATATATGTATATTTCAACATAAGTACATAGGTATATATGCTTATATAAAATTATATATAATAGATGTATATATATATATATATATATATTACATTATATATATAAATATGTAATATATAGATACTAGAAGGCGGGTTAGCTCAGTCGGTAGG
>CM042160.1:5518627-5523627 GCA_023376005.1 Doryteuthis pealeii
TTTTATCATTCCTCTTAAAAATTGTGGACGGATAAAATTGGTGTTCTTTTACGGCATGGGAGTGGCTCGAAGTTTATCACCTCGGTCTTCAAATTACTTCAAATTACGCCCAGTAAACATTATCTAGTTCTATTTACGTTATTTATTTGTGTTTATTTAGTCTTAGTGTTAAAGTTGCATCTAGAATGTGTCTGGGGTGATATGAAATCAGGTTTATTAGATTTCACTGCCAGAGCAGCAGCACAACCTATGTGGAAAATTTCAAAGGGAGGTGCGTGGTATAATGGTTAGAGTCGTCAGAAATGGACTCGTCGACGCTAGTTCAAATCCTGCACGAAGCTGTTTGCATTTCACAAAGCCCTTTGGTTCTTTTTTTTTTTTGTCTGTGGTAAATTGTGTAAAAAAAATTGAACACCAAAATGTTAGGGTTTAGGTTAGTTTAATGGGAAAATAATAAATTTGGGTTCTGTTTTTTCTGGTCACCCTGTAATAGTTAATCAACTAGGAAATAACCGTTTATTCTCTACATTGTCGTTTAACTCTTTGCCTACCAAAATTTCCCCACGGCTCTACCAATTTTCCTTGCTATTCTTCTTTTTTTTTTTACCTTTTTGATGGGATATTTCTCTTCTCCTCAGAAATCACTCTATTCAAATAAAGATGACAGTATAGAATTTTATTCTCGATGTAGATCGCACAAGCAGAGAGTGATAGTGTTATATAGTCATTGTGCATATATAAACAAGAGTGATAGCGAGAGTCTTCGGGTGATAGAGAGAGACAGACAGACAGACAGATAGAGTTGTGACTTACTTGCTTTATTTCTATCTTCTCTGGTCGGCCGTTCTGTCGTCTAGATTCTAGCTGAGCTTCTAAGTTCTGGCTGTTTTTAACTAAGGGCTTCTTTTCAAGCTACGCATTAATTAACTACGACTTTGTGCTTGATCAAAGATTTTATTACTGCCCATTTTGATTCACCGCGCAGTTTGAGCGACCCTCACAGAACACGCCTATTCTGCGTGCCATTTAAGTTGAAACTGATTACCTAACTAGTCAAATCACGTGACGTGCGAGATTCCTGTTTTTATCAACGGCCTGGTATTTTTCCAACGGAAACCTGCCCATCTACGCTCTGATTTGAAGGTCAATGGCTTCTCATTCTACAGGTGTTTGTCACATAAATTATGCTTTCACATAAATTATGCAACAATAGTCAGATACTTCAGAGCACAAATTGATGTTTAGTAAGTGACACTCTTTATGCCAGTAGGGAAAAGAAAGAAAGAAAGAAAGAAAGAAAGAAAGAAAAGAAAGAAAGAAAGCAGACGGATTGACTAACCCACTCATCGGGTATGTGCGGGTTTACTCTCACTTTCTTCCTTTTCTCTCAGAACGTGACGTTATATATAACTGGTGGCATTAAAGAATACGACAATACAGATTCACACCATATAAAAATAGGAGTTTAATAGGTGCTTCGACTAATGAAAAACACACTGGAATAAGCGTTTTGAATACCAAAGAGATTAATTGATCTGGGTAAGCATTTGTGTATATTACAGTAGGATAATAAAAAAATCGAACTGTGATCATATATTTTGGGGCACTGGTGTTTACATAATGGTATCAATTACACGGAATGCCTGTAGGATGTGAAGACCCCCCCCCTTGTTGCAATGGACAGGGGACACAATTGGTGTGTTACCTCTGACAGCTGGAGGGCGTAAGCGAAAAAAATGATTTTGGCGGTAGTGCCATTTATACCACCGGTCGCAACGGCACCCCTAATTGTTTAACGGAAGAACCGTTGAAATAATAGGAAATAATCCCTACACGATGGTGAGGCTCCAGTTCTGGAGCAATGGGAAATGCGGAGTATCGTTTTATTACCATTACTTCCAGGTTCACTTTGACATATATACATCTCGTCAGGCCGAACATATGCGCTAATGTTTACGTTATTTTTTGGGAGTTTGGCTGGAATCTGACTGAACATAAACACAATTCACTTACTGATAAGCCGGCTTGCCGTAGCCAACAAACAAAACAAACCGATACGAACATCAACAACAACGCGTTAATCACATTATTTCATGTATTGTTCATTTCTAACCCTTTATTTAGTCCACGGGGATATCCTGTTCTCATTCCGCTAACCATAACTGAGGTAGGAGTTGTGTTAATTATTTTTCTAACTGCCTTCACCCAGGATCCAGAGATAACTGTCACTTAGAACTGTCTTAATCTAACTACCTTATTCATTGGCCATGTGTCCAATTGGAATGTGAATTTTGAAAACTTATAAACCTAATGTCTTGATTTGGCTAGAATATCTACCTATTTACTCATGTATGATTTTTTACCTAGACTCATATTGTATTTTTTTTCTCAATCTGATCTAGCCTTCTTAATTATGGGTTCCCATATTGTATTCATTTCTATGCTCGGTCTACTTAACAGCCCAGTACAGCCTATCATATGTGCTGATTCTTTGAAGCGTCTTCTCTTCCAATGTTCTTCTCTATCTATTATTCCCACTTCATCCCATAAGGGCAGATGGTTTCCCTTTTCATTCCATATATGATCAGCCATACCCGACTTTTCTATTTCTCCTCGGACCACTGCTTTACGATGTTCTTCTAGTCTTACTTTCAGTGGGCGGCATGTTTCACCTTTGTATTCTTTGCCATGGTAAATACAGCTTTAGTCTTCAATCTTTTTGAACACACCTCGTATATGTCAACATGAGTTATTCGTTTTTAACGAAACAACGTAAGAATGTTGCAATGTTTAAAACATATTCTATTACATAAAAGACCAAGTTGGAAAGCAGATGTGTGGTTCGTCTTGCTTTGTCTCTTTCTTTCTCTGTCGTCTTTGTTTTAGAAAAAAATGCATTTTTGGATATACAGGGTGAGTCAAAATGCACGCAAATTATAAAGTCTTTATTAAATGTATATTAAATCATATTAAATGAAACTAAATGTAATCAAAAGAAAGCAGAATTAATGGGGTTTGTAACATTACAACAAATGCTCAATTATACCACCTTCTTCTTCAATCACCAGCTCTGCTCGTTTCACCAAATTATTCACGGCACGACCAAGTTCATCACAGGAAACTTTATTTACCTCTGAAATGATGCGATCTTTGAGCTCATTAAGATTGTTAGGCCGAAATTGATGGAATACGCGGGCCTATAGCATGCCCCAAAAATAGAAGTCCAGTGAGTTGAGATCAGGCGACCTTGGTGGCCACGGTGTTCCGTATCCTCGACCAATCACACGATGTTCTTGAAATTTTGAAGCCAGAAAATCTCGAGCCAACAACGAATAGTGGGGAGGAGCTCCATCGTGTTGAAAGACAACAGTCCTCATTTGACGCTTTATATTGTTTCTATAACATATATAAAAGTAATGTTAACTAATATACGATTGGTGGAATAATTTTGAACAATATAAATTTGCGTGCATTTTGACTCACCCTGTAAATCATTCTTCCCTTTCCCCGGTATTTTCAGGCGAATTTGTGCATAGACTTCACAAGTGCGCGGTTGTTTTAAAATCTGTTCACACATTTCAAGTAAATTTGTCAGATCTAATTTAAATTCAAAGTTAAAATTGAATAAAGTTCAATTTGGTTTGAGTTTGCATAAGCCTCTATACAATTAAGTTCAAAATTATGTTACCATAATAAATTTGATTTTGGCTTCTTTGTTTAATGGCATATCAAACCTTTGTGGGTTATTTAACTCTTTGCCTACCAAATGCTGTACCAAATTTGCTTGATATTTTTTATTTGGTGGGAGAGCCGCTTTGAGCGGTTTAAAGTGTGCAAAGAGTTAATGCTCAAAGCCATCATTGTAGAAGAAATGTAGAGGTACTATTGGACCATATGACCTTTAGGCACCCCTTTTTTATCTCGATTAAGAAAATACATGTTTTTCATTTACACCTTCAATATCCGGTTGTCTTAACAGACGATTTTTAGATTTTTTTAAATTATAAAACTAACCCCTAACTCTAACCCCTAACAAACAAACGGATATTGACGGTGTAAATGAAAAACATGTCCTTTCTTAATCTAAATCAAAAAGGGGTGCCTAAAGGTAATATGGTCCGTACTATTTAATCTGTAGCTGGGGGTGAGGGTGGTTTATACCTTTCGCAAGGTTTATTAGACCGTAAGTGAATGTAATAGCGCAACTATTGTACGAACCCGCTTACTCTTGTCACATGCTACCACGTTAGTCATTACACCACGGGGACTTCCACCCCTTAAGATAAAAGGTCAAATATCTTTTTACATAATAATACTCCGTCCCCATTTCTGTGCTAGATTTCTTGTATTATACACAACTAAATACAATGTCTGTTCAGCACAGCTGAAAATTCAAATTAAAAGTAAGATGTCTGATTTTTTTAATAAATTGTCAATAGTACTGTCGGCGGGGCTTAGAATATACTGAGTGTAATACTCCCAATAAAAAATTATTGTTGAAGGGTCGTGGTATAATTTGGGGGTGCGTGGTGTTAATGGTTAGAGTCGTAGGAAATGGACATGTCGACCAGAGTTCAAATCCTAGACGAAGCTACATTTCACATAGCGCTAATACTCTTGGGAATTGTTTGAATCCTACTACTTTCCCTCCAACGATGGGTAAATTCTCGGCCAGGCTGGGCTCTTTGACATTGGTTAGGCTACCAGTGTAGGAGAAGGAAAACTCTGAATTCAAACCTGTTGAATCCACTTGGAGTGGTCATTACTAGAATAGGCTCATTCCTAATTAGTGATCTATTTCATTAATTTATTTGATTTATTGTCCTGCGTAGGACACTAAATTGCACTTGATGTTGAGGCTCCAGTTCTAGATATCTGGGGAGTGTAGAGTACCCCTTCATTGCTAATACTCCCAAGTCTACTATAATTCGGAGTGGTAGTACCTGTTAGAGTATCATATATGGATTAAATAGATCTCTTTCAAAATTATTCATATCCGA
>CM042160.1:5533627-5535535 GCA_023376005.1 Doryteuthis pealeii
ACTAGTACCATATACTATCGCATAAAAGAGGATTTAATGTTACTGTATTAGAAAATTCGTGACGTTAACCATTTTCCAAAGTGAGAGCTCCGATGACAGTTTCGGTTCAAAACTGTCTGAGAGAGTTACTTTTTTCGTAAGGTGAAAGTTTCAAAGTAATTTTTTAATAAACTTATTTTTTTAAATCTGCTTAGAACGGACGCATTGGTTGTCACATATATTCTCATGCAATGAGGAGTTGAATAGCATATTCTAACCAAGCCAAGGTATAATTTCAAACATGCAAACTTATGCTTTCATTAAATCATCTTAAAAAAATAAAAAAATATTCTTGAGCCACGCAAACTTGGCTTATTATTATTATTACTAGTACAGAAATTAAAAAGAACTCCAAATAAATTGTTGAAACATAGTTGCCTGAAGGGTGGGAGTAAAAAAATTTTCTCAATGTTAGCGAGTTGTACCCTAAGGTATGTAAATCATCAAATTGCATTAATGATTAAAAATGAAACAATTTGAAATGGTAAACTCTAATATGTATTAAAATAACACAACTATAATAGGATATAAGATACCAGGCATGATTTATTAAACTTGTTTTAAAACAATAGGACTGTCTAATGCTGCATGTTCAAATTTTGAGTGTATTATTGATAATACAGCTCAACATTTAAAACATGGCCAAAAATCGTAGAATAAATTATAGTTCTGTGTTATGATCGATTTTGGGAAATGTGATTAAGTCCAGTGACGTAATTTTTGTTACAGACAGAAAAACGGAAAGCGATCTCATTATAACAGATTTAACACTTTGGCCTTTACTTAAACTGCTCTCGATACTAACACAAGAAATAATGATATGAATATATAGTATATATATATATATATATATATATATAGTATACAGGAACACTGCAAATATAAACGCCACAACTAATGGACGCGAATCCCATGGTTATTTCACCACGGTCGAACACATGCACATATACTAACTAGAGCTACTCACCGAACAATATAAAACCCTACAAACCGACAAAGTCCATCTTCAAAACCCCGCCCATCACGCAAAACAACGGCACCCAAGAGACGTAACATCGGATCAACTGCATCCAGAAAACCTCTAGCATAACACCGTAGGCAGAAAGGTAACAAAAAGAATGCAAACAAGGCGCTAGATGCAAATTTTACCCGCATGGGCCATAATAACACTGAAACGCGAAATAAAAATACCCTATCACGAACATAACGTCCCATGCCGCCATCACTAGCATGCAATAGCCCCAATATTGTATATTACATATGACTGCACATAATGCATAAATAGAAGGATATGTGGGAGAAACATCTCAATCTTTAGACCTAAGGAATTAATAACCACAAATCCACAATAAAGACTTCAAATGCACCCCATAGGCACGAATAGCACTTCACTGTTACAACGCCCAACCAACACAACCTTACACAACGTCCATAAATTGTAGTTTTAATAGACCGACGCATTTGCAACAACACAATCTCGAAAAGCAAGCAGAACCAAATGGAGTTTTAAAAACATAACGTCTAAATTAACGGGTGAGAAGGAGAGGAAACGCCGATATCGGAGATACTCCGATGTAGAGTAGTACAAATATTTTTTACAGACGCGATTGCTAGTAAGCTATATACAACAAATCAAACAGGAGCGGAAGTTCAAGAAGGGGAGAGTCTACACGATCCTGAATTTATGATAATACATATAAAAATAAGTGAATCAGGTAACTCCATAACACGAGTTTTCGTTTCATTTATTTTTAAATGCTTCATGAATAAGCTCAATCTTGCGAACATAGAAAAACACACACACCACGCACACTACACACAGCACACCAAAACCACACACATCACACAGCATATATATGATATAGTATA
>CM042160.1:5535635-5550635 GCA_023376005.1 Doryteuthis pealeii
TAGCGGATCCAGATGATTAGCAGGTTTTTCAAACCATATTGTAGGTGGTTATGTTAAATAGTCAATATATATATATATAATATATGTTTTGTGTGCATTTGTGTGTTTATTGTATATATGTGTATATACATATGCGTGTGTATATAATATAACTGTGTGTGCATATATATTTGTATATACATCTATAATTGCTTATATATAGAGGTATATAATATATATTACTACTATATATATATTATATATAACATATATCTATAATAATATATATATAATATATATAATATAATGCAACACCTTAAATAAAAATATATTGTACTAATACACACACGCAATAATATATAATGCTGTACGGACATGCAAAAAACAAAAACGCGAATTGCCTAAACAAAGAAAGAAACTAGTTCAAAATTTCAGTGATGATTACAAATCCTAGTCAGGAATGTAAAACATAACTTACAACAACAATCACAAGTAAATGAAAGAAAAAGGAAGAAGAAAAAGAAAAGAACAAGAAAAACAAAAACACATGAAAAAGAATTGAATTCAACACGAATCAACACAGGAATGGCGTAGGTGTCCATTTTTAAAACTGCACCTACGCGAGAGGCTGAACAGGGGCCCCAATTTGAATGGGAAAATGTCAAGACACACAAATACATATATTTTGTAACTAATACACACCACGCATATATATAATATATATAAATATATATATATAATATATAATACATACTTATATAATATATATATATATAAGTTACAGTGTATGAATACGTTATTTACAACTCCACAACACAATTTAAGAAAGATGTTAAGTTCAAAAAGTTTTGGTGTGTGGTAAATTTTTTTTTTTTTTTTTTTTTTTTTAGTGTTCGTCAGATAACGTTCGGAGGTGTAAAAAATCCGTATCATTTTCGTTTTTCATAAACAAATGTGTAAATAAATGGGAAGTTTAATCCGACAGAATCGAATTTAACATTTTGAAAAAACAATTAGTAATTATCAATTTTGCTGACAGAATCTTGTTTCGCACCGCTTAGTGAGGGTCATCAATAACAACAACAGTAACATGAAAAAGAAAAAGAAAAGAAAAGAAAAAAGAAAAAAACCCAACAAAAACAACAAAAAATGCAAAGAATATGAATCAACACGAATCAACACAAGGACGATGGCGTAGTGTCCACTTTTAAACCTGCATCTACGTGAGTGGCTGAACAGGCCAATTTTCGAATGGGAATCTCTGGTGCAGTGATTGCAAACAAAAGGTGATGCTCGCAGGAGATCTTTTCTGTGATCTAAACCGTATCCTAAGAACTCGTAACAATAAAAAAATAAAAAATCAGTTATTTGAAAATCTCAGACTGTATGTAACAGATGGATTTATTGATTGATTTTAACAACATATCAACACTTCAGGGGTTATTTCATGCATTGACGTTAGGGAATCGCGTTCATTTTACGTTTATATTTACATCTTTTGTGAGATTGCTTCATAGGCCTACGCCGCATCCTACGCATTCGCTGGCAAAACAAAGTGCCCAACACAGATGTGGACCAAGCAAATAAGAACAGCATGTTTGCCACCATCTGCGAGAGGCGTCTGTGCTGGTCTAGCCATGTCAGAAGGATAGACATAGGTCGCATCCCAAAATGGCGAATTAGTAGAAGGCTCCCGACCGGTAGGGGGGTCATCCTACGCTTTAAAGACGTTTGCAAGAAGAACATGAAGACACCACATCAACACCACACATATGGAGGTGCTGGCAGAAACCGAGCAGCTGATGCCTTCCTTGTCACACAAGGCACGAAAAGGAGTGAAAAAAGAGGGAAAAAGGCCGTCACAGAAAGAGCTCCAGCCAGCATCACTTTTTGTTTGCAATCACTGCACCAAGATTGCCACAAATATTGACATGTTCAGCCCTCGTGTGATGCAGTTAAAAATGGACACTACGCCATCGTCTCTAGCCGACGGAAAAGGATTAGATACCTAATATTATGTGCAATAGTGTAGAAATAAAATGGCTGTTATAAGTTACAGCCCACGGCCTTGAAGGATGAGTGACAAGGCTTGAGCTCAGTCCTAACCTTCCCGGTGGATACCGTGAGAATCAATGAGGAAACCCTTCCGGTTTAGATTAAATAGATTTTAGTCAGTCGGTGAGAAACCCACGACGGTGGTGAGTCGTGTTATACACGGCGGCGACTCGATCTGCGCCAGTGTAGTCTGGTGGGTGATTTCGAGAATAAATATGATCAAAGTAATCGAAGTCTTGTGATATTATCTAAACTAACAATGACAACAAATCACAGGGCTCTGATAAAGAGAAATCCCCAATGGAAGACCAGACACGAAGTCCCCAATAGAAGTCCAGACGTTAGAAGAGACACCTAGAAGAACTTTAAGATGTCAGAAGAACAGAAGAAGAATAAGATAAGAAGTAAGTAATGAGAAGGGTGTGCAACAGGATGTCAACACCTATAAAGTTTTGGTGCAAAGTTATATGATATTCAGTATTCCTGGCTAATACAAAAAAAATCTGCACACAGGTGAATGATTTCAAGTGTTCCTATCTCATAGGAAAAAATGTTGAAACATATCTATTTGACCTAAGAAATACTACGACCCAGGGTCAAAGTGGACACGTAAGTATTGCAATTACTTTCTTGAACACTAGAACTGGAGCCTCAACATCAGATGAAGCTTAGTCTCAGACGTAGAACCTTCCCTCTTTTATTGGGGGGTGGGAGGATGCTGGTCTTTCTTTCCTGCAGTGGATATAATCAGCATATTCTAAAACTAGCCGGGGTGAAACAGTGTTACAAACCAGTGAATAATATATATATTAATATATATATATATACTATATATATATATATATAATATATATATATATATATATATATAGTAAAGAAATAAGAAAAGACCAATTCTCCCAGCTCATCAGATGCGCATCTGATGAGCTAGGAGAATTAAACACTTTATCTAAGCTCCCCGAAATAGGCTATAATGCAAAATCAGCTAAGTCTTTTGTCATTTCGTCACTTATAAATTTACTCTGTGACTCTAACAATAAGGGCACACATTGAGCTCTGAAACTGCGACAGCTTGTTTAAAAAAACTCCTATGTCGTAAGGAAGATTTCTTCTCTGGACTTTTGGATTATATATATATATATATATATATATATATATATATATATAATCTAATATACCAAACTTGTTGGTAATTCCTCGCGATGAGAAAAAACCCAGTAAATAGTTTGAAAAAACTAAAAAATATACTACCAAACATCACCCGGGGAGAAAAAAAAATTGGAAAAAAGAAAAGACCAAGATAATCGTACCAACCAAAAATAATCTATTGGTACAATATTTGGCCAAAAGAAAAAACAATTTATATGTATATATATATATATATATATATATATATATATACATATAAAATTGTTTTATTCATACAAAACCGCCAGGAAACTAAAGCTAATAAGTAAAAAGTGCTCAATACCTAAGTAGAGCAAATAATAAAGATAACCTAATGAGTCAGATAAACCTACTAAAAGTTCCGCCAAGTGCTCTTCAGTGCTAAGATCCGGATCTTAGCCCTGAAGAGCACTTAGCGAAACCTTTAGTAGGTTTATCTGACTCATTAGGTTTATCTTTATATATATATATATATATATATATATATATATATATATACCTGTTGGTCGTGATGCTTAGGGGCAGAATCCTAGTGGCTGAGTTGTCAATGACTAGCAACACTCTACTTTGGCCCTTACTTAGGCTAGACGGGCGGTCGGCGAGGCCCGATCAATCGGCTGGTCACGTCAAGCCCTAGCACCTAATATGATTTTCTCATGGCAACCCCTTAACCCTTTTATTATATATATGCTAGAATTTGGTAGCTAAGGGTCTTAATGTCCTGGGTATGACGTTAAACTACATCAAGTTGTGAAGTTCCAATTCCTAAGCTCTACGGACTGTTGATTAATTGCCATTACTTCCAGGCTAACTTAGACGCGGAGCGGTAGGACCAGTTAGGATTAATTAGATAAAAAATGAGCATTAATGTGTTTAAGAAATTGATTTGGTTTGGTTTGGTTTGGCTTTACGGCATAGCAACCTCAGTGGGTCATTTAATGCCGATAAAGTTTTGAAATAAATCAATTCTTAATGGATAATACAATTTTTTTTATAAATACATTTTTCTATTTAACCCATAGATGGGACACTAACAGGTACTACCACTCCGGGTCAGAGTGGACCAGGGAGCAATGGTGATAAAGGGGTGCTCCACATTCCCCAAACCTCCAAAACTGGAACCTCACTATAAGAAATTGATTAAAAAAAATGAATACCCAACAAAATATTTTCAGCATGAAATAACCCAACAAGGGTTGGCATGCCGTAAAATCCAACAATCAATCCTAATTTCGGGGGCGCGAACATTATAAATAAATAAACCTTTTGTAAAAGATTTAACAATTAAAAAAAAAAAGGTTAAAGTCTTTGCGAATGGTACTTATATAAGATTTTCCCAACTTTTGTAAAAAAATGGTGCTGGGAACTTTTACATAGACTTTATATTGCACATATGCCCACACAGACGTGTCTGTATGCCAACACGGACTGAGTTTTGCGAAAATGCACACATTTGGTAACAGGTTTGCTCGAGCATTTCCTTTATATTAGATGTAATTTATAATGTTTCAGAAACAAATAGATATGATGATAAGGGGAGATAACTGTCGGAGCAAAACATCCACAAAAATTAAGAGGTAATGAATGTGACAGAATCCCAATTGCTTTTAGATTCTCCACTGATTTATCTTTAATCTGCAATAAATAAAGCAAAGACTTTCTCTTCCAATTTTTTTTTCTTTTTAATCCTTTGTAGTTTCTATGAAAGATGAATATTTTTTTCTTTTCTTTTATTCCGATATTCTTTTTTATTATATATATATATATATATATATATATATATATATATATATATGTGTGTGTGTGTGTGTGTGTGTGTGTGTATGTGTTGTATTCATTTTATTTTTTCTTGTTATAAAGTTAATAAAGAATTTTCTTCTTTTTTTGTAAATTAAAAAAAAAAGATGGCGTTAGTATATTACTTATTTTATATTAATTTTATTTATTTTTTAATTTTAATTTTATTTATTTATTTTTTTTATTTCATTTAACGTTTTTATTAATAATTTATTTTTTATTTTCTTAATTTTATATTTTTTATTTTTATTTTTTTTATTTTTTTCTATTTTACTTCTTTTTTGTATGTGTGAGTTCTTTCCGGTGTAAGTATCTTTTTATTCTTTTTTTTTATTTTTTTATTTAAGATGGATAAAGATCCTATTTTTTTTTTCTCAGAAAAGCGCATGACTGCAACAAGCATTACACAATATCAATGAAGGCAGGCCGCTGGGATTCGCTTCATACAAACGGGCAAATACGTTTTTTTCTTTTTTGTCCTTTTGAAAAAAACCAAAAAACTCTTTTATTTTAATTCTGCCCACATCCAGATCAGTGATTCCTCATTGTGAACCAACACAACAGAACATTATTTATTTATTTTTATTCCCTTTTTATATTTCTTTCTTCTTTCTTCCAATTCATTCTGTAAGCTGGTCCCTGCTTGTTGCTAACTAACCTCTGGCGAGAGAAGACGAGATTTTGCTCGGCTGTGACGAGATCTCAAACAATTGCTGATTTACTGGTTTTCAGCTCTGTCAATTTTCCTCCTGTGAAATTTATGTTATCTTTGTTTATATTTGCAAATGTGAATCTTTTATTTTCATATCTTCTTTCTCTTTATAGCAATGAGTTATTCGCTCGTCCGAATATGACTAGATTTTTTGTTCTTCCCCCTTTTTTTTAAACCTCTTCTTTCTTTTTATAGCTTTCTGTTCGTATCGAGGGTTACTTCTTTCAGATAATACGTTCAGCCAAGAAAGAGATCCATGAAGATAATATTAAACAAACAAACAGAAAATGAAAATTTGCTTGTCAATATTGGAGGCAGTAATTTTGTTTCATATCGGACTGTTTTCTCCTCGCATCACGGTCTCATATTTTTTTTTCTCTCCCTTGTTGCCGAGAAAATCGAATAAAGTTGACAGAGAATTAATTTTGACTAGACTCAATTGCAAACAATAAATCTCTTTCTCTCACACACGCACACGCGCATACGTTCACATACACATACACAAATACACACATACACGCTCACATACACATACACAAACACACACACATCCACACGCTCACACATATATACATACATACACACATGCACACACACACAATCACACACACACACACGCACCCCTCCACACACGCTCTCACACACCTACACAAACAAACGCACACACACGCACACTCTCACACACATACACAAACACGCACACACGCACACACACACACTCACATACACAAACAAACGCACACACACGCACACTCTCACACACATACACAAACACGCACACACGCACACACGCACACACATACACATACACGCACACATACACACACTCACACACATATACATACATACACACATACACAATCATACACACACGCATACTCCACACACGCTCTCACACACATCCACACATACGCACACACGAAGTCCTGTCGGTAGAAGTTAGAGTATGCTGACTGTATTCCCTGTAGAGGTGCAAGACCCCCTATCCCTCAAAATAGGTCTTCTGTGTACGACACTAAACTGCATTTGATTGTCAGACTCCGCTTCTGGGTATCTGGGAGTACCCCTTCATTGCCCTAGCCCTGATAGTAAGGGTTATAGAATACACCGACTGCATCTGTGCAAAGGGGTAAAAACCCCTCTCCCAATGGGGCCACTTGTTGGCCATGGGTGATGACCCATGATGCTTAAAGACGGAATGCTGGTGACATGCAACACTCTACTTACACCCTTACTTAGGCTAGACTGGCGGTTGGAGAGGCCACCTCCGATCAATCGGTTGGTCACGTCAAGCCCTAGTATCTATATGATTGTCCCGGTCATATTACCTTTATGGAATACCTTAATCTTTTTTATCATATATGTGCGAGATATATGCCTAATGGTTTAGTGTCTTGGGTAGGACGTTAAACTACATCTCGTGATGAAGTTCCGATTCTGGATCTCTGGGGAGTGTGGAGTACCCCTTCGTCACAATTACTCCCAGGTCCTCTGTCTCGTAGTGGTAGTACGTGTTAAGGTCCCAATATATGGGTTAAATAGTGTAATATATTGACTTGTCAACGATTTCTCACTGGGAACCAGGTGCTGCTCGCAGGAAATGCATGAGTGTCAAACATAGGCTTGGAAACAAAAACAGGATATGGCCTGGAACGCATTGAACTGACCTTTGGCAACCGGAAAATGCAGGTGTACATTTACACTGCGTAGGAACAGAAAATGTGTAGGTGTAGCCTATAACCAATGAAAACAATCTGCGAGGGCGAATGGTTGTGTCTACAGAAAACTGCGTAGGTGTCACGATCAAAGAGGCGTGACCCTATGAGTTGAACAATTATAAAAAGCCCTTAGAAATCTGGGTTGGGGGAATTGAGATCTAGATCGAGATCGCTGGCAGTCATAACTCCCGAAGGCTCCGCTGTGTGTGAATCTTCTGCCGACAACTCTCAGTGTACATACAATCAAAGAATAAAAATATAATTTCATATTTTTATATATACAAGTGATCCGTGTACTTTGTCGGGTGCAGGGACCGTATATATCTAACAATAGATCAAAGATCAGTTCTCCAAAAATACGCATCTAAAGAAAAATTGATTACCAAAAGCAACAAGAACTTAACGTGGTAGGGTCAGAGTCGACCTCTGATGCGTGTGAAGTTCCAAAAATAAAAATCCAAAACTAAAAAATGCTTTTTATGATTATGATTGATTGATTTTAACGGCATATCAACCCGTCCTGTGTTATTTCATCCCTAGGGGTTAAAGAATCGCCTTCATTGTACGCTCCTGATAACATCTTTTTGTATTTGCTTCTTTTGAGGATTTTCTTTTTTGCATCCAGTCCTTTCGGATATGAATAATTTTGAAAGAGATCTATGTAATCCATAGATGATACACTAACAGGTACTACCACTCCGAATTATAGTAGACTTGGGAGTATTAGCAATGAAGGGGTACTCCACACTCCCCAGATACCTAGAACTGGAGCCTCAACATCAAGTGCAATTTAGTGTCCTACGCAGGACAATAAATCAAATAAATTAATGAAATAGATCACTAATTAGGAATGAGCCTATTCTAGTAGTGACCACTCCAAGTGGATTCAACAGGTTTGAATTCAGAATTTTCCTTCTCCTACACTGGTAGCCTAACCAATGTTAAAGAGCCCAGCCTGACCGAGAATTTACCCATCGTTGGATGGAAAGTAGTAGGATTCAAACAATTCCCAAGAGTATTAGCGCTATGTGAAATGTAGCTTCGTCTAGGATTTGAACTCTGGTCGACAAGTCCATTTCCTACGACTCTAACCATTACACCACGCACCCCCAAATTATACCACGACCCTTCAACAATCATTTTTTATTGGGGAGTATTACACTCAGTATATTCTAAGCCCCGCCGACAGTACTATTGACAATTTATTAAAAATCAGACATATACTTATTTAATTTGAATTTTCAGCTGCTGAACAGACATTGTATTTAGTTGTGTATAATACAAGAAATCTAGCACAGAAATGGGGACGGAGTATTATTACGTAAAAAGATATTTGACCTTTTATCTTAAGGGGTGGAAGTCCCCGTGGTGGACTAACGTGGTAGCATGTGACAAGAGTAAACGGGTTCGTACATTAGTTGCGCTATTACATTCACTTACGGTCTAATAACCTTGCGAAAGGTATAAACCACCCTCACCCCCCAGCTACAGATTAAATAGTACGGACCTTTAGGTACCACTTTTTGATTTAGATTTAGAAAGGACATGTTTTTCATTTACACCGTCAATATCCGGTTGTTTGTTAGGGGTTAGGGTTAGGAGTTAGTTTTATAATTTAAAAAAATCTAAAAATCGTCTGTTAAGACAACCGGATATTGACGGTGTAAATGAAAAACATGTCTTTTCTTAATCGAGATAAAAAAGGGGTGCCTAGAGGTCATATGGTCCAATAGTACCTCTACATTTCTTCTACAAGGATGGCTTTGAGCATTAACTCTTTGCACACTTTAAACCGCTCAAAGCGGCTCTCCCACCAAATAAAAAATATCAAGCAAATTTGGTACAGCATTTGGTAGGCAAAGAGTTAAATAACCCACAAAGGTTTGATATGCCATTAAATAAAGAAGCCAAAATCAAATTTATTATGGTAACATAATGTTGAACTTAATTGTATAGAGGTTTATGCAAACTCAAACCAAATTGAACTTTATTCAATTTTAACTTTGAATTTAAATTAGATCTGGCAAATTTACTTGAAATGTGTGAACAGATTTTAAAACAACCGTACACTTGTGAAGTCTATACACAAATTCGCCTGAAAATCCTGGGGAAAGGGAAGAATGATATACAGGGTGAGTCAAAATGCACGCAAATTTATATTGTTCAAAATTATTCCACCAATCGTATATTAGTTAACATTACTTTTATATATGTTATAGAAACAATATAAAGCGTAAAATGAGGACTGTTGTCTTTCAACACGACGGAGCTCCTCCCCACTATTCGTTGTTGGCTCGAGATTTTCTGGCTTCAAAATTTCAATAACATCATGTGATTGGCCGAAGATACGGAACACCGTGGCCACCAAAGTCGCCTGATCTCAGCCCATTGGACTTCTATTTTTTGGGGCATGCTGAAGGCTCGCGTATTCCATCAATTTCGGCCTAACAATCTTAATGAGCTCAAAGATCGCATCATTTCAGAGGTAAATAAAGATTCCTGTGATGAACTTGGTCGTGCCGTGAATAATTTGGTGAAACGAGCAGAGGTGGTGATTGAAGAAGAAGGCGGTATAATTGAACATTTGTTGTAATGTTACAAACCCCATTAACTCTGCTATCTTTTGATTACATTTAGTTTCATTTAATATGATTTAATATACATTTAATAAAGACTTTATAATTTGCGTGCATTTTGACTCACCCTGTATATTTAAAAATGCATTTTTTTCTAAAACAAAGACGACAGAGAAAGAAAGAGACAAAGCAAGACGAACCACACATCTGCTTTCCAACTTGGCCTTTTATGTAATAGAATGTGTTTTAAACGTTGCAACAGTCTTACGTTGTTTCGTTAAAAACGAATAACTCATGTTGACATATACGAGGTGTGTTCAAAAAGATTGAAGACTAAAGCTGAATTTACCATGGCAAAGAATACAAAGGTGAAACATGCCGCCCACTGAAAGTAAGACTAGAAGAACATCGTAAAGCAGTGGTCCGAGGAGAAATAGAAAAGTCAGGTATGGCTGATCATATATGGAATGAAAAGGGAAACCATCTGCCCTTATGGGATGAAGTTAGAATAATAGATAGAGAAGAACATTGGAAGAGAAGACTCATCAAAGAATCAGCACATATGATAGGCTGTAATGGGCTGTTAAGTAGACCTAGCATAGAAATGAATACAATATGGGAACCCATAATTAAGAAGGCTAGATCAGATTGAGAAAAAAAACACAATATGAGTCTAGATAAAAAATCATACATGAGTAAATAGGTAGATATTCTAGCCAAATAAAGACATTAGGTTTATAAGTTTTCAAAATTCACATTCCAATTGGACACATGGCCAATGAATAAGGTAGTTAGGTTAAGACAGTTCTAAGTGACAGTTATCTCTGGATCCTGGGTGAAGGCAGTTAGAAAAATAATTAACACAACTCATACCCCAGCTATGGTTAGCGGAATGAGAACAGGATATCCCCGTGGACTAAATAAAGGGTTAGAAATGAACAATACATGAAATAATGTGATTAACGTGTTGTTGTTGATGTTCGTATCGGTTTGATTTGTTTGTTGGCTACGGCAAGCCGACTTATCAGTAAGCGAACTGTGTTTATGTTCGGTCAGATTTCAGTCAAACTCCCAAAAAATAACGTAAACATTAGCGCATATGTTCGGTCTGACGAGATGTATATATGTCAAAGTGAACCTGGGAGTAATGGTAATAAAACGATACTCCGCATTTCCCATTGCTCCAGAACTGGAACCTCACCATCGTGTAGGGATTATTTCCTATTATTTCAACGGTTCTTCCGTTAAACAATTAGTAGTGCCGTTGCGACCGATGGTATAAAAGGCACTACCGCCAAAATCTTTTTTTTTCGCTTACGCCCTCCAGCTGTCAGAGGTAACACACCAATTGTGTCCCCTGTCCATTGCAACAGGGAGGGGGGCTTCACATCCTACAGGCATTCCGTGTAATTGATACAATTATGTAAACACCAGTGCCCCAAAATAGTTGATCACAGTTCGATTTTTTTATTATCCTACTGTAATATACACAAATGCTTACCCAGATCAATTAATCTCTTTGGTATTCAAAACGCTTATTCCAGTGTGTTTTTCATTAGTCGAAGCACCTATGAAACTCCTATTTTCATATGGTGTGAATCTGTATTGTCGTATTCTTTAATGCCCCCAGTTATATATAACGTCACGTTCTGAGAGAAAAGGAAGAAAGTGAGAGTAAACCCGCACGTACCCGGTGAGTGGGTTAGTCAATCCGTCTGCTTTCTTTTCTTTCTTTTCTTTCTTTCTTTCTTTCTTTCTTTTCCCTACTGGCATAAAGAGTGTCACTTACTAAACATCAATTTGTGCTCTGAAGTATCTGACTATTGTTGCATAATTTATGTGAAAGCATAATTTATGTGACAAACACCTGTAGAATGAGAGGCCATTGACCTTCAAATCAGAGCGTAGACGGGCAGGTTTCCGTTGGAAAAATACCAGGCCGTTGATAAAGGCGGGAATCTCGCACGTCACGTGATTTGACTAGTTAGGTAATCAATTTCAACCTAAATGGCACGCAGAACAGGCGTGTTCTGTGAGGGTCGCTCAAACCGCCCAGTGAATCAGAATGGGCAGTAATAAAATCTTTGATCAAGCACAAAGTTGTAGTTAATTAATGCATGACTTGAAAAGAAGCCCTTAGTTAGAAACAGTCAGAACTTAGAAGCTCAGCTAGAATCTAGACGACAGAAAGACCGACCAGAGAAGATAGAAATGAAGCAAGTAAGTCACGACTCTATCTGTCTGTCTGTCTCTCTCTATCACCCAAAAACTCTCTCTGTCACTTTTGTTTATATATCCGCAATGACTATCTAACACTATCTCTCTCTGCTTGTGCGATCTACATCGAGAATAAAATTCTATACTGTCATCTTTATTTGAATAGAGTGATTTCTGAGGAGAAGAGAAATATCCCATCAAAAAGGTAAAAAAAAAAAAAGAAATAGCAAGAAAATTTGGTAGAGCCGTGGGGAAATTTTGGTAGGCAAAGAGTTAAACGACAATGTAGAGAATAAACGGTTATTTCCTAGTTGATTAACTATTACAGGGTGACCCAGAAAAAACAGAACCCAAATTATTTATTTTCCCATTAAACTAACCTAAACTCTAACATTTGGTGTTCAATTTTTTTTACACAATTTACCACAGACAACGAAAAAAAAAAGTAGACGAACCAAAGAGGCTTTGTGAAATGCAAACAGCTTCGTGCAGGATTTGAACTAGCGTCGACGAGTCCATTTCTGACGACTCTAACCATTATACCACGCACCTCCCTTTGAATTTTCCACATAGGTTGTGCTGCTGCTCTGGCAGTGAAATCTAATAAACCTGATTTCATATCACCCCAGACGCATTCTAGATGCATATTTGTTTTTAAGAATAAAACTTTAACACTAAGACTAAATAAACACAAATAAATAACGTAAATAGAACTAGATAATGTTTACTGGGCGTAATTTGAAGTAATTTGAATACTGAGGTGATAAACTTCGAGCCACTCCCATGCCATAAAAGAACACCAATTTTATCCGTCCACAATTTTTAAGAGGAACGATAAAAAAGTATCGAATATGAAGCTATATACCTTTAAAGTTTATACTAGGTATACCCAAAATTGACCTAAAATGCGTTTTTTACAAAATTAATTTAGCCCCCCCCCTCCTCTACAGAAAATAATTTACCAAAAATCAGGGAATTATCGGATTTTAATGAAATTTTCAGTGTTGATTTATCAATGAATGAACTTTATAATGCATTATTTATTTTATTTCAAAACTTTCTCATTTTTTTTCAGGTCAATTAATTTTAACCTCCACTTATTTTGGGGGCGTAAAAATCTCTGCGAGTTGGTCAGCATTTGATACTAATTACAGTATAAATAAAAAGATAAAAGACCGAAGTTGTGAATAGAAAAAAAAATTAAGGGGAATATTCTATGAGAAAATAAGTACCAGCAATCGGAAAATAAAATGTAAAAAACCCAAAAAACATTTTTTGGAGATTTCTTTTTTACTCATTTCGATAATTATTTAATTGGCTATTGTCTTATCAAAGAAAAAAAAAATATACATCGATATTTTTTCTGCTTTTAAAGGCCACCCCCCCCTTAAAAATCAGAAAAAATATCGATGTATATTTTTTTTTTGTGTGTGTGCTAAATTTTCAATAGAGTTTTTCTTCAAAACTTATACTTTGTTTGACTAAAATAAGGTTTGCATAAATAGATATTTATTTCTACAATCTAAAAATATAACATTTTAAACTTAACATCAGAATATTTATATTTTAAATGAATTTTATATATTAATTTTTCATATCAAAAATAATTAATTAAAGTTTTGACATAAAATAACTGATGCATTATAAAATTCCTTAATTGATAAATCAATACTGAAATACTCATTAAAATCGGATAATTTCCTGATATTTTGGTAAATTTTAAAAAATCGCTAATGTTACATTAAATTTGTAAACACGTCATTTATAAAGACCGTTTATGGCCGAACGCGATGAATATTAACTGAAAAAATCGTTTTAAATGTATTAAAAATAAATTGTATATGTAATAATATTTTTTTTTTTTTAACGATGGTCATTATGTTACTACTTACCATTTAGACAAAGTTTGACCTTAAATAATAGATTTAATTAATTTTAATTAATTTAAAAAAAAAGTAGCAGACGAATTTTGAGTAATACTAGTTTATACATTAAGGTTTAATTGATTGATTGATTTTAATGGCATATCAAACCGTCTAGGGTTATCTTATCCCCATGCCGTAAAATAACATTAACTTTATCCCACGTCAATTTTCAAGACGTGTATAGCTCAGTCGATAGAGTGTTCGACTAGCGAACCTCAAGGTTACTGGTTCGATACAAGTCCTCGCCAACTCAGCGTATGAGTAGCACAGGGATCTGAGCTGTAAAGTAAGGAGCTGATGGTAGGTGTGGCGCTCCACCTCAGATGCCAAAACAATCTTCTTCGTCTAGCGCTAGTGAAAAGGGGATAGACTCCCTCGCTGTTTGGCTGATACCGACTTTAGGCCACCCTAATGACTTTTCTTACTTATATTTTTACAGTTTATAAATCAATATTTAATTGTTTGATTGACTTTAATGGCATATCAAGCCATCTAGGATTATTTTATTCCCACCAGGTGGTCCCATTGGGAGTGTCTTATCTCTCTGCAGAGGTGCAGTCGGCGTATTCGAAAACACCGCCCGACGGGGTTGTTCCGTCTTGGTAAATATAGATTCGGATTTTTTTTCGTATATAAATCTATAGAAATGATGTTGCTGCAGTCGGATTCTAGTAATGAAGAATGTCCGCACACATAGATGCAATTATGTGTGCAGGCATGAAATTCAAGCCTCGTTTGCACTGAGACAAAATGGATGCTGAAAAGTGGCGGCTTTGATGAAGAGATACAATTGGGAGTAGAAAGAATTGTCATGCTTCAAAAAATCATAAGCAATTTCCGTTTTGAGCTGCCAA
>CM042160.1:5555635-5558852 GCA_023376005.1 Doryteuthis pealeii
TTTTATCTAGCCCATGATTCTTATTCACCGCGCGGGGACACCAGCCTCAGAGCACGTCTAAACTCTTTGACGACCGGGCTGAATTTAAAAACTAAATCTAATCACGAGTTTCTCATGGTGTGTGAAATTCGAGCCTCAAGGAGTCAGGGGGTAACCAACAGTCACTAGTAAATCTGTATATAAATGAGAGTGAGAGAGGTCTCAGATTTGAGAGAGAGAGAGAGAGAGAGAGAGACAGACAGACAGACAGACAGACAGACAGACAGAGACTTGGAGAGAGGAGATGGTTTTACTTTGTCACTTGTTGACATCTTTACTCTTCCAATTTACCATGTTTCTCTCTTCTATTTAATCTTCTTCTTCTCTGGCCGACATTTCGTCAAGTTGGGTTCATCTACCTAACTTCTTCTACTAAGTGTTCTGCTTTTGGTTTTCATTTGGTTCCAATTAAATGAACTAGCAAGACATTTTTGTTGCTTGATCAAGCTTTTATTTTATCTAGCCCATGATTCTTATTCACCGTGCGGGGAGATCAGCCTCAGAGCACGTCTAAACTCTTTGACGACCGGGCTGAATTTAAAAATTAAAACTAATCTCGTATTTCTCATGTCACATTTTCCAGGGTTCAGGGTAAATTTCCACTCCTTGATCTCAAAGTTAAAGGCCGTTATGCTCGCAACTGTGTCTACCAACTGTAACATAATAACCCGGCCTTCGGGGAGGTGGTCTGGTGGCTTCGTCCACTGGACCTGCGTTATTAGTTAACGGCGTGATCCCAGGATGTCACCACCCTAGGCAACACCTGGCCCCTTGATTTAAAGAAGCAGGGCTGGGTTTATTGCCCAGTGCCTGAGGCGCCCCTCATGAGGAGGAATGCCGCTGAGATCGACACATTTTTTGCACCCGCCATCCCATGAGTTTGGGCTCGTTGGTGGTCACACATTAAACAATTTTGTGTCATACCCACATATGTGGGGTGAGAGGTAAATAAAATTTAATCTAGTAATGAGCATTCCTCAACGCTTTGCCTACTTTAAGCCATTCACAGCGGTACTCTCACCACTGGGATCTACGCATACCACGCACAAGAAAAGTTCTAAAACTGATAGTTCATTATAATTGAGCAGAAGAACTTAGATTACAATAATAACACTAGCCAGCGTTAAAAATTAAAAAAAATGAATAAAATATAAAAATCAAATCATATTACAGTACATAATTCATTATATTATATTATGTTTTATACCACACAGTGTTTTGAAAATAAAAACGTAAGAAAAAAGAGGGTGTTTGGAAGTGGGGCTGGAACGGATTAATAGCATTTCAGTTTATTTCAATGGGAAAAATTGATTTGATATACAAGGAAATTGAGTTACGAGTGGAACAAATTAAACTCTTAGGTCAAAGTACCACTTTATATATTGAGGATTTGTCTGGGTTTATAACTTATCAAATCACTGGCCTGTGTTAAAAAAAAATTCTCCAAAGGCCAAAGGTTTATCAAGTGATATATGATCGCCATTTTATACTTCAAAAATAACATTTATTGTGTTTAGTCAGGTCTGGTTTTTAAGATGTCCTTGAATAAGTTGTACATAATAATTGCATTCATTGAAAATCCTGTGGACTCTATTTGTTACAGCTAAAATACTGTTCTATAAATTTCAAGTATATCGTGTATCTTAAAGATTTGCTGTGATTAGAAAAAATGGGTTATCTCCTAGTTGAGTAACAATGACCCAGAAAAAACAGGACCCAAATGATTTATTTTCCCATTAAACTAACCCTAAACCCCAACCCTAACCCTAACCCTAACCCTAAACCCCAAACCTAACCCTAACCCTAAACCTTAACCCTACCCCCTAGTTGAGTAACATAATATTACAAGGTGGCCCAGAAAAAACAGAACCCACAAATTTTGTAATAAAACTGTTAATTTTAATTTTAATTTTTTTAAAGTTTAAGTCCAACAAGGGTTAGGGTTAGGGTTTAGGGTTAGGGTTGGGGTTTCGGGTTAGTTTAACGGGAAAATAAATAAATAATTTGGGTTCTATTTCTCTGAATGTTTGAGATGAGGCTTGATGATTAGTATTATCTGCGTTATTCGGACTATTGTCCTCATCTTTATTAGACAAACAATTAACACAACTCCTACCCCAGCTATGGTTAGCGGAATGAGAACAGGATACCCCCGAGGACTAAATAAAGAGTTAAATTCGAAGTTCCGTGATGGCTCCTGATTATGACAAGAAAGTTCCCGAGTTCGAAAAGAAGGTTCCCGAGTCCGAAAAGAAGGTTCCCGAGTCCGACAAGAAATACCTGAAGAAGGCCGGAGGGCATATCGGCCGAAACGTTGTACAAATAACAATGAGGACACTAGTCCGAATAACGCAGATAATACTAATCATCAAGCCTCATCTCAAACATTCAGAGAAATAGTAAATAATCCAAAAGTGCTCAATATATCAAAAATACAGAGCAGTAATAATACTACTAATATTATTATTAGAGGAAAAATAAAGGATCTACCATGGTTTCAATCAAATTGAAATGATTTCTTAAGGGCTCTACCCTACGTTACCTATGTCGATTACGACAAGAAAGTTCCCGCAGTCCGAAAAGCAGGTCCCCGATGTCCGAGAAGGTTCCCGAGTCCGACAATAAATACCTGAAGAAGGCCCGGAGGGTATATCGGCCGAAACGTTGTACAAATAACAATAAATATGAGGACAATAGTCCCGAATAACGCAGATAATACTAATTTGGGTTCTGTTTTTTCTGGGTCTCCCATGTTACTCAACTAGAAATAACCAAAAAATCTTGGATTCAAAAGATGGCTTCTGCTTTCGGGTATCCCTTCTACCCGACAAATTCTCAACATTACCCCAATACGTTTTTAACTGTAGCTAACTAGCAACCGCACATGCTTATTGCTTTAATACCGCCCCTCCCGGCAATTCTGCCTGTAACTAGGACCCCTACAAAAGTGACCAACTCTATTTGCGTCCCTAAATACGATCGCCATCCCAAGCCTCGCCTTTTTTTATTTTTTTATTTTTTTTATTTTTTATTTTATTTATTTTTTTGTTGCTCCTGATGTCGGGTGGCAGTCCCCGAACACATATGTTTGTTTTCATTGTGCCCGTGAGATATTTAATGACGTCAGTGCCGTATACACTTTTTTTTTTTTTTGCTGTTTCATCTCTCTATGACAATC
>CM042160.1:5558952-5573952 GCA_023376005.1 Doryteuthis pealeii
ATGTAGAGTATATGATGAGATGATGATTGATTGATAGGGATTGAGAGGATGTAGAGTGAGGGTCGATATGGTATTAGGATGTCCGGAGATTTTTGCCTCATTATTGCATATACAGAAAAAACAAACAATTAGAAATCCACATAATACTCAAGCGCATATTTTAATAAAATTAAACCTTTTAATATCTTAATATGCAAAAGTTAGCTTTCCTGGTTCACTTTAGCTGCGGTAAACTCCGCTATTCTTGTTGGCTATATATAAATACAATTTGTGCATGTTATTAGAATGTGTAAAGTCAAAAGTATTGAAGTGTATAGACAATTTATTCAATAACTTGAGGTTTAAATAAAAATAAATTCATGGTGAATGTGACGTCATATTAACTAAGGGAATTGTGAACTTGAGTAGAATGATTTAAGTTTCGGCTTAGACAGACAAACAAGTTACAATCTCCATTATAAATAGTTATTATTATCATCATTTCCACTCAAAGTCTGATTATTTTAATAATATGGACGTATTAACCTGCAGGCGTTAAGTTGATAGTGTTGTAAAATGGCCGGTATACATTTTATCCAGTCATTGAATTTCTTATTCTTTACTATTTTTTTTCCTCTATCATATGATAGTATATAATCTATATATATTCTAGATTTTTTAGTATATTTAGGAGGAGAGAGAGAGGAGAGACGTAAGAGAGGGAGGGAGAGGGATAAGAGATAGTGAGAGCAGGGAAAAGAGACACGACAGTTAGAGGAAGGGGAAGGGACTCACTTAATCCTTGACCTTATGCTCGGAACAAAAGGCAAAAGTGGCGGGGAAAATCTGGACTTTCTTTGAATGCGTCATTGCCAATGATTTGTATCATGTTCGTTGAGAATTATGGTCGACTTTTATGGAAATGTCTGGTCATATGCATATAAACTCTATTCATTCAAAGAACAGAATCGCAGACATTTTGGATGCATCAGAGTGGGACACACAGTCTGGCCACTTTTTTGCCGCGGCAGGTGGCGTTTGTTTGTCAGTCCTATCTTCTCAGAGATCGCTTATAGTTTAGTTGTCTATTGTTATTCTATTACATAGCGTCCAGCGCAGGCAAAGGACTGTTGTCATCTCGCTTTTGCAAGTCGGGTTCCTTCGAAAAGAAATACCTTTAGCGATACATCTGATAATGACATTGACTAAATACGCATGCAATGTGTATATTACATTTACTTGGTTTGAATCGAGCAGAGAGTTGAGCTTGAGAATTCGAGATTCATTCAACTTCTTTGGTCATTAATCTAGTAAAAGCACATTAATTGTTTACATACCCACATCCGCCGCTTATCGGCTGGGCGTCAGAAATGACCGGACTGCGCTCTTGCAAGAGGGGTAGAGACTCCGACCAATGTGGGCTGACCCGTGATGGCTTGAAGGATAGAGCCAGGTGGATGAGCACATTATGACATGGAATACTGCCACTTTGGCCGGCTTGAGCTTTGGGGCTAGACGGTCGGCTCGGAAAGGCCCCCTCGATTATATACGGCTGGTCATGGTCAAGACCTAGCAACCTATAATGATTTTCCCAAACGCCTATTGCCCCTTATGGCAACGCCCCACCGCCTTTTTTATCATTATGGGGTGCTAGAAAGGCGGTTGCTGCGGTCTACCATGTCCTGGAATTGACGGTAAACTCTAACTGATGTTGAGGTTTCCAGTTTTGGGAGGTTTGGGGAATGATGGGAGTACCTCGTTATCCCATGTGCTCCGCTGGGTCCCATCTGACCCGGAGTGGTAAGCACCTGTTAGGGTCCCATCGTTATGGGATTTAAATAGAAGAAACTGTATTATAAAAACAATTGTATTTGATCCTCTAACGATTGATTATATTTCAAACCACACTTTATCGGCATTAAAATGACCCGCACTGAGGTTGAATAATGCCGCGTAATAACAAAACAAAACAAAACAATACAAATGTACGATACCACATCTACGATGGGGTTAGGTACAAAACGCGTTGAGTGAGAGAGTTATATTACACAGCAACTACACACCACACACACATCAGCACACAGCACAGAGAGAGAGAGAGAGAGTAGAGAGGAGAGACGAGAGAGAGAGAGAGAGAGAGAGAGAGAGAGAGAAGAGAGAGAGACTTACTTGGAGAGAGGAGATGGTTTACTTTTATCCTTTTTGACATATTTACTCTTCCAGTTGCCATGTTTCCTAACTTCTACTTTCTCTTCTTCTTCTCTGGCCGAGACTACCTCGTCTACTTGAGTTCTTCTAATTCTTCTAATAAGGGCTTCGCTTTGGTCTTTACTTGTTTTCAATTAAATGACAAGACATTTTTGTTGCTTGATCAAGCTTTTAGTTTATCTAGCCCATGATTCTTATTCGCCGGGCGGGGAGATCAGCCTCAAGAGCCCGTCTAAACTCTTTGACGACCGGACTGAATTTAAAAACTAAAACTAATCCATTTATTATCATGTCACATATTCCAGGGTTCAGGGGGTTATAACCGTCACTAGTAAATTTCCACTCCCTGATCTCAAAGTTAACGGCCCGCTACAGGGTCTACCAACTGTAACATAATAACCCTGCCTTAAGGGCGGTGGCCTGGTGGCTTCGGCCACTGGACCTGTGTTATCAGTTAACGGCGTGATTCCAGGATGTCACCACCCTAGGCAACACTTTACCCCTTGAATTAATGGGGCAGGGCTGGGTTTATTGCCAAGTGTCTGGGGCGCCCCTTATGAGGAGGAATGCCGCTGGGATCGACACATTTTTTGCACCCGCCTGTTTCGGCTCGTTGGTGGTCACACATTAAATGTATCTTAAAGATTTGCTGTGATTAGAAAAAAATGGGTTATCTCCTAGTTGAGTAAGAGAGACCCAGAAAAAACAGAACCCAAATTATTTATTTTCCCATTAAACTAAACCTAAACTCCAACCCTAACCCTAACCCTATCCCCTAGTTGAGTAAAATAATATTACAGGGTGGCCCAGAAAAAACAGAACCCACAAATTTTGTAATAAAACTGTTAATCTTAATTTTAATTTTTTTAAAAGTTTAAGTCCAATAAGGGTTAGGGTTAGAGTTTAAGGTTAGGGTTAGGGTTTCGGGTTAGTTTAATGGGAAAATGAATAAATAATTTGGGTTCTATTTCTCTGAATGTTTGAGATGAGGCTTGATGATTAGTATTATCTGCGATATTCGGACTAGTGTCCTCATCTTTATTAGAAAAATAATTAACACAACTCCTAGCCCAGCTATGGTTAGCGGAATGAGAACAGGATACCCCCGAGGACTAAATAAAGGGTTAAATTCGAAGTTCCGTGATGGCTCCTGATTACGACAAGAAAGTTCCCGAGTTCGAAAAGAAGGTTCCCGAGTCCGAAAAGAAGGTTCCCGAGTCCGACAAGAAATACCTGAAGAAGGCCGGAGGGCATATCGGCCGAAACGTTGTACAAATAACAATGAGGACACTAGTCCGAATAACGCAGATAATATTAATCATCAAGCCTCATCTCAAACATTCAGAGAAATAGTAAATAATCCAAAAGTGCTCAATATATTAAAAATACAGAGCAGTAATAATACTACTAATATTATTATTAGAGGAAAAATAAAGGATCTACCATGGTTTCAATCAAATTGAAATGATTTCTTAAGGGCTCTACCCTACGTTACCTATGTCGATTACGACAAGAAAGTTCCCGAGTCCGAAAAGAAGGTCCCCGAGTCCGAGAAGGTTCCCGAGTCCGACAAGAAATACCTGAAGAAGGCCGGAGAGTATATCGGCCGAAACGTTGTACAAATAACAATAAAGATGAGGACAATAGTCCGAATAACGCAGATAATACTAATTTGGGTTCTGTTTTTTTCTGGGTCTCCCATGTTACTCAACTAGGAAATAACCAAAAAAATGTTTGGATTCAAAAGATGGCTTCTGCTTTCGGGTATCCCTTCTACCCGACAAATTCTCAACATTTACCCCAATACGTTTTTAACTGTAGCTACTAGCAACCGCACATGCTTATTGCTTTAATACCGCCCCTCCCGGCAATTCTGCCTGTAACTAGGGACCCCCTACAAAGTGACAACTCATATTGCGTCCCTAAATACGATCGCCATCCCAAGCCTCGCCTTTTTTATTTTTTTTATTTTTTTATTTTTTATTTTATTTTATTTTTTGTTGCTCCTGATGTGGGTGGAGTCCCCGAACACTATGTTTGTTTTCATTGTGCCCGTGAGATATTTAATGACGTCAGTGCCGTATACACTTTTTTTTTTTTGCTGTTTCCTTAACTGTTGCCAGATGGTGGTAACACCACATCCGCTTTCACCACCACCGCCACCACTGCCACTGCCAACTCTTCACCTCCAGTATTGCAGCTCTGTGTTGTTAATTTGGACCGGTCGTTACCCCTACCCCCAACACACACCTACAACTGGAATATTTTTTCTCTAGGGCATTTTTACCAATTTTCTGGAACACCACCTTTCTGGTGTACAACTTTGGAACGATGCTCCCCTACCCAGCAACTTACCCCCCCCCCCACAGAGTGCTATTTTCTTATTTGAAAAAAAAACCCCAAAAACAACGTAACAAAATAAGAGGATGTTTGGGAGTGGGGCTGGAACGGATTAATAGCATTTCAGTTTATTTCAATGGGGGAAATAGATTTGATATACAAGGAAATTGAGTTACGAGCGGAACGAATTAAACTCTTAAGTCAAAGTACCACTGGGAGGGCTGGAACGGATTAATAGCATTTCAGTTTATTTCAATGGAGAAAATTGATTTGATATACGAGGAAATTAAGTTACGAGTGAAACGAATTAAACTCTTAAGTCAAAGTACCACTGGGAGGGCTGGAACGGATTAATAGCATTTCAGTTTATTTCAATGGGAAAAATTGATTTGATATACAAGGAAATTGAGTTACGAGCGGAACGAATTAAACTCATATGTCAAGGTACCACTGGCAGGGCTGGAACGGATTAATAGCATTTCAGTTTATTTCAATGGGAAAAATTGATTTGATATACAAGGAAATTGAGTTACGAGCGGAACGAATTAAACTCTTAAGTCAAAGTACCACTGGGAGGGCTGGAACGGATTAATAGCATTTCAGTTTATTTCAATGGGAAAACTTGATTTGATATACGAGGAAATTGAGTTACGAGCGGAACGAATTAAACTCTTAAGTCAAAGTACCACTTTATATATTGAGGATTTGTCTGGGTTTATAACTGTTGTGGGGTTTCCCACTTTTCTGTACTGTAATTGTCTACTCTTTTGTTAATACATTTTCCTACATTTGTTACCAGTCGTTTTGTCTTATTTTGGCACAAGACCAAAACGGCAGGTAACAAATGTAGGAAAATGTATTAACAAAAGAGTAGACAATTACAGTAAAGAAAGTGGGAATTACGTCCGACAAATAGAGTTACGAGCTGACTCGTATTGGCTTCCTCTCAAGCCATAATTGTCCCTGTTACTTATAGTAACCGTCGGTGCATTCTAGTCTATAGGGTATATCACCTATAACAATAACTTATCAAATCACTGGCCTGAGTTAAAAAAAAAAAATCTTTTAAGGCCAAAGGTTTATCAAGTGATATATGATCGCCATTTTATACTGATTTCAAAAATAGCATTTATTATTTGGTTTGGTTTGTTTTGTTTTACGGCATATCAACCTCAGTGAGTCATTTAATGCCGATAAAGTTTTGAAATAAATCAATTCTTAATGGATAATGCAATTTTTTTATAAATACATTGTTCTATTTAACCCATAGATGGGACCCCAACAGGTACTACCACTCCAGGTCAGAGTGGACCAGGGAGTAATGGTGATGAAGGGGTGCTCCACATTCCCCAAACCTCCAAAACTGAAACCTCACCATCAGATAGTTTAACGTCATTCCCAGGACATGTAGACCCGCAGCCACAGCCTTCTAGCACCCATATGATAAAAAGGGGCTGGGGCTTGCCATAAGGGCAATAGGGTTGGGAAAATCATATAGGTGCTAGGGCTTGACGTGACCAGACGATTGATCGGAGGAGGCCTCTCCGACCGCCCGTCTAGCCCAAGATAGGACCAAAGTGGAGTATTGCAAGTCATGAACTGCTCATCCACCAGGGCTCTATCCTTAAGCATCACGGGTCGCCACCCACGGCCAACAGGTGGTCCCATTGGGGGAGTCTTACCCCTCTGCAGAGGTGCAGTCGGTGCATTCTAACGCCCCAGCCGACAGGGCGGTTTATTGTGTTTAGTCAGGTCTGGTTTTTAAGATGTGTTGTACAACTTTGGAACGAGAAAAACAGTTAAACCATCATTTTCCTCGTTATTTGGTTTTGGTTTGTTGGATTTTATGGCATCTCAACCGTGTGTTGGGTTATTTTATGCCGAAGATGTTTTGTTCTATTCATGCTTGATGGGTATTCACATTTCTTTTCTAAAACTCAATTTTTTAAAGACATTTTTAAAAACTAATTTGTTCTATTTAACCCATAGAGGGGGTCTAACAGGTGCTACTACGGGCACTACAACTCCGGGTCAGAGTGGACCTGGGAGTAATGATGATGAAGGGGTAATACACACTCTTCAGAGCTTCAAAACTGGAACTTTCCCATTAGATGCAGTTTAACGTAATATCTAGGACACTAAGACCCCCAGCCACCGCCTTCTGGCACATATATGTTATGCACTCACGCAGATCCATTATTACTGAATCGGGAGTTGAATCCTCGTGGGATGCCCCATTTAAACCCCTATGTAAAAAAATAGACCTTACATTGATCCAGCTACTCTGAAAAAAATGTTCATGTCTACAATCTAAAATATTAAATGAAAAAAAAAATTCCGTGCTGTTATCATTTAATTTTTATTTCTTCATTATCTTCACGAATATAAATCAAATCTCAATTATTTTTGCTCAAAAACCAAGCCCTGGTGATATTTAATGTGTATATATATTTACTTTGTCGTTAAATTGTTTTATTTTCTCAGTATCCTCCGGACATACATATACCACAACTGCCCTTTATATATTTATAGATGAATCTACGAAATTAGCTTGCTCACTATTACAGCACGGTGGGACGCTCTAACCGTAATAAGCCCAGTAGTTACGTATATTTGAAAGTTGACAGTCTCAATGATCGGGACAATCCTATTACAGATTTGGGGTTTGCCAAAAGGCCATTCAGCGAGGATAAACCTTTTTTATTTAGTAATGAATCTCGCGAAAGTAGCTTGCTCACTATTACAGCACGATGGGACGCTCTAACCGTAATAAGCCCAGTAGTTACGTATATTTCAAAGTTGACAGTCTCAATGATCGGGACAATCCTATTACAGATTTGGGGTTTGCCATAAGGCCATCCAGCAAGGATAAACCTTTTTTATTTAGTAATGAATCTCGAGAAACTAGATTGTTCACTATTACAGCACGATGGGACGCTCTAACCGTAATAAACCCAGTTGTTACGTATATTTGAAAGTTGTCAGTCTCAATGATCGGGACAATCCTATTACAGATTTGGGGTTTGCCATAAGGCCATCCAGCAAGGATAAACCTTTTTTATTTAGTAATGAATCTCGAGAAACTAGATTGTTCACTATTACAGCACGGTGGGACGCTCTAACCGTAATAAACCCAGTTGTTACGGTATATTTCAAAGTTGACAGTCTCAATGATCGGGACAATCCTATTACAGATTTGGGGTTTGCCATAAGGCCATCCAGCAAGGATAAACTTTTTTTTATTTAGTAATGAATCTCGAGAAACTAGATTGTTCACTATTAGCACGGTGGGACGCTCTAACCGTAATAAACCCAGTTGTTACGTATATTTGAAAGTTGTCAGTCTCAATGATCGGGACAATCCTATTACAGATTTGGGGTTTGCCATAAGGCCATCCAGCAAGGATAAACCTTTTTTATTTAGTAATGAATCTCGAGAAACTAGATTGTTCACTATTACAGCACGGTGGGACGCTCTAAACCGTAATAAACCCAGTTGTTACGTATATTTCAAAGTTGACAGTCTCAATGATCGGGACAATCCTATTACAGATTTGGGGTTTGCCATAAGGCCATCCAGCAAGGATAAACCTTTTTTATTTTGTAATGAATCCCGCGAAACTAGCTTGTTCACTATTACAGCTCGATGGGACGTTCTAACCGTAATAAGCCCAGTAGTTACGTATATCTGAAAGTTGTCAGTCTCAATGATCGGGACAATCCTATTACAGATTTGGGGTTTGCCATAAGGCCATTCAGCAAGGATAAACCTTTTTTATTTAGTAATGAATCTGCGAAAGTAGATTGTTCACTATTACAGCACGATGGGACGTTCTAACCGTAATAAGCCCAGTAGTTACGTATAATATGAAACTCGACAGTCCCAATGATTTTTCGGAGTCTTTGTGGGTGGCAATGAAGTTAGAAACACCTTTTGATATCCAGATAAATTTCCCCCAAGTTTCACTTTGTCCTTATTTATAGTTAATCACTTTCTATTTTATTTAGAAGATAAATAAATCTCTGTTTTGCTTCAATCCTTCTTAACTTCTTTCTGTGTTATCACTCGTCTTTTTTGCTTCATTATTTTGATTTTTTCTTTTTGTTTTTCTTTTCTTTCTTTTTTTTCTTTCTTTCTTTCTTTTTTTTAGTGATAAGCTGAATGAAACATCAGAGTAAAATAAACAAACGCGCACACGTATGCCCATCAAGCCTTTTAAATTCAATCCGTCTGTATCGTCTTTAATTACATCACTTTTACAGTTGAAGTATACATATATATTATACACAAATATTGTGGAGGCGCGTGATGTAATGGTTATCGTCGAAGGAGTTGGTGAGGCGAGTTAATCTAGGCGAGGCTTTTTTTTTTTTTTTTTTTTTTTTTTTTTCACATCTATCAACGAGGAAGGAGTCTCCGTAGCATAGTAGCTAACGTGCGACCGGACATTGTAGAAATGAGTTCGAAATCACAGTCGTGCTATTATGTCTTCCAAGTGAAAGAAAGCAGGACTTTATGATTTCTAGTGAGAATCTATCTATCTATCTATATTCTATCTTTCTATCTATCTTCTGAAATTGTTCACACTCTATCTACGAGGAAGGAGTCTCCGTAGCATAGTAGCTAACGTGCTAGACCGCGACCATTGTAGAAAGTGAGTTCGAACTCCAGTCGTGCTATTATGTTTCGAGCAAAGAAGCAGGACTTTATGATTTCTAGTGAGAATCTATCTATCTATCTATCTATCTATCTTCTATCTATCTATCTGAAATTGTTCACATCTATCAACGAGGAAGGAGTCTCCGTAGCATAGTAGCTAACGTGCTAGAACCGCGACATTGTAGAAAGTGAGTTCGAACTCCAGTCGTGCTATTATGTCTTCCGAGCCAAAGAAAGCAGGACTTTATGATTTTCTAGTGAGAATCTATCTATCTATCTATCTATCTATCTATCTATCTGAAATTGTTCACATCTATCAACGAGGAAGGAGTCTCCGTAGCATAGTAGCTAACGTGCTAGACCGCGACATTGTAGAAAGTGAGTTCGAACTCCAGTCGTGCTATTATGTCTTCCGAGCCAAAGAAAGCAGGACTTTATGATTTCTAGTGAGAATCTATCTATCTATCTATCTATCTATCTATCTATCTGAAATTGTTCACATCTATCAACGAGGAAGGAGTCTCCGTAGCATAGTAGCTAACGTGCTAGACCGCGACATTGTAGAAAGTGAGTTCGAACTCCAGTCGAGCTATTATGTCTTCCGAGCCAAAGAAAGCAGGACTTTATGATTTCTAGTGAGAATCTATCTATCTATCTATCTATCTATCTATCTATCTGAAATTGTTCACATCTATCAACGAGGAAGGAGTCTCCGTAGCATAGTAGCTAACGTGCTAGACCGCGACATTGTAGAAAGTGAGTTCGAACTCCAGTCGTGCTATTATGTCTTCCGAGCCAAAGAAAGCAGGACTTTATGATTTCTAGTGAGAATCTATCTATCTATCTATCTATCTATCTATCTGAAATTGTTCACATCTATCAACGAGGAAGGAGTCTCCGTAGCATAGTAGCTAACGTGCAAGACCGCGACATTGTAGAAAGTGAGTTCGAACTCTAGTCGTGCTATTATATCTTCCCAGCCAAAGAAAGCAGGTCTTTATGATTTCTAGTGAGAATATATCTATCTATCTATCTATCTATCTATCTATCCTGAAATTGTTCACATCTATCAACGAGGAAGGAGTCTCCGTAGCATAGTAGCTAATGTGCTAGACCGGACATTGTAGAAAGTGAGTTCGAACTCCAGTCGTGCTATTATGTCTTCCGAAGCCAAGAAAAGCAGGACTTTATGATTTCTAGTGAGAATCTATCTATCTATCTATCTATCTATCTATCTATCTATCTGAAATTGTTCACATCTATCAACGAGGAAGGAGTCTCCGTAGCATAGTAGCTAACGTGCTAGACCGCGACATTGTAGAAAGTGAGTTCGAACTCTAGTCGTGCTATTATATCTTCCAAGCCAAAGAAAGCAGGACTTTATGATTTCTAGTGAGAATCTATCTATCTATCTATCTATCTATATCTATCTATCTATCTGAAATTGTTCACATCTATCAAACGAGGAAGGAGTCTCCGTAGCATAGTAGCTAACGTGCTAGACCGCGACATTGTAGAAAGTGAGTTCGAACTCTAGTCGTGCTATTATATCTTCCAAGCCAAAGAAAGCAGGACTTTATGATTTCTAGTGAGAATCTATCTATCTATCTATCTATCTATCTATCTATCTATCTATCTGAAATTGTCTATCAAACGAGGAGGAGTCTCTCCGTAGCATAGTAGCTAATGTGCTAGACCGCGACATTGTAGAAAGTGAGTTCGAAACTCCAGTCGTGCTATTACGTCTTCCAAACCAAAGAAATCAGGACTTTATGATTTCTAGTGAGAATCTATCTATCTATCTATCTATCTCTATCTGAAATTTGTTCACATCTATCAACGAGGAAGGGAGTCTCCGTAGCATAGTTAGCTAACGTGCTAGACCGCGACATTGTAGAAAGTGAGTTCGAACTCCAGTCGTGCTATTACGGTCTTCCAAACCAAAGAAATCAGGATTATGATTTTCTAGTGAGAATCATCTATCTATCTATCTTTCTATCTATCTATCTGAAATTGCACATCTATCAACGAGGAAGGAGTCTCCGTAGCATAGTAGCTAACGTGCTAGACGCGGACATTGTAGAAAGTGAGTTCGAACTCCAGTCATGCTATTATGTCTTCCAAGTCAAAGAAAGCAGGACTTTATGATTTCTAGTGAGAATCTATCTATCTATCTATCTATCTATCTATCTATCTATCTGAAATTGTTCACATCTATCAACGATGAAGGAGTCTCCGTAGCATAGTAGCTAACGTGCTAGACCGCGACATTGTAGAAAGTGTGTTCGAACTCCAGTCGTGCTATTATGTCGTGTTAGGGGGATGAGAGTGTTGGATTATATTGTGATATAAGGTATGCTGGAATCCACCACTTAAACTTATAGACTCAGCGTGGTCATCTGGATTGAACCAAACCAATTAAGCCAACCAACAGCCCGAATACGTGGTTAGTTAACTATTTAATCGCCGATCTTGAAAGCTGTTCATTTCCCCGTTATTCGACATTGACGAACGCTAATACTCTTCGGAAACGTATGCATCCAACTATTCTCCTTCTAAACTATGAGTGAGGCAGACTGTTGGATAATTCATAAGATATGGGTATTTGCCTCATACCCCACTTGTATGGGCTGGGCACAAGGCCTCGTTTTAACGTGGGCCCACCCACAAGCCGAAGCTCATGGGTGGGAAAGAACAAAAATTGCGTCGATCCCTTCGGCATTCCCCCTCGAGGGGGCGCCTCAGGCACTGGGCAATAAACCCAGCCCTGCCCCTTTAAATCGAGGGGACAGGTGTTGCCTGGGGGGATAGCCCCCTGGGATCGACGCTATTAATTTAACACGCAGGTCCAATGGCCGAAGCACACCGGACCCCCGCCCCGAAGGACGGGTTGTTAATGTGTTTAATAATTCATAAGGTATGTATGCAATGTCGTCACTTCTATTTATAAACATTAGTATAGAAATTGGCCAAGGAAATAAGTGGATATTGAAAGCATTTAAGATCGTTTTACAACTGTCCTCAAAATCAATTGCTGGTTGAACTTTCGGACCATATGACCCTTAGGCACCCCTTTTGCGATCTCGATTCTTGGGGACATTTTTTTCATTTACACCGTCAAAATCCGGTTAATTGTTAACAGACGATTTTGAGATTTAAAAAAATTATAAAACTAACCCCTAACCCTAACCCTAACTAACCCTAACCCCTAACAAACAACCGGATTTTGACGGTGTGAATGAGAAAAGTGTCCTTGTGAGTCGATATCGCGAAAGGGGTGCCTGAAGGTCATATGGTCCGAACTTTCTGTCAGGAGGACCTATCTTTTGGATAAACACCAGAGGAAACGTACAGACTAGAATTACCAACTCACGACAGACGAGGTGAGTGAATGACGTCATTGATAGTTTGGGGTGTGATGCCTGTGTGGAAATTGAAAGAATGTAGGAATGGAAAAAAACAACAAAAAAAACAAACAAAAACAGAATTAGACGTGTGAATGTTACTTGTAAGTCACTGACCTTGGCTTCTGATTAGACAGAACAAGTTAGGGCCACGAGTGCAAATAGAGAGTGAGATTTTGAGATTTGGAAAGCATCCAGAGAGACTGGACTAAGGATATTTGCCTCTCATCCCACTTATGAGGGCGTGACACAAGAACATTTTTATGTGGGACCACCCACAAGCCTAAGCTCATGGGTGGTAGGCACAAAATGCGTCGATTCCGTCGGCATTCCCACGCAGAGGGGGGGGTCGCCTCAGGCCCTGGGCAATAAACCCAGCCCTGCCACTTTAAACCAAGGGGCAGGTACTGTCTGGGGAGATAGCCCCCTGGGATCGACGCTGTTAATTTTATTGCCTAGCTACTCCAGAGGCCGAGGGGCATTTGACGGCTCAGCAATCACCTGGACTGAGTGTTTTGGCCGGAACAGACGCAAGATGACGGTCTGTTCTTCGCAGCCATTTACTTGGATTAATTTAATAAAGAGCTAAAAAAAAAAAAAAACAAAAAAAAACAGACATCAAGTGTTCGTTATTTGAAACGAACACAAAGCAGAAAGAACACAAGAAGTTCCAGACCAAAGAAGAACTGAGAGACGCCACCCCAATAAAGGCCCAGATCCAAGATAGAAAAAATAGCAGAATAGAAGATGGTTGGATATATATTTACAGCAAGTCAACACCTGTTGGGTTATTTTATGCCGAAGATGTTTTAAACACATTTTTAAAAACCCACTTGTATTTCTATGTGTAAGAGTCCCACAGGAGAATGTCACTTATGAGTTCGTCCTTACTCCTTCATTGGTACCCAGCATTGCTCGCCTTTCTTGGATACTTTATGAGATAATAACTACTGTTTAAGTCATCTTGCATGAACTCAAGTGGCAAGTGAATTCTTTACTATATAAACCAACCACTAGCAGCTTTTATAGAAATACTTCTCATCAGCAGGTGGGACAAATGATTTAACAACATTTGCTAACCAAGCATGGCAAGTTCAATCCTGCTATGTTCGATCCGGGCTATGCAACAGAGATTTAGTTTGAATTAGTTTGGTTTGGTGTGGTTTGTTTTGTTTTACGGCATATCAACCCCAGTGAGTCATTCTTAATGGATACTCAATTAAAATTTTTTTTTCTATTTAACCCATAAATGGGACCCTATCAGTTACTACCACTCCAGGTCAGAGTGGACCAGGGAGGGATGGTGATGAAGGGGTGCTCCACATTCCCCAAACCTCCAAAACTGGAACTTCACCATCAGATAGAGTATAACGTCATTCCCAGGACATGAAGACCCTCAGGCATCGCATTCTAGTATCCATATGATAAAAAGAGTTGGGGCTTGCCATAAGGAAATAGGGTTAGGGCAATCATATAGGTGCTAGGGCTTGACGTGACCAGCCGATTGATCGGAGGGGGCCTCTCCGACCGCTCGTCTAGCCCAAGAATGGGCCAAAGTGGAATATTGCAAGTCATGGACTGCTCATCCACCTGGGTTCTATCCTTAAGCATCACGGATCGCATCCCCACGTCCAACAGCTGGCTCCATTGGGGGAGTTTTACCGCTCTGCAGAGGTGCAGTCGGTGCATTCTAACGCCCCAGACGACAGGGCGGTGAATTTTGAATTGGTTTATTTGCACGAAGCTCTAGAACATCAGCATCGTCAGTAATAGTTTCTGCGGGATATTGTCCGCTTTTTGCCTCTTTGTTTTTAGTGTGAAACCGTTTTCTGTCATTAATCTTTTCACTATTATAGTACCTGTATATTTAATCTTGATTAAATTGAAATATATATTCAGAAGGATATACCTTTATCTTTCGACAGTCTTAGATATTTTATGTGTCTGCATAGTCTCAGAACTTTGGTCTGTTTGTTTATCTCAGTTTTGATTCTCAGCTTTCATTCTGAGTGTTTCATGGCACGAGAAGATATATATATATATATATATATATATTATATATATATATATATATATAGAGAGAGAGAGAGGGGGGGTCAGACTGTAATAGATAGATATGGAAATAGTGAGATAGATATGGACAGAGATGAATACGTAAATATGATCAGGAAGATAGGTAGTTAAATAAATAAATAAATATATATATATATATATATATATAATATATATAATATATATTATATATATATATATATATATATATATATATTGGGAGAATATGTGCTTAATTGAAGTTGTATCTAATTTTGAAAGTTAATTAATAAATAATTAATTAATTAGGCGGGAATAAGTTAATTATTAATTAATTAACTTTCAAAATTAGGTACGACTTCAATTAAGCACATTCCC
>CM042160.1:5576452-5580262 GCA_023376005.1 Doryteuthis pealeii
GATTGATGACTGAAATGTGAACCCATTCCTGTCTTCCTTGCCGATAATGCAATACCAATCTTTTTGTCCCTCCGATCCTTAATGTACCCTTTTATGTGTACAGACCTATTTAGCTAACCATCCCCGTTGTTATGTATTTTCTTTCTTTCTTTCTTTCTTTTCTTTTTTTCTTTCTTTTCTTTCTTTTTTTTCTTTCTTCAGTCTTCTGTTCTATTTTCAATTTTTCTCTTTGCCTCTTCTTTATTATTTCCATAATCTTTCTTTCTTTCTTTCTTTCTTTTCTTTTCTATTTTTTCTTTTTCGATTTTTCAAATTCAATCTTCACTTCTCTTCCATTCCCTCTCTCTCTTTCTCCATCTCTCTCTCTCTCTCTTTCTCTATTTCCCTTCCTATTATATTTTCTTCCCCTCTCTTTAATTTTCTTATGTCTTTCTTTCTTTCATTGTTCTATTGTCTTCTTTTTCTGTTTTGTTTTCAACCTTTCTCTTACCCTTTCATTCTTTCATTCGGAATGTCTTTCTTTCTTTCTTTCTTTCTTTCTTTTTTTCTTTCTTTCTTTCCTTCAGTCCTTCTTTCTATTTTCAATTTTTCTCTTTGCCTCTTCTTTATTATTTCCATAATCTTTCTTTCTTTCTTTCTTTCTTTCTTTCTTTCTTTCTTTCTTTCTTTTCTATTTTTTCTTTTTTCGATTTCAAATTCCAATTCTTCACTCTCTCTACCCCCCTCTCTCTCTTTCTCCATCCTTCTCTCGTTCTCTTTCTTTATTTCCCTTCCTTATTATAATTTTTCTTCCCCTCTCTAATTTTCTGTCTTTCTTTCTTTCATTTTTTCATTTGTCTTCTTTTTGTTTTGTTTATCAACCTTTCTTCTACCCTTTCAATTCTTTCATTCGGAATGTCTTTCTCTTTCTTTCTTTCTTTCTTTCTTTTTTCTTTCTTTCTTCTTTTTTTTCTTTCTTTTTGCTTTCTTTTTTCTTTCTTCTTTCTTCAGTCCTACTTTCTATTTTCAATTTTTCTCTTTGCCTTTCTTTATATTTCCCATAATCTTTCTTTCTTTCTTCTTTTCTTCTTTTTTCTATGTTTTTATTTTTATTTCGTTTTTTCAATCTTCTCTCTATCTCTTCTCTTTTCTTCTCTCTCTCTTACCTCCTTTATTTTATTTTCCTTTCCTTTCTTTCTTTCTTCTTTTTCTTTCTTTCTTTCTTTCAGTCCTTCTTTCTATTTTCAAAATTTTTCTCTTTGCATCTTTACTATTTCCATTAATCTTTTTTCTTCTTTCTTTTTCTATTTTTTTATTTTCTATTTCGTATTTCAATCTTTCTCTCTATCTCTCTCTTTCTTCTCTCTCTCTTACCCTCTCTTTATTTTATTTCCATTCCTATTCTTTCTTTCTTCACTTTTCATTCTGTTTTTCTTTTTCTATTTTTTCCTTTTCTATTTTGTCTTCAATGTTATCTTCTTATATTTATTTCCTTCCCCTTTTTTTTTTATTTTAATAATATTCCTTTTCTTTTCCTTTTTATAATTTCTTACTTTCTTTTTTCTATTCTTTCTTTCTTTTCTATACAATTTCTATTTCTTTTTTCATTCTTTTCTTTCTTTCTTTCTTTCTTTTCATCGTCTTTCTGTCATTTATTTCTATAATATTTCTTTGTTTTTCTGTTCTTCCCTATTTCTTTCTTTCTTTTCTGTCAATACTTTCTTGCTTTCTTTTCTTTAGTATTTTACTTCTCTCTCTGTTTCCTCTAGCCATTTTATATATTCTTTTCTTTCTTTTCTTTCTTTCTTTCTTTCTTTCTTTCTTTCTTCTTTCTTTCTATGCGTCGTTCTGTCTATTTATTCTATACTTATTTTCTTTTTTTCTTTCTTTTCTTTCTTCTTTCTTGTCAATACTTTTCTTGCTTTCCTTTTTCTATAGTATTTTACATTTCTCTCTCTCTGTTTTCTCTAGCCGTTTTTTATATCATTTCTTTCTTTCTTTCTTTCTTTCTTTCTTTCTTTCTTCTTTCTTTCATTTATTTCTATGCTATTTATCTTTTTTTTCCTTCTTTTCCATACTTTTTCCTTTCTTTCTTTTCTACAGTATTTTTCTTTCCTTTGTTCCCTATTATCTATAGTAAAATTTCTATACATTCTTCTTTTGGTCTATAGTCTTTTTTCGTCTATTTTCATTCTATTTCTTCTTTTATTTATTCATTTTTAATATTAAATCTGTCACTGTTTTTTTAAATTCTTTTCTCTCTTCCTTTTTTCTTTCTTTCCTTTTTTCTTTCTTTCCTTTTTCTTTCTTTCCTTTTCTTCTTTCTTGCTAAAGACCCTTCACTGTAGTATTTTTCTTTCTTTCTTTCTTTCTTTTCTTTCTTTCTTTTTTCATTCGTTTCTATAGTCTTTTTTTTTATTCGACAATATTCCTTTCTTTCTATCTATCTATATTTCTTTCTTTCTTTCTTTTCTTGTGTAATCTTTCTTTCATTTATTTTCTACACTACATATTTGTATTTATTTATTTCAATATTTTCTTTCTTTCTTTCTTTTCATTTCATTCATTCTCTCTTTCTTCTTCTATAATATCCCTTTCTTTCTTTTCTATGGTCATTCTTTATCTTTCTTTTCCTGCTAGTATTTTTCTTTCTATTCTTTTCTATTTTCTCTATACGTTTTCCCTTTTTCATACTCTTCTTTACTTTTCTTTCTTCCTGTAGTCTTTTCTTTACTTCTTTCTTTTTCTTTCTTTCTATATTTCTTTCTAACACTACTTACTTTTCTTTTTTCTTTCTTTCTTTCTTTCTTTCTTCTTTCTGCCAGTATTTCTTTAATTTATTTCTTGCTCATCTTAATATATGATGATGTCTCCCGAAGAGTTTTCATCCCATTTGCCCAAATACAACACTCCCCAGATGCTGAATAATTTGGTTAGATTCGGCATACACTTATTTCCTTCCATCATCATCATTAGTGGACCCGTTAGCATGTTATTCTCCCCTCCCCTCCTCCAATCTCCCTCCCCCTCTCTCTCTTCTATAATATTATAATATATATATATATATATATATATATATAATATATATATGGTGTCTAACAAAACAAAGAGTTTCAAAAATGTACTATTAAAAAGAATTAAGATATGGTTTGTTGTTGTGATTTTTTATGGCATTATAACGCATTTTTGGGTTATCTTATGCCGAAGACTTTGTTTTATTCGTTTCTTGTTCAGTTATCTATCAAAATAATGTGTGGGGGGTTTTTGAAGCCCGGATGAGTGAATGCAATTGATAATTTGAAATGGATTTAGAAATACAGTTGACTTATCGAATTAATATTACAACACTTACTCATGCTTAAAACCCAGTACATTTCTTTATAACCTTGACATCATAAAGGAAAGAAAAATATATAACATCACAAAAAAAAAGAAAAAAGAAAGAAACACGTCCATTTCTGAAAACCGTCTCTGATGATAAAGTTTACTTTGAAATCGATACGACAAAAATAAATTCTTTTTTTTTATTTTTTATATCATTGTAATTGCCTTCAAATCATTTCATGTATAATATATAATATATATTATATATACAATGTATATATATATCGGTGAGGTGATGTTGTGTGTGTAATGTGTGTATGTTGTGTTTGTGTGTGTGTTTGCACATTTACACCCGGTCTCAGTGACGGTTCTCCCACCACTGTGATCCTACTGTTGCTCGTTTCTTATAATTGAACAGAAGACTTCAGTTAATGTAATAATATATTTTGAATAGAAGATTTCTGAAGTAAATAGATTGTAAAATTTTGAAATATTTTTTAAAAAAAA
>CM042160.1:5580362-5592862 GCA_023376005.1 Doryteuthis pealeii
AAGAGATAGAGAGAGAGAGAAGAGAGAGAGAGAGAGAGAGAAGGGTGAAAGAGAACAGAAGAGGACCAGAAAGCGGAAGGCCGAAGTAGACAGAGAGAGAATGAGGGACAAAAGATGACGAGAGAGAGGAGAGAGCGAGAGAGAGAAGAGAGAAGGGGGGGCGGCGGGGTGCTTACCAGAGAGAAAAAATAAAAAATAAAAAACCGGGAGATATCATGAAAGCTGCAATCTATTTGTCGATTGTATCAATGACATAATATGAACGCTTGGACACAATGGAAGCACGCTCCGATGAGCAAGCCCATGTCCGTCTGGCCGGCATACGTCTCTGCGTCTGACGTGTGTAATGTCCCGTGACGAAAGCCCGGGCCCCGGGGTCGTGGCTTGACACCGGGCCTGGCCACCGCGCTTCACCCTCGATGAGACACGGGGGAGAATCGCATACATCAACGTCTTTGTAGCCGTGGACGGGCACCCGTTGAGCGGAGACGGAGACTGTAGTCAAAAAGCGGCTGAAGGAAGAGAAAGGGGAAGCAATGCTAAGAAGAATGACAAAAGAAGAAAGACTGTGTCCAAGAGAGAGAGAGAGAGAGAGAGAGAGAGGGAGAGAGGAGAGAGTGTGTGTGGTGGAGAAAGACTGAAGGGTGGGGAGTGGGAAGAGAAGTGCAGTTTAAAGGAGGAGGTAGTCAGGGGTTGAGAAGTATGATTCATGTAAGGAGAAAACTTAAAAAATAATGCATGTATTTTGGGGGGGAGATATATGAATTGAGAGAGAGAGAGAGAGAGAGAGAGAGAGAGAGAGAGAGAGAGAGAGAGAGAGAGAGAGAGAGAGAGAGAGAGAGTTCTAAAACAATGATTGGAAGAGAGAGATTACTAAAGCAATGATTGGAAAAAAGAAGAAAGAAAAAGAAAGAAAAAAGAAAAGAAAAAGAAAGAAAATGAAAAGAAGAAAAGAAAGAGAAAAGAAAGAAAGAAGAAAGAAAAGAAGGGACAAAAGAAAGAGAAAGAAAGAAAGAAAGAAAGAAAGAAGAAGATAAAGTAGTAAGAAAGAGGGGGAAAATGAAGGGAAGAAAAGAAGGTGAAATAAAAAAGAAGGAAAGAAAGACGAAAAGATAATGTAGTAAGAAGAGGGGTAAACGAAGGGAAAGAAAGAAGGTGGGAAAAAAGAAAGAAAGAAAGAAGAAAGAAAGAAAAAGAAAGAAAGAAGAAAGAAGAAGAAAGAAAGAAGAAAGGATAATGAACAGGAGGGGGAACGAAGGGAAGAAAAAGTGGGAAAAAAAGAAAGAAAGAAGAAGAAAAGAAAGAAAGAAAAGAAAAGAAGAAGAAAGGATAAGTAATAAGAAAGAGGGGTAACAAAGGGAAGAAAAGAAGGTGGGAAAAAGAAAAGAAAGAAAGAAAGAAAGAAGATAATGTAGTACGAAAGGGGTAAATGAAGGAAGAGATGAAATGAAAATGAAAAAAAGAGAAAGCGCAGTTGGAAAAAAGAAAGAGTAAACAAAAAGAGAAAGAGAAAGAAAGAAAAGAGAAAAGGAAAAGAAAAAATATATTGAAAAGAAAGAAAGAAAAAAGAAAGAGGAGAAAATGAATAAAAATTAAATTTATAATTAATAAACAAGAGGAATATTGTCAGAAAAACAGAGAAAGATGGAATGAAGAAGAAGAAGAAGAAGAAGAAGGAGAGAGAGAGAGAGAGAGAGAGAGAGAGAGAGAGGGAGAGAGAAGAGAGAGGAGTAGATGACAGGAAATAGTGCTGAGAGAGAAAGAGAAAATGATTGGAGAGAGAGAGAGAGAGAGAAGAGAGAGAGAGAGAGGAGAGAGAGAGAGAGAGGGAGGGGGGGGGCATCGTTGCATCGAAAAAAGCCAGAGTTTCGATGCTGATTTTTCAGGTATCCTGGCTCTTTCGACTTTGCTTATTTATCTCACCCATTGCTTTTTAAAACCTTGTTCTGTTTTATAATACTAAGTTATTATATATATATATATATATATATATATTATAATATTATATATATATAATATATTAGAAATGGTGAGTATAACAATTGGTAGTGGAGTACCACTACCAATATGTTATTACTCCACTTCTAATTCCTTGCTACTACTCGTTCTCGTAAAACGAGACACGAAACCATACCATCGTTTCCTACCTGATGATGGCAAACTGTATTGCCGAAAGCGCTCGTTTTAAAACCTTTGGTAGACTGTTACACCAGTTACACCCCGACACTAAAAAGATGGCCCGAAAATTAGAAAGGATTAACCAAAAACTTGTCCGACAGGAATTGTCTGTACAGTTCAACAAAACTTGTATAAAAGAAAAAATGCTGCCAAAATACATGGGATATTTTTTGATTATCCAAAGGCTACGTATCAGTTCTCTCAGGCCTTTGTCGTGTCAGTGCTGCTGTATGGCTGCACCACCTGGACCCTAACTAAGCGACTGGAGAATAAACTAGATGGGAGCTGCACAAGAATGCTGCGGGTGATCCTGAACAAGACGTGGAAGCAGCACCCACGAGAAAGCACCTGTCCGGCACCTGCCACATATCACCCAACGCATCCGAGTGAGACGGACAAGACACGCGGGACACTGTTGGAGATACAAGGACGAACTCATAAGCGACGTCCCCCTGTGGAAGCCAGCACATGGGCACACCAGTGTGGGCCGACCAGCAAAGACATGCATTGATCAGCTCTGTGCGGATACAGGATGCTGCACAGAGGACCTCCCGAGAATGATGAGCAATAGGGACGGATGGAGAGAGATTGTCATGGATATCCATGCCAACAGCGCGACATGATGATGATGATGATAAGTAACTAAGATCTGCCTTGTTGCTATAAAAATAAGAGACACTCATCGTATAATGATTATCGTCATAGGAAATGGATTTGTTGATCCGGGTTCAAATCCTGGATGAGGCTTTTTTTTCATTTCACATAGCACTAGTACCCTTTAACCTTGATTAGGCAACCAATCTAGGAGAAGGAAAACTGAATTGAAATCTGTTAAACTCTGCTCAAGGAATTCCTTGTGTTGGTTGCGTCCTACTCGTGCAGAGGGGTTGGTAGATATATATTGCTGTGAGTTTTTTTTGTCAATTTACAAAATCAGTGACACAAAGTTACAGGGAGGCTCGAACTCACTATTCAGTAGTAATGGATCAGTGTGACGAGCATGCTAACCATTTAATCATGATAGCACGCATAAGGAATTATAATTATTGACATTAGGAGTCCAGTAACTAAGGTTTTATGTAGTGTGTACAATCATCAGATAGATATATCTGGAAACTGCTGGAGAAGCAGGGACGGACTCATAAGTGACGTTCTCCTGTGGAAACCAGCACATATGCACGTCAGTGTCGGTCGTCCAGCAAAGACCTACATTGACCAGCTCTGCGCGGATACTGGATGCTGCGCAGAAAACCTCGCCAGGGCAATGAATTATAGGGACGGTTGGCGAGAGTTTTTCACGGATATCCGTACTACACAGCGTGACATGATGACGATGATGATGGTGAGGATGATGATGATGATGATGATGGTAGCGTAGACATGACGATAACAGTGATTGGTTACTGACAGTTTCTCGTCTATGAGATTTTCAAACCAACTTAACTTAGATATACATGTTCTATCAACGATATTGAGCACTATTTACTTATAAATAACACACACACACACACACACACACACACACACACACGCACTATATATATATATATATATGTATATGTGTGCGTGTGTGTGTCAGTGTTTGTGTGTGTGTGTGTGTAAAAAAAGTCGTCGTCGTTGGGGTACCCTAAAGTCGGTATCAGCCAGCCAGCGAGGGAGTCAATCCCTTTTCACTTGCACTAGACCAAGGAGATTGTTTCTGAGATGCAGCGCCGCACCTACCATCAGCTCTTCCCTTTACAGCACAGATCCCTGTGCTACTCATACGCTGAGTTGGCGAGAGCCGGTATTGAACAAGGAACCTTGTGGTTCCCAGCCGAACGCTCTACCGACTAAGTTAAACCGGCTTTATATATATATATATATATATATATATATATATATATATATATATAGTAAAAGTAAAGTATATAAATATAATGGTAAAAGTAAAGTCGTCGGGGTGGCCTAATGTCGGTACGAGCCATACAGCGAGGAAGTCTATCTCCTTTTCAATAGTACTAGACCAAGGAAATTGTTTTTTGCACCTAAGAAGGAGCGCCTCATATACCATCAGCTCCTTACTTTACCGCACAGATCCCTGTGCTACTCATACGCTGAGTTGGCGAGGGCCGGTTTCGAACGGACGCTCTACCGACTGAGAGAAAGGGGGGGATAGGAAATGACATGAAAGTTGGAAAGAAAAGGGGAATAGTGGGAGGATATCTAGCAATTAATAAGAAGAGAAAAGCACTACGATAAAGAAAAGTCAATGGAAGGAAAGCGTGCAGAGGGAGGAAGGGGAGGAAGGGGAGGAAGATACGGACAACTCTCCCCCAAAAAAACAAAACAAAAAAAAACAAAAAACAAAACAACAAAAAAAGAAGTGTACACGTGGTTACCCTTTACATTCCATTCGTAGAAACAGTCTAGACAGGTATTAAAAACAAAAAAAGGGGTTGTATGCGCATGCGTACGTGTGTGTATGTGCACAACAGCGAGATTAGGGAGCAGAGAATTAGTTGGGTAAAGGGGGGAGAGATTTGTGTGTAGTGTGTGTGTGTGTGAGAGAGAGAGAGAGAGAGAGAGAGAGAGAGAGAGAGAGGGATGGGGAGGTGGCGGAAAGGCACCATTAGGAAAGGAATGGAGCACACAGAGACAATTATTTATTTTATTTTATTGCCCTGCATAATGGACTTGGGACCAAAAACGTTCCCACTTCATCAGCCACGAGGTGTGACAGCAAATGTCCCGTTAGGATTTAAGATCTTCAAGAGGATAGATAACTTGCATAAAGAGGCGTCTACAACTGTACACATCCACGGTGGGCTGGGCGGTGTGGCATGGGTTGGGTGGTGGTGGTTGAGAGAAGAAGATGCAGGGCGCTTGCTATAGAGCAACGATTGGCTATTACACTCACAAACCTTTGCTAAATTTGCGGTCCCAAATACCGATAAGAAAGGACAAGACAAGGGTTGATAATTCAAAAAGGTTTAATGGTGCGTACGGTTGCTAAAACCTTTTGCTTTTAGCGGTCGTAAGGCTCATATATACATAAGTAACAATTTCATGAATACTTATCTTTTAGTCTGCCCGAATTAAGCTGAACACGGTCTTAACCCGGAACAAATTCCGAACAAGGAATTGTAATCGTGTAATGTTAATTCTCCTAGACCGGTTGCCTAACCAAAGATAAATAGCCCAGTCTGCCCTGCTATTTATCCATAGCTAGAGGGAGAGTAGAAGTCGTGCCTTTCCCAAGGGTATTAGCGCTAAGTGAAATGCAATTACCACGTCCAGGATTTGACCCCGGGGTGACTAGTCCATTTCCTATGACTTTAACCATTACACCACACGCTTGTTTCGTTTATATTGATTTCTTCAGATTGATTCATGAAAAAATGAAAGGAAAACAGCCAAAGGAAAAAAGTTAATTATAATTAGTTGGTTGGCTTAGAGGCCTCCCAACGTGGTACACATATGAACAAACAACCCCCGACCAAGGGTGTTAAATACAACAATGGACTTATATATATATGAGCACATGGAGAAGCATATATAAGAGAAATACAAAGAGAACATAATCAAGAACACATTCATGAATAGAGGTACAGTAAGAAAGTATGAAGGAGATACATAAATGTACATATAGAAGATATGAATTGTCCATAAGGCAAAGTCACTTACTGACGTAGTGTTGGGGGAATGAAACACCCACACAAGAAGGGTGTAGACATATGTGTCTAACCCATGTGTGTTAGTTTAGTCCCGGAGAAGAAAGAGGATTCAAAGTTGGCGCCTGACTGTTTACATAGTCAGAACGCCTGGTGGTCAAGACCAGAAACACAAGGGAAGATAACTCTTCCAGCCAAGCAAGGGTAGACAATCCCGCAGTGCGTTCAAATTCCTGCACATGTCTGCTGGCATTTCACTTTGCGCTAATGCTCTTGGGAAAAGCAAGTGTAAATTCGTTCTACACCACCCGGTTTGCTAAATAGTAAGGACAGACTGGGCGTTTAGCCTTGGTTATGCAACCGATCTAGGAGAAGGAAAAACCAGCTTTACTCCATTAAGAAATACCTCGTGCCACATCCTGCACGTAGCGGGTTGGGTAAATATATTTATACGCATACGTTTCCAAGCGAGTTTGATCTGCAACAAGTGTCCTGTAAGTGTGGCCATGTACTGGTCCAGGTTAAGCTTACTATTAAATATTACAAAAAAAAAAGAAAAAGAAAAAAGAAAAATAACTAGAAACCCTGGCACAAACTATTAGAATATACAGTCAGGATATAAAAAAGTAAGTAAAGTCGTCAGGGCGGCCTGATGTCGGTATCAGCCAGACAGCGAGGGAGTATATCCCCATTTTCACTAGTGCTAGACAAAGGAGATTATTTTTTAGCATCTGAGATGGAGCACCACACCTAACATCAGCTCCTCACTTTAGCACACAGATCCCTGTGCTACTCATTCGCTGAGTTGGCCTAGGGCCGGTACCGAACCAAGAACCTTGTGATTCCTAGCCGAATACTCTACCGACTGAGCTAAACAATATAATAGAATGTAATAAATTATATGCTGTAATATGTTTTAATGTTTATTTAAAAAAAATAAATTATATTGTTCTTTGGCGAACTAAATTTGGAAACCTATATGATTTAGTGAATTTATTAACATAAACGTATCTGAAGCTCGCTCGTACCTCAAATTCATGGGAAAAATGTGCCATGCAAGTGACGAAGAGGCGGGAAAGGAAAAACAATGAACGGAATACAGCTACCAAATCAGGATAATATGAAAACACTTGGAGAAAAGGAAAGTTACAAATTCTTAGGAATTTTAGAAGCGGATACCATCAAGCAAACAGAGCTGAAAGGAATAGTTAAAAAAGAATACCCACAGGTGAACAAGAAAACTCAAAGAAACCAAGCTCTGTAGCAGAAATCTCATCAAATAAATAAATACCTGAGCCGCCCCCATTATGAGATATTCTGTGTTATTCTTAAAATGCACAAAAGAAGTCAGATTGACCAAAAGACTAGAAGATTAATATCCTGAATATAACACTAAATTGTATCTGATTGGTTGGTTAGATTTTACGGCATCTCAAACCTTGTTGGGTTATTTTATGCCGTAGATGTTTTATTCATGATTGATGGGTATTCAAATATTTTAAAAACAATTTTTAAACACATCTTAACAAACAGGAACAACAACCACAATGTGAAACATGTTAAACACCCTTGACAGTTAAACACTTATTCTTGGAATGTAGGTTTTTTGCTCACATTGCTCAAACCGTTATTTTAAAGCAAACAATATGAAAGAACTGTTTGAAAATGTCAACATGGAGGATATTCTCTACTTTTTGAGGGAAATAAAATTATACCATAGAATATAGACATGAAACTAATCAATACCATACAACATGATCCCCAATAATGCTAACACATTACTAAAAAGTATAAATATAAATACACGATATCTAACCGTTAGGCATGACATAATCCCAGACGGGTTGATATACCGTTAAAATCAATAAACAATAAACAATTATAATCAACTTTCAAACTATGTAAAAATAAACAAAAAATACCCCCCCCAAAAAAACAAAACAAAAAACAAACCCAGCAACAATTGAGGTGGTCACTACTAGAATAGGCTCAGTCCTAATTAGTGATCACCCTTCACACATTACTACTACAACCAACAATGCTTTTTTGTTTTGTATGACATTGTTTATTATATATATATATATATATATATATATATATATATATATATATATATATTGTTTTTATATATGTAATGTGTGAAAATAAACCATTGTCTTCATCTTTGCACTCAACTGATGTGGTCACTACTAGAATAGGCTCAGTTCTAATTAGTGATCATCCTCCACACATTACTACAAACAACCAACATTACGTTTTTTGTTTTGTATGACATTGTTTATATATATATATATATATATATATATATATATATATATATATATGTCTAGCCACACTGAGGAGGCATGATATGCCGAAACACGTGTCTGTGGATGACTTATTAATTATTATTAATTATTAATATATATATATATATATATTGTTTTTATATATGTAATGTGTGAAAATAAACCATTGTTTTCATCTTTGCATTCAACTGATGTAGTCACTACTAGAATAGGCTTAGTCCTAATTAGTGATCATCCTTCACACATTACTACAACAACCCAGATTAATAACCAAAATATTTTCCAAACATTGATTTCATCAAAATGCCTGCTTACTAATTCAAAATATTTATCAAAATACAATTTTTTAATACGTATAAGTAAACTTATAATCAACTTTTTAATACGTATAAGTAAACTTATAATCAACTTTTTAATACGTATAAGTAACTTATAATCAACTTTTTAATACGTATAAGTAAAATTATAATCAACTTTTTAATACGTATAATTAAACTTATAATCAACTTTTTAATACGTATAAGTAAAATTATAATCAACTTTTTAATACGTATAAGTAAAATTATGATCAATTTTTTAATACGTATAAGTAAACTTATAATCAACTTTTTGATACGTATAAGTAAAATTATAATCAACTTTTTAATACGTATAAGTAAACTTATGATCAATTTTTTAATACGTATAAGTAAAATTATAATCAACTTTCAAACTATGTAAAAAAAACAACAACAACTACAACAAAAAAAAACAACAACAAAAAAACAAACAAACAAAAAACAAAAAATAATCGAGGTGGTCACTACTAGAATAGGCTCTGTCCTAATCAGTGATCAACCTCCACACTTTACTACAACAACCAACATTAGGTTTTTTGTTTTGTTTTGTTTTATGTGACATTGTTTATATTGTGTAATGTGTGAAAGTTTTGTTTTGTCATGTCTTAAATGAAAAGCTCATTTTCAAGTGTCTTGAAAACAGATATATAAAAGTCAGTTGAAGACACTTGGATACCAGAAAATAATTTTCATTGAACAAGTGGATATGTTACGTCACCAGTGCATTTTCATTGCTTCTCTTATAGCATGTCAATTTCACCAAAATATTTGCTCATTAACTCAAATTATTTATCAAAATAGAAATTTTTAATACGTATAAGTAAACTTATAATCAACTTTCATACTATGTAAAAATAAACAAAAAATTACCCCGCCCCCCCAAAAAAAAACCCCCAACAACAACTGAGGTGGTCACTACTAGAATAGGCTCAGTCCTAATTAGTGATCATCCTCCACTCATTACTACAACAACCAACATTAAATTTTTTTGTTTTTTTTGTTTTATGTGTGAAAATAAGCCATTGTCTTCTTTATATTCAAATGATGTGGTCACTACTAGAATAGGCTCAGTTCTAATTAGTGATCATCCTCTACACATTACTACAGCAACCAACATTACATTCTTTTTGTTTTTTTGTTTTATGTGTGAAAATAAGCCATTGTCTTCTTTATATTCAACTGAGGTAGTCACTACTAGAATAGGTTCAGTCCTAATTAGTGATCATCCTCCACACATTGCTACAACAACCAACATTACGTTTTTTTTTGTGACATTGTTTATATTGTGTAATGTGTGAAAATAAACCATTGTATTCTTGTATTATGTTCATATTCAGGTCTTAAAGGGAAGTCTCTATGACGACATTATGAATACACATAACATAACTAGCCAACCTTTAATTTGCTGATTCGGCATCCTACCACTGAACTGTTCCATTCCGGAGCCTCAGGTAATTTAGAAATAGAATTGTTTCACTAGATGTCCATTGGCTTAGTCAGCGAAGAGGTATGCATTTGATGTGGGTTGAGGGTCAATGCTTTTTGGCGAACCAAAAGCTTCCAGGACCGAAAGAAGAATCGGCGTCTGGGGAAAAATGCAGACATTTTTGGCGTCGGGTCCCAGACAAAATAAATCGACGTCACAGGACAAGGGAATCTCGCGAGACGATTGTCGAAATGTGGGGCTTTTACTTGAGGTGGGGAGAGCGGATTCTTTGATGTCGAAATGGGGAAAAGAAACATGAAAGGGATGTCGGAGTTCAGGGTCGTCGGGGGCTGATTGCCAGGGTCGGTATGATTTAAGGATATTGCTTTGGGAATACGCATGCTTCCAGGTAGAAACATTTGAACCAGAGTACTAAACTGAAGCTCTTAAGGTCTTTGTTTTAAAATTTGGTTGGATGGTTGTATTTTACGGCATGTTAACATTCGTTGGGTTATTCTATGCCAATAGAATAATGATAATTTGTTATTTGGTCACATTCCTTAGAGTATCTTGGTCAGAATTTGATCATATTAGCAAGAATTAAAATACTGGAAGATATAATTCTATTAACTCAATTTTTTAAAACTCATTTCTTACTCATTTTAAATAGAATAGAATAAAAATAGAACGGTCTAGGCTTGTGTCCTTGGAAGCTGTCTACAGCAGTGGCTTGGTGGGTATTCAATTTAAAAAAAATTAAAATCAATTTTTTAAACACAATTTTTAAAATTCATTTTTTCTATTAATCCATAGATGGAGCTATAAGGTAATCCTTAACTTTTTCCTCGTAAATTCCTACCATAAAATAAACTGAACCCTCATTTTATGTCCGTATTTTTGCTATAATTTTTTTTATTTTTCTTGCACCCGTTATTTTACAATACTAAATATATTTTCTTACGAGGAAAAAGTTAAGGATTACCAGAAAATATATTTAGTACTGTAAAATAACGGGTGCAAGAAAAATAAAACATTTATTGCAAAAACACGGACATAATGTGAGGGTTCAGTTTATTTTATGGTAGGAATTTACGAGGAAAAAGTTAAGGATTACCGCTATAACTGGTACTATCACTCCGGGTCAGAGTGGACCTGGTAGTAATGCCAATGAAGGAGTACTCCACACAACCTAGAGCTCCTGAACTGAAACTTTACCATAGATATATTTTAACATCATACATAGAACAATGACCCACAGCTACCGCTTTCTAGTACACATATTGTTGTACCGGCCGTTCCTACAGTGGAGAATATACACCGATTCTCACTATAAATAGTGAGACACCGAGTGAAAAGGTTGTACTGTTACCGTTTAGCGGCAAGCTAGCCGTTCTTGTACCTTATTGTAAATACACTTGTCTCATTTTACCCTACCTCGACTTGACTTCTTTTTTTACTGTTGAACTAACACCACAACACATATGATACAAAAAAAGGTTGGGAGTTTGCTATATGAGCAGTACGGTCGATACAATCGTATATATGTAACGGCTTGACGTGACCAGCCGATTGATCGGAGGGGGCCTCTCCGACCGCCCGTCTAGCCCAAGTATGGGCCAAAGTGGAGTGTTGTATTGCAGAAACTATTGGAAACAATTGTTAATAAAACGGGATAATGGCTATGCAACAAAGTATTAAATGTAATTTATGATTTTGAACGAATACTTTTTTCACCCAACTTTTTCGTTAATCCTTTTTTTTTTTAATAAAATTGCTTTTTTCCTAACTTTTTTTGCATAAAAATTAAGAAGTTTATTAAGTTTATTATTATTAAGTCTATTAAGTTTACTAATACAAAATAAAAAACGACCTCCGGGCGATGTAAAAATAGATTTTTCAAACATATTACCTGAGGGGTGGGAGTAAAAAATTCAATGTCAGTGAGTTTGTACCCTAAGTAAGTAAAATCATCAAAATCATTAAAGGACTGAAAAATAAAACAATTTGAAATGTAAACTTTAAATATGTATTAAAATAAAACAAACTATATATAGATATATAATACCAGTCATGTATTTATTAAAACTTGTTTTAAAAAACAATGAGGACTGTCTAACGTTTGGGTAATGAGACGTAAGCAGTGACGTCATTTTTGTTACAGACAAAAACCGGAAGCGAATCTCCATTATTAATAGATTACATTGTGTAAATATCAGTGTTTCACTCATGTTAAATTGGAAAATACTTATTTTTTAGAGTGAACGAATTCTTTTTCCCAACAATATATATATAATATATATATATATATATATATATATATATTATTATATATATATGAAAGGAAAATGGATATGAATCCGACAATATGTGTAGACAGTTTGTAGAAAAAACAAGATGTTAAAAGTTTTGCTGACAGAAATCTGTTTCGACCAGATGAAGAGGTCTTTATCAAAGCAACATTGTAAACGGAAAAACGAAATGAATATATCAATAATCACGAGGCACAGAACGCTTTCGATCAGTACCAGAATTTAAAAAAAATTTACAATGTTGCTTTGATAAAGACCTCATCATCTGGTTGAAACAGATTTCTGTCAGCAAATCTTTTAACATCTTG
>CM042160.1:5597862-5611579 GCA_023376005.1 Doryteuthis pealeii
TTTCAGATATCACTTCTTCATTGGAGCCAAATCTCATTCCCTGAAGCATTCTTTTGAGGTCTGCAAACAGTCAGTAGTGGCTGGGAGCCAGATCTAGAGAATATGGTGTTACTTTCCAGATATCCCACCAGGCCCGATTTAAGTAGGTTAAAAGCCATGGAGATTTCGAGGTATTTTGGTGGGAGCAAGTTGCGAAGGGCAAATAATGTATTTATTTGCACGGATCGGAGAGCAACTGAAACTGGCTAAGTAAAACAAAGACCAGTCTTGTTACACATCCCCCACCCAATCACAAAACTCAGGCTGTTCAGTAGAGTAGGTCGATTTTTCACTTTTTTGAAATATCAAATTGTCCACCTTTGTGTGTTAGTATACTGATGGGCACGCCAATGTGGGTCGCCCAGCCAGGACCTACATTGACCAACTATGTAGGGATGCGGGCTGCTGCGCGGAGGAGCTCCCAGAGTCGATGAATGATAGGGAAGGTTGGCGAGAGATCGTTATGGATATCCGTGCAAATTGCGCGACATGATGATGATACTGAATACTGATACCAAAAAATAGATCTTTTACTTGTATCATTGTTTGAAGAAATAGCATTAAAGATCGTCTGTTACAGCTTAATTAATGAGCTAAAAAGCAGCATATTAGAGGTGTCGGTGGTGATGGGGAGGGGGGAACATTTTCAATTTGAATTCTATTTACAAAATTCGTTTCATTTTAATAAAATAGTATAACATTTCTGATTTAAATATTGAGAACGGTAAATTTTCTAACAAATTTCTAGGCTAAATTTTGCGAAAACGAGGATTTTATTGCATTTTAGTAGACGATCTTTGATGCTATTTCCTCAATCAATGGTGCAAGTAAAAGATCTAATTTTTGGTATCAGTATTCAGTATACGAACACACAAATTTTGCATAGATGGACAATTTGATATTTTTAAAAAAGGGGGGAAATAAACCTACCCTACTGCTCGGGCCAAGGTCGTACACCTGTATCGGTTTCGAAATAAAAGCGATGTATTTTGCAGCAGTTCAATAGGCGTACCTGAGCCAAATACTACTCTCACCAGGCCGGATTAACGCAAGGTCTTTCTTTACGTGGGGAGCCACACACAAACCGAAGCTCATACAATGGTCAGTGCAAAAATACATTGTCCAGTCAGCATTTCCTTTGAAGGGCGCTTCAGTTACCGGCCATTAAAACCCTGCTCCTTTTAGGCGAGGGGGCAGATGTTGTCTGTTGAGATGGTCCCCAGGGCCCACGCAATTTATTTTACCCCACTTACCAGCCTGGGCAGGTAAGGGTATTTGCCTCATACCTCACTTGTATGGGCTGGGCACAAGGCCTCGTTTTAACGTGGGCCACTCACAAGCCGAAGCTCATGGGTGGGAAAGAACAAGAATTTTGTCGATCCCTTCGGCATTCCCTCTCAAGCGCCTCAGGCGCTGGCAATAAACCCAGCCCAAGAAGGCAGGTATTGCCTGGGGGGGGGAAGCCCCCTGGGATCGACGCTATTATTTGTACTTTACCGGTCCAGTGGCCAAGCACACTGGACCCCACCCCCGAGGGGAAGGTAAGTATATATTTTCTAGGCCTTTCCCCTGGCCGGATTAACACAAGATATTCTAACGTAGAGAGCCACGCACAAACCGAAGCTCATATGATAGTCAGTGTAAAAAATGCATGGTCCTGTCGGGATTCCCCTTTTGAGCAATAGACTCGACCTTTTATCTCTTTTAGGCGAGGGTTCAGGTGCTCCCTGAGGGACTGTACCTGGGCCGCGTGGTTTATTTTTATCACTTACAACCTCTGAGGTAGGTAAGTACACATATTTCAAGGTCCCCCGCCAGAGTGGATTAACATAGTCTTTATAACGTTGGGAGCCACGCACAAACCGAAGCTCTTGCGGGGACCGGTACAAAAATGCATTGCCTGGTCAGCATTCCTCAAGCACCTGGCAACAAACCCGGCCTTTATCCCTTTTAGGTGAGAAGGCAGGCCCTCTCTGTGGGACACACTCCCATGGGATCACGTGATTTATATTACCTTTCTTAACCGCCGTGTGACAGGTGAATATATATTTCCCAGGCCTCCCATAAATTCTTTATAACGTGGGCAACCACGCACAAACTCAAGTTTATGCGGTGGCTAGTGTAAAAAATATATAGTCCCGTCGGCATTCACCGCGAGAGCAGCCTCAGGCACTGGGCAATAAACCCGAGGGGGCAGGTGCTATATGTGGGGGACGGTCCCTGGGACCACGTAATTTATTTACGAAAAAAAAAAAAAAGAAAGAAAAATACTTCTCTACATACCTGTGCTTGTACGTACTCGAAGGATTGCATCAAATGCAAATGGGCGACACATTCCTTTTCAAATCATTGATGAATCTTTGAACAACATTTTCAGCCTGAAATTTAAGAAATTGAAAAGTCAAATTGAATGTTCGGTTGGGAGGAAACATTTTTATTTAATAATTTTATTGAATTTCTTGCACATATCAAACAGAATGGTCTCATCTATAAAAAAAAAAAAAAAAAAATTCTGACTAATTGGTGTGTGTGTGTGGGTTGGGTGGAATTTACGCAACGCTAGTAAGTATCCAAAATGTATATCTTTTTTTATTCGGCAGATCGCACACAGGGCGCGAACCCTTTTTCGAGGTAAGTAGTTTTCGCCACAGATAATAGGGTAGTTTTTCGATTTGCCGTATATATATATATATATATATATATATATTATATATATATATATATATATATATATATATATATATATATATATATATATATATTTCCCAGGCCTCCATAAAGTCTTTATAACGTGGGAGCCACGCACAAGTTCATGCGGTGGCTAGTGTAAAAAAATACGTGGTAACCTTGGTAGGCGCCTCAGGCACTCGGCAACAAACCCAAGGGATTTATTTTACCTTACGCAACTGCTAGTAAGTATCAAAAATGCATTTTCTTTCATTCGGCAGATCGCGCACAGGGCGCGAACCCTTTTTCGAGGTAAGTGGTTTTCACCACAGATAATTAGACAGTCTTTCGATTTACCGCTTTTTATCGGCTTTTATTCAATATAATTTATTGCAGCCCGATTTTTGATTGAAATAAACATCGTAGTACATCTCGTTACCACTGTAGTTTTCTTTTCTTTCTTTTTTTTTTGTATTTGCATGTAAATTTCATACAATAAATGTAGCGACTATTATGCTGCGGCCGGCGTAGTAATCAGAGTGATCAGTTTGTTTATTTGTAGGCCAAAATGTAGTGCGTTGTTTGCCTTTTACTTTTTGTTTGTTGATTGAGTCTGAATTCTAATTTCGTTTTGTTTTGCTTTCGACGAGATTTTTATCAACTTAAAAGCTGAAAATTAATTAAGAGACTACGGCAGAAAATCTGCTGTCATGGAAGCGAAAAAAGAAGAAGAAGTAGAAGAAGAAGAAGAAGAAAGAACAACAACAACAACAAAAACAAAAACAAGGATAAATAATTACAATCGAGAAAGCGAAATATAAAATTAGAAAAAAAAAATAAATAAAAATAACGGAGACTAGTGGAAATAAAATAAAAATAAATATTATCAAGGTATTTACGTTTGAAAATTGTTTCGCGTAAACAAATTAGCGAGTTAGAAAATTCAAAGCAGCATCATCATCGTCATCATCACCCATATCATTATAAAGACTATTTATCAAACTTAGCCAAGTCAGTCACAAGGTTAGAAGTACGGGGGCACCGAGTTAGAATCGAGGTAACTATCAATAGTATGCCAGCATACATTACATAACCCACCCTGTTGGTGGGGCTGTAGAATACACCGATTGCACTTCTGCGTATGGGTAAAATGCCCTCAATGGGGCTACTTGTTGGCTGTTGGTGGCGACCTGTAATGTTTAAGGATAAAACCCTGGTGCCTGAGCACTTCATGATATGCAATACTTAATCTATGGGTTAGATACTAGGTTGGTTGGTTTGTTGGATTTTACGGCACGTCAACCCTTGTTCGATTATTTTATGCCGTTTTGTTCGTCATGCTTCATACACATTTTTTAAACACATTTTAAAAAAAATATTTTTAACATTTTTTTCTATTTAACCCAGAGATGGGACACTAACTCCGGGTTAGAGTGGACCTGGGAATAATGACGATGAAGGGATACTCCACAATCCAGAGCACTGGACCACACCATTAGATGCAATTTAACGTCACTCAACCAACACCTTCTAGCACATATATAATAAAAAGGTTTTGGTTTGGTTTGGTTTTTGTTTTACGGCATATCAACCTCATTGGGTCATTTAATGCCGATAAAGTTTTAAAATAAATTCATTTTTAATGGATACTCAGTTTTTTTATGAATGCATTTTTCTATTTAACCCATAGATGGGACCCTAATAGGCACTACCACCCCGGGTTAGAGTGGACCAGAAAGCAATGGTGATGAAGGGGTGCTCCACATTCCCTAAACCTTCAAAACTGGAACCTCACCATCAGGTAGAGTTTAACGTCATTACCAGGAAATGAAGACCCTCAACCACCGCCTTCTAGCACCCATATGATAAAAAAGGGCTAAAGCTTGACGCAAGAGCAATACGGTCGGGACAATCATATTGGTGCTAGAGCTTGACCTGACCAACCGGAGGGGTATCCAAACGACTGTCAAGCCATATTAAGGGCCAAAGTGGAGAGTTACATATCATGAACTGCTCAGCCACAAGAGTTCTATGCTTAAGCATCACAGGTCGCCAGCCGAGGTCAACAAGTGGCCTCATTGGAGGGGGGTTACCCCTCTGCAGAGGTGCAGTTTTTGTATTTTTCTGTCCCAGTCTAGTAGAAGGAAATCTCATAGTTAAACCAGGTGTATTTCGAGCTATGGGTAAATAGTAAGACTGACTGGGGTCTTTAGTCTTAGTAAAGCAAACGTTGGGGTTAGGACGAGGCAGTGCGCGGCAGGCAGGCAGGCTTAGGCTTAAGCTTAGCGGGTGCTCGCGGAGGCTCCGGTCTGTGTGCGTCACAGCGCAAGTCAACGGGCACCGGGGGTCGGGCACCTGTCACAGATCGAGAGAGGAGATGGGCGCTTCCCAGATCATACGCGAAACAAACGAAAACTAGAAAAATCGCTTTATCGAAGTCTGATATACTTTTAGATGCGTTCCCGTTGCCGTTTTTGTCTGTTCGAGAGGAAAAGGCAGGAAAACATCGAATTTAATCCAAGTGCAGTAAAAGTAAAGACAACGGGGCGGCCTAAAGTCGATATCAGCGAGGGAGTCTATCCCCTTTTCAATAGCGCTAGACCAAGGAGATTGTTTTAGCATCTGAGGTGGAGCACTACACCTACCATCAGCTCCTTACTTTACCGCACAGGTCCCTGTGCTACTCATACGGTGAGTTGGCGAGGACCGGTATCGAACTAGGAACCTTGAGGTTTCTAGCCGAACTCTCTATACCGACTGAGCTAACCCAGCCCTCCTAGTGTACTCCGCATAAAATAAGTTGACCTTGTATCGTATCCTGCTTGTCGTAAAGGAGTTGGTTGTTTTGTTGGATTTTACGGCACGTCAACCCTTGTTGGGTTATTTCATACTGAAGACGTCTTGTTCTATGCATGCTTTTTTAAACTCAATTTAAAAAAATTATTTTTTATCATTTTTCTATTCAACTCATAGATGAGACATTCATATGATTTACTACTCCACGTTAGAGTGGACTTGGGAATAATGTTGATGAAGGGATACTCCACACTCCCCAGAGCACCAAATACATAATTATTCAACCGATCATACTATACCAAGAATATGTTATAAATTCTGATTGAAAAAATTCAGATTGATCGGTTGAGTGGTTGGATTTTACGGCATGTCAACCCTTGTTGGGTTATTTTATGCCGAAGACGTTTTTTTATTCATTCTTGATGGGTATTCAAACATTTTTCTCAATTCTTTAAAACACATTTAAAAAACTATTTCTCTGAATGTTTGAGATGAGGCTTGAAGATTAGTATGATCTGCGTTATTCGGACTATTGTCCCCATCTTCATTGTTAGTTGTACAACGTTTCCAATTGGACACATGGCCTGGTGGATAAGGTAGTTAGGTTAAGACAGTTCTTAGTGACAGTTATCTCTGGAACCCGAGTTCAATCCTGAGTGAAAGCAGTTAGAAAAATAATTAATTAACAGAACTCCTACCCCAGCTATGGTTAGCGGAATGAGAACAAGATACCCCTGTGGAATAAATAAAGGGTTAGGTTCAAAGTTCCGTAATGGCTCCCGAATACGACAAGAAAGTTCCCGAGTTCGAAAAGAAGGTTCCCGAGTCCGACAAGAAATACCTGAAGAAGGCCGGAGGGTATATCGGCCGAAACATTGTAAAATAACAATGAAGATGGGGACAATAGTCCGAATAACGCAGATAATACATTTAAAAAATCTTTCTTTATTTAACCCATAAATAGGACCCTAACAGGTAGTATCACCCTGGGTCAGAGTTGACCTGGGAATAATGGCAATAAAAGAATACTCCACACTCGCCAGAGTTCCAAAATTGGACCTTCACCATTAGATGTACTTTAGAATAACTTTAGTACGTCCCATGAAATTTTTCAAAAATTCCAATGCAGCCCACTCATTATAGAGCGCTCATTATCTAGCGCATCGTCTAGCAGCTATGGGGTCGATGAGTTGAGTTACCTCGTTAACGGGGTCGAATAGTGCCGGGTCTATACAAAACAAGTCATGAATTATAATTACGAAGTTTTAATTAGAATGGTACAAAATCTATATGGGTGTCAACCAATCTAGGAGAAGGAAAACTCTGATTTCAAATCAGCTGTAAAAATTGACCTTGTGCTGCATCCTGCTCGTTGTGGATGCGTTGTGTATGTGTATGGGGGTAAATACATAATTATTCAGCCGATAATTTTTTGTGTTGCTTCTTTCTTTCTTTCTTTCTTTCTTCTTTCTTTCTTTCTTTTCTTTCTCTCAGTACAGTTATAACCTCTCCACAAACACTCTATATTCTTTGTTTCTTTCTTTGTTTCTTTGTTTCTTCTCTCTCAGTACAGTATACCCTCTCCCAAACACTCCTTATTCTCTCTTTCTTTCTTCTTTCTCTTCTTTCTTTCTCTTCTCTCTGAACACAGTTATAACCTCTCCACAAACACTCCTTATTCTCTCTGTTCTTTCTTTCTTTCTTTCTTTCTTCTCCTTTCTTTCTTTCATTTCTTCTCTCTAGAACACAGTTTATAACGTCTCCACAAACACTCCTTATTCTTTCTTTCTTTTCTTCTTTCTTTCTTTATCTCAGCACAGTTATACCCTCTCCACAAACACCCCAAATTCTTTCTTTCTTTCTTTCTTTCTTCTCTTCTTTCTTTCTTCCTCTCTCAGCCACAGTTTTTATAACCGCTCCACGAACCACTCCAATTCTTTCTTTCTTTCTTTTACTTCTTTCTTCTTCTCTACAGCACAGTTATACGCCTCTCCACCAAAACACTCCTTATTCTTATCTTTTCTTTCTTCCTTTCTTTCTTTGTCTTTCTTTCTCTGTCTTCTCTCTCAGCACAGTAATACCGCTCCACAACACTCCTTTCTTTCTTTCTTTCTTTTTCTTTCTTTCTTCTTTCTTCCTTTCTTCTCTCAGTACAGTTTATGCCCTCTCCCACAAACACTCCATATTCTTTCTTTCCTTACCTTCTTTCTTCTTTCTTTCTTTCCTTCTTTCTTTCTTTTCTTTCTTCTTTCTTCTCTCTCAGCACAGTTATACTCTCTCCATAAACACCCCTTATTTTTCTTCTTTCTTTCTTTCTTTCTCTCTCAGCCACGTTATAACCCATCCACAACCACCCTCTATTCTTCTTTCTTTCTTTCTTTCTTTCTTTTCAGCCACAGTTATACCCTCTCCACAAACACCCCAAATCTTTCGTTCTTTCTTCTTTCTTTCTTTCTTCTTTCTTTCTTTCTTTCTTCTTTCTTTCTTCTCTCTCAGCACAGTTAAAACCCATCCACAAAACACTTCCTTATCTTCCTTCCTCTTTCTTTCTTTCTTTCTTCTACTCTCAGCACAGTATACCCTCTCCACAAACACTCCTTATTCTTTCTTTCTCTTCTTTCTTTCTTTCTTTTCTTTCTTCTTTCTTTCTTCTTCTCAGCACAGTATAACCGCTCCACAAAACTCCATATTCTTTCTTTCTTTCTTTCTTTCTCTTCTTATCTTTCTTTCTTCTCTCAGTACAGGTTTATGCCCTCTCCACAACACTCCATATCTTTTCTTTCCTTCCTCTTTCTTTCTTCTTTCTTCCTTCTTCTTTTCCTTCTTTCTTCTTCTTCTCCTCAGCACAGTTATACTCTCTCCATAAAACACCCTTATTCTTTCTTTCTTTCTTTCTTTCTTCTCTCTCAGCCAGTGTATAACCCATCCACAAACACTCCTTATTCTTCTTCTTTCTTCTTTCTTTCTTTCTCAGCACGAGTATACCCTCCACAAACACCCAAAATTTTTCTTTCTTCTTTTTTCTTTCTTTCTTCTTTCTTCTCTCTCAGGCACAGTTATAACAACCATCCACACACACTCCTTATCCTTCCGTTCTATTCTTTCTTTCTTCTTTTTCTTTTCTCTCAGCCCAGTTATTCACCTCTCACATAACCACCCCAATCTTTCTTTCTTCTTTCTTTCTGTTCTTCTCTTCTTCTCTCTCAGACATTATAAACATCCACAAACACTCCTCTATTCTTACCTTCCTTCTTTCTTCTTTCTTATCTTTCTTTCTTTCTCAGCACAGTTATACCCTCTCACAAACACCCCAAATTCTTTCTTTCTTTCTTTCTTTCTTTTTTCTTTCTTCTCTTCTCAGCACCAGTTATAACCGCTCCACGAACACTCAATTCTTCTTTCCTTCTTTTCTTTCTCTTTCTTTTCTCTCAGCCACCAGTTGATACCCTCCCACAAACACTCCTTATTCTTTCTTTCTTTCTTTCTTTTCTTCTTTCTTTCTTTCTTTCTTCTCCTCTCAGCACAGTTATAACCGCTCCACAAAACACTCCATATTCTTCTTCGTTCTTTTCTTCTTCTTCTCTTTCTTTCTTTCTTTTCTTTCTTTCTCTTCTAGGTACAGTTATGCCCTCTCTCACAAACACTCCATATTCTTTCTTTCCTTCCCTTCTTTCTTTCTTTCTTTCTTTCCTTCTTCTTCTTTCTTTCTTTCTTTCTTCCTCTCTCAGGCCACAGTTACTACTCTCCCCAGTAAAACACCCCTTAATCTTCTTCTTCTTCCTTCTCTCTCCAGCACAGTATAAAACCCATCACAAAACACTCGCGTTATTCTTCTGTTCTTTCTTTCTTTCTTTCTTTCTCAGCACAGTTATAACCTCTCCACAGATAACCCCAAAGTTCCTTTCGTTCTTCTTTTCTTTCTCTTCTTCTTTCTTCTCTCCAGCCACAGTTATACCCATCCACAAACACTCCTAATTCTCCTCCTTCTTTCTTCTCTTTCTTTCTTCTCTCCGCACATTATACCTCTCCACAAACACTCCTTATTCTTTCTTTCTTTCTTCGTTTCTTTTCCTTCTTTCTTCTTTCCTCTCCAGCACAGCGTTACTATACGCTCCACCGAAACATCCATATCTTTCTTTCTTTCTTTCTTTCTTTCTTTCTTTCTCTCTCAGTACCAGTTATGCCCTCTCCACAAACACTCATACTTTCTCCTTCTCTTCTTCTTCTTTCTTTTCTTTCCTTCTTTCTCTTCTTTCTTTCTTTCTTTCTCTCTCTCAGCACAGTTATCACCTCATCCATAAACACCTATTCTATTCTTTCTTCTTCCTTCTTTCTTCTCTCTCAGCACAGTTATAACCCATCCACAAACACTCCTTATTTTTTTCTTTCTTTTCTTGTCTTCTTTCTTTCTCAAGCCACAGTTAACCCTCTCTCACCAAACACTCCAAATTCTTTCTCTTTCTTCTACTTCTTTCTTTCTTTCTTCTCTCTCAGCACAGTTATTAACCCATCACCAAACACCTTATTCTTCCTTCCTTTCTTTGCTTTCTTTCTTTCTTTCTTTCTTGCTAGCACAGTTATACCCTCTCCGACAAACACCCCAAATCTCTTTCTTCCTTCTCTTCTTTCTTCTTTCTTCTCTCTGAACACAGGTCATACCCTTCTTCACAACACTCGATATTCTTTCTTCTTTCTTTCTTTCTTTCTTTCTTTCGTTCTTCTTTTCTTTCTTTCTTCTCTCTGAACACAGTTATACACCTCTCACACAAAACACTCCTTATCTTCTTTCTTTCTTTCCTCTTCCTTTCTTTCTTTCTGAACACATTTAATACCTCTCCACAAACACTCTTATTCTTTCCTTCTTCTTTCCTTCCTTCCTTCCTTATCCTTCCTTCCTTCATTCTTTCTTTCTTTCTTTCTTCCTCACAGCTTTGCGCTGAACCACCTCAGTATCACCATCGATTACAATTATCCCACCGTTATAGCACATGCGCATGTGTTTTGCAAAGACCTTTGTTCTATTCCCATCCGTGCAGTTGCATTGACTTATTTACCGCATAGTTCAAAATAAAACTTAACATCACTTTTTTTAAAATTTCTAATACTTAATTCAATTTCAATTTTCTCCTAACATTATTCCATTTTTTTTAGTTTTGGAAAAATTAATTCCATCCGTCCTACATTTGAGCTCTGACGTTGAATATAACTAAATCTCGTATAGGGAATTTTCGCACGAGTCAGAGATGACAGATTACTCTAGATATACTAGAGTCCAAAACTTTAACACAAACCATTGTACAGCACACCACACACACACACACACACACACACACAACGCACACAGCACACACACTACACACACCACACCACACTGCGCGCGGCGCTTATACAATACACAATGCCACCTGAACACAGTTATAAACCGTCCTCCTAGCCCAAGAACACTCCATATTCTTTTCTCTTCTTTCATTCTTTCTTCTTTCTTTCTTTCTTCTTCTCTCTAAGCACAGTCTTATACCCTCTCCACAACAACATCCTTATTTCTCCTTTCTTTCTTCTTCTTTTCTTTTCTTTCTCTTCTTTCTTTCTGCTCTTCTCTCTCTGCACAGTTATACCCTCTCCACAAACACTCCTCATTCTTTCATTCTTTCCTGTTCTTTCTTTCTTTCTTTCTTCTCTCTGAACACAGTTGAACCCTCTCACAAACACTCCTTATTTCTTCGTTTCTTTCTTCTTTGATTCTTTTCTTTCTTTCTTCTCTCTCAACCCGAAGTTATCAACCTCTCCCCAAACCTCCATTTCCTTTCTTCTCTTTCTTTCCATTCATTTCTTTCTTTCTTTCTTTCTTCTTTCTTCTTTCTTCTCTCAGCACAGTCTATACCCTCTCCACAATAAACACTCCTTATTCTTTCTTTCTTTCTTCTTCTTCTTCATAGCACAGTTATACCCTACTCAACAAAACTACTCCATATCTCTTTTCTTTTTTCTTTTCTTTCTTCTCTCAGCACAGTTATACCCTCTCCACAAGCAACCTCCATATTCTTTTCTTTTCTTTCTTTCTTCGTTCTTCTCTCTTATACATTTATTACCCTCTCAATCAAACACTCCTTATTCTTTCTTTTCTCTTTTCTTTCTTTCTTCTTCTTCTCTCCAGCAACAGTTATACCCTTCCTCCACCAAACACTCCGTATTCTTTCTTCTTTCTTTCTTTCTTCTTTCTTTTCTTCTGCTCTCTCAACACATTATACTCTCTCCACAAAACACTCATATTCTTTCTTCTTCCATTCATTCTTTCTTTCTTTCTTTCTTTCTTCTTTCTTTCTCCTCTTCAGCACAGTTGGTTATAAACTCCCACAAACACTCCATTTCTTTCTTTCTTTCTTTCTTTCTTTCTTTCTCTCTCAGCACATTATACCCTCTCCACTAACACTCCTTAAGTTCTTTCTTTCTTTCCTACCTTATTCTTCTTTCTTCTTTCTTCTCTCTCAGCACAGTTATACCCTCTCCAACAAACACTCCTTATTCTTTCTTCTTTCCTTACCTTCATTTCTTTCGTTTCTCTCCTGAACATACACATTACTAACCTCTCCGAAAACACTCCGTATTCTTTCTTTCTTTCCTACCCTCTTTCTTTTCATTTCTTCTCTCTCGCACAATTATACCCACACTCCACAAACACTCCTTACTCTTTACTTTTTTCTTTCTTCTGTTAAATTTCAAATTTTCTCTCTCAAACCATAATTGCTATACAACTAACCACACACACACACACACACACACACGCACGGCGGCGCCACACACGCACGCTTATAACAAATACACAACGCACACTGCAGAACGATGAACAAAAAACCACCTGCATCCAGTGACAAGAAACTACATAGTAATTAATTGCAGGAACACATACAAGTTTTTTTTTGGAGTTCCGAGAGGAAATAAGATGAGAAGACTAATTCAATAAATTCAATATAAATTTATGCGTTTACCAAATTTTGAGTTCCCGCTCTCAAACATCATATATGGAGTGCGCGACAGTGTAACGGTATAGAATCGTAGGAAATGAGACTGTCGACCCGAGTTCACATCCCTGAACGAGGCGTTGCATACTACATAGTGCTAATACCCTTGGGAAAACACGGTAGCGATACATATATGTTGCCCTCCCCCCCCCCACTGTTCCATGATCTAATAAGTAGCTTTGCAGAAATGCGGCGTCTTTAACCTCCGGGATTAAGTAATCGTCAAGTACTAGGAGGAAGGAAAACCCGTTAAACTCCGCTTTACGAAGTAACCTCTGTGTATACACCTGCTCGTGCTCGGGGGTGAAATATATAGTACGTACGGACTGATCTTCGCACACTGCTTTGGTGTGTTGGAAAAACACCTTACAATATAACATATTGGTGATATATCTTTTAGGTTGGCTTGCGCTCGGGTTACCGATTGGCTTGCGATGTGTATGGATTTACCGCCATAGTCAACTCTTACGGTAACTGTTTCGGGCCACTATGACCTTAGGCACCCCTTTTTGATCTTTCCGATAGAAAGACATGTTTTTTTATTATTTACACCCGTACAATATCCGATTGTATTTTCAACAGAGAATTTTTAAATTTTTTTAAAAATTAATAACTAAATAACCCTAACTCTAATTCCCTAACCTCTAACCCTAACAAAACAACCGATATTGACGCGTGTAAATGAAAAACAAGTCCTTTCTTAATCGAGATCAGAAAGGGGTGCGCTAAAGGTAATATGTCGGTAACCTATATACGAATAGTTTTTGTTTCTTCATTCTTATGGGTTATTCAATTTAAATCATTTTTAAACATATTTTTTATGACTTTTTTCTTATCTATTTAACCCATTGATGGACCCATATTACTCATCCGTAGCTGTCGGTCAAAGGCAATAAAGGGTTGATACCCCACACTCCCTAGAGTTACAGAACTGGAACCTTATTATAGATACATTTAGGGTCATACCCAAGACGTGTGATATTATGAAGCGTGTTTAAGGGTTTGTTGAGAGAGTACTGACTTGGATGAACCCCGGAATGACAGAAGAAAAAATAATTGTTAGTGAAAAATAGATCACTAATTAGGACTGAGCCTATTCTAGTAGTGACCAACCCAAGCGGAGTTTAACAGGTTGAATCAGAGTTTTCCTTTCCTAGACTGATTGCCTAACCAAGATTAAAGAGTATCTCTCTCTT
>CM042160.1:5611679-5614179 GCA_023376005.1 Doryteuthis pealeii
TCTCAGCACAGTTATACTCTCTCCATTAAACACTCTATTCTTTTTCTTCTTTCTTTCTTTCTTTTCTTTCTCAAGGCATCCAACACAGTTTATTACTCTACTCCATCAGAAACAGCTTCGCGCTTATTTCCATTGTCGACTTTCCTTTCTTTTACTTTCTTTCTCCAGCCAACAGTATCACCTGGCTCACTAGTAACATCTCTCTTATTCTGTCTTTCTCTTCTTTCTTTCTTCTTAGGCACCAGTATACCCTTCTTCCAGCAAACGACACTCTCACACTCTGACGTCACATACACTCTCTGAGATTATCTGCCTCTAGTCTACCTCTGCTCAATATCATTCTTTGCTTCCATTAACTTCTTTCTTTCTGTAGCTCGTTCTCAGGATCTGGAACCAGCAGTCATACTCTCTCCACAACACTCCAACTCCTTTTCTATTCCTTCTTTCTTTCTTCTTTTCTTTCTTTCTTTCTTTCTTTTCTTTCTTATCTTTCTTTCCTTCTTCTTTCTCAGCAACAGTCTTATACCCTTTCCACAAACACCCCTTATTCTTTCTTTCTTTTTTTTCTTTCTTTTGCTTTCTTTTCTTTCTGAACACATTTATACCCTCTCCACCAAAACACCTCCCCTTATCTCTTTCTTCTTTCTTTCTTTCTTTCTGTTCTTTCTTTCTTTTCTTTCTTTCTTTCTCAAACAGCTTCCTAACACCTCATATCACCATCATCACCATTATCTCACCGCTTTAAGCAATGCGCATGGCAAACCTTTATTTATTTCCATTCCTCGTGCGTGCATTTTGACTTTATTTACGACAGTCCAAAAATTAAACAAACATCATTTTTAAAAATTTCTAATTACTTAATTCAATTTCATTTTCTCCAACATTATTCCATTTTTTTATTTTTTTGAAAATTAATTCATCCGTCCTACATTTGAGCTTCTGACGTTTTGTAAAATATTAACTAAAATCTCTTATATGAATTTCGCCACAGGGTCATAGATGACAGATTTACTCTAGCATGTTTATAGAGTCCAAAATAAAACCAATTGTACACAATACACACACACATACACACATCACACCACACACAACATTACACACACACACACACACATACATGCGCTTAATACAAATACACAACGCACACCTGAACACAGTTATAACCTCTCCCCAAACACATCCATATTCTTTCTTTCTTTTTTTCTTTCTTTCTCTCTCTCAGCACAGGTTAACCTCTCCACAAACACTCCATATTCTTTCTTTTTTTTTCTTCATTCTTTTCTTTTCTTTCTTTCTTTTCTTTTCTTTTCTTTCTTTCTTCTCTCTCAGCACAGTTAACCCTCCCACAAACAACTTCCATATTCTTTCTTTCTATCTTTTCTTTCTTTCTTTCTTTCTTTCTGTCTTCTTTCTTTCTTTCTTAGCACAGTTATACCCTCTCCACAATACTCCTGTTATTCTTTCTTTCTTTCCACCTTCTTTCTTTCTTTCTTTTCTTTCTTCTTCTCTCTCAGCACAGTATACCCTCTCCACAAACACTTCCTTATTTCTTTCTTTCTTTTCCTAAACCTTCTTTCTTTTTTTCTTTCTTTTTCTCTCTTCAGCCCAATTATACCCTCTCCACCAACACTCCTTATTCTTTTTCTTTCTTCTTTCTTTCTTTTTGTTTCAAATTTTCAAATATTTCTTTCAAACCATTGTACACACACACACACACACACACACAACACACACACACCACACACACGCGGCCCGCCTTAATACAAATACACAACGCGCACCTGCAAATAGAAACTAAAAACACACCTGCATTCCAAGTGACAAATACATAGTAATAATTCAGAAACATACCAAGTTTTTTTTGGGTTCCGAGAGGAAATAGATTGAAAGCTAATTCAATAAATTCAATAAATTTATGTGTTTACCAAATTTTGAGTTCCCTCCAAACACATATATGGAGGTGTGCAGTGTAACGGTTAGAATCGTAGGAAATGGACTAGTCGACCCGAGTTCACATCCTGAACGAGGCGGTTGGCATATCACATAGTGCTAATACCCTTGGGAAAGGTAGGAATACATATATTCTCCCCCCCCCAGCTATGGTTAAATAGTAGTGCAGAATGGGCTCTTTAACCTCGGATGAGTAACCAGTCTAGGAGAAGGAATACCCGTTAAACTCCGCTTAAGAAGTTAACCTTGTGTCACATCCTGCTCGTGCGCGGGGTTGGTAAATATATATGTATAGGACATGATTTTCCACAATGGTTTTTGCGTGTGTTGGAAAAACTTACATATAAGATTATCAGTGATATTTTTAGGTTGGTTGGTTGGTTGGTTGGTTGATTGGTTGAATGGTGGTACGGATTTTACAGCATGTCAACTCTTAGGTAATATGGGCCATATGACCTTTAGGCACCCCTTTTTGATCTCGATTAAGAAAGGACATGTTTTTGATTTGCACCGTCAATATCCGATTGTTCTAACAGACGATTTTTAGATT
>CM042160.1:5619179-5621679 GCA_023376005.1 Doryteuthis pealeii
GGGAGACGGCCACCCCTTTACAGTGAGAGAGAGTAATTCTATTGATATTGAAAACAAAAAATCAATTGGATAGCACTAAACGAGATTTAAGACTGAACCTGACTAAATTAGTGTCTAATCTAAAATTTCTTTGCAGCGGCATAAAGCACAAGCGTCTCACTAACTTTATTCTACTTGTCTTGAGGTAACCTCTATAGAATAATCAAACTAAGTTCCGTCGGCAACAAGTAGTCGTAACTGAATACGAATCTATCTTGCTGCAATACTACTGCAAAATGCCAGGGTATTTATGAAGCCCCAGAGCATCATTAGCAGTACGCGATATTCTTACTCCATGGTGTTGATTAGTTATGTAACTTTATATGAATAAAATCAAAGCAAAAAATCAAAAAATATTTTATTAAATTAAAATCTAAATACTTGGCGCATACATTTGCTAGTAATACAAAAATATACAGCAATACTCCACTTTGGCCCTATCTTAGGCTAGACGGGCGGTCGGAGAGGCCCCCTCCGATCAATCGGCTGGTCACGTCAAGCCCTAGCACCTATATGATTTTCCCAACCCTATTGCCCTTATGGCAACCCCCAACCCCTTTTTATCATATTGGTGCTAGAAGGCAGTGGCTGCGGGTCTACATGTCCTGGGAATGACGTTAAACTCTATCTGATGGTGAGGTTCCAGTTTTGGAGGTTTGGGGAATGTGGAGCGCCCTTTCGTCACCGTTGCTCCCTGGTCCACTCTGACCCGGAGTGGTAGTACCTGTTAGGGTCCCATCTATGGGTTAAATAGAAAAACATGAGTTGATAAACAAAATTGTATTATCCATTAAGAATTGATTTATTTTAAAACTTTATCGGCATTAAATGACCCACTGAGGTTGATATGCCGTAAAACAAACCAAACCAAAACAAACCAAAAAATATACAATAACAATTGATATAATACTTAATACGCATATCATTTAATTCATCTTTCCTATTTATAACCGCGAACGATGAGGAGGATAACCATAACCCTAACCCCAACCCCCTAACCCTAACCCTAACCCTAAACCCGCCTAGTTAAAATTAACAGTTTTGTTACAAAAAGTTTGTGGTTCTGGTTTTTCTGGGTCACTCTAATTTTCCGTCCGTTTTGCAAGTTTAGCCAATTTTTTTAGTTAACTTAACTTAGCAGGCGTATTTGAAGCTCGCTTGCACCTCAAATCCTAGCTCACAACACAAAGCAAAAAGTCCGGGAGTATTTAATTCTACAGAAACCTCAAGATAGTTGCATAGCGTAAATTAGGGCAGGAAGCCGGGACGACATAAGATTAAAATTACCAAAGTATATTCTGTAACTTAAAATTATAAATAAAACTAACATGCAACTTTTTTTTTTCAATTCATTTCAATTTTACGTTGAGCATTTATTCAACACAATTCGGAATATTTTATTTTTAAAATTTGGTAAAATAAAATGGGACAAATAAGTTGGTTGGTTGGTTGGTTGGTTTATTGATTTTAACGGCATATCAACAAATATTATTTGTGGGTTCTAGTTTTTCTGGGTCACCCTCATTTTCCGTCCGATTTGCAAGTTTAACCAATTTTTTAGTTAACTTTACTTAACAGGCGTATTTGAAGCTCGCTTGCACCTCAGATTCTAGCTCACAACACAAAGCAAAAGGTCCGGGAGTATTTAATTCTACAGAAACTTCAAGATAGTTGCATAGCGTAAATTAGGACAGGAAGCCGGGACGACATAAGATTCAAATTACCAAAGTATATTCTGTAACTTAAAATTATAAATAAAACTAACATGCAACTTTCTTTTTCTCAATTCATTTCAATTTTACGTTGAGCATTTATTCAACACAAGACCATTCGGAATATTTCATTTTTAAAATTGGTAAAAAAAAAAAAAATGGGCACAATAAGTTGGTTGGTTGGTTGTTGGTTGGTTTATTGATTTTAACGGCATATCAACAAATATTATATGTGGGTTCTGGTTTTTCTGGGTCACCCTCATTTTCCGTCTGATTTGCAAGTTTAACCAATTTTTTAGTTAACTTTACTTAACAGGCGTATTTGAAGCTCGCTTGCACCTCAAATCCTAGCTCACAACACAAAGCAAAAGGTCCGGGAGTATTGAGTGGTGTGTTAGTCCAAGTTCTCGTTTCTATGACATCTCTTTATGCCCAACTGATATTCTTAATTTAGATTTCTTGAATTGGTAGTGCGGTCTGAAAAGCTCACCTGTGAGGACGACGCCATTACCACTGCTTCTTCCACCGTAACACTCTTAGCACAGACTTTTTTCTTTCATGGTTGGCATTATTTTTCGATAGAGATAATTGTATCCTTCTCATCATTCGTTCGCGGCTATAAATAGGAAAGATGAAGAGAAGTCGTCAAAGGAAGATATTGTGAGTGAATGAGGAGGAAGAAATGAGGTCCGTCTATTGAAAGTGAACTTTGAGAACGGCGGAGGCTGGCATACAAAAAAAGGAAGTGA
>CM042160.1:5624179-5634705 GCA_023376005.1 Doryteuthis pealeii
TTAGATTAACAGTATACCCTATTTCAGGGAGCCTAGAGAAATATATATATTATATATATATATATATATATATATATATATATAATATATATATATATATTTATCATGAGGTAAGTGTCAATTTCAAGAGGAATACTTGTAGAATAAAAATAAAACCTGATTGTCGCATAAAAAAACAGGCAAAGTTACCGTTGTTGTGCACAGACCAAAGTATTATAACACCGACCTTTCTATAGATAGTGCGTCATCAAAACAGACGAATGTTATCCTTAAGGAAATAAATTCTGCTAGTGAAATCAAAAGTGTTACGTAAATAACAGTTTTAAATGATATCAGCGAATTCTTATTTATCTGGCGTTAACAAAATGAACTTAAAAGACTTTATCAGAGAGGACAAGCTGCAACGTTATTCGAAAGCACCTCAGACAACAGTGCCCATATCAAAAGAGCCCTAGATGTCTGTGACCCACAGACAGATAAGAAATTTTTCAACGAACGGGTTACCCTAACCTGCACCAAAAAAAAAAAAAAAAAAAAAAAAAAAAAAGAAAAAAGAGAGGTAATTTATGAGGAAGTGCGTCCGGTCTCCTGCCTCAGAAATTGCTACCCGGTGATTATTTAAATAACGTCCCCAACTATGTCGTCTCGGCGGTGTTACTTGAAAGAAAACAACCAACTTAGGACGTTAAATGTATTTTTAGAGGGGTGGGGGCTTCTCTTTTTTGACACGAACAAATGGAGATGGGTGGATATTATATATATATATATAATATATATATATATATATATCTTATATAATGGAGATTGTGTGTTTTTTCTGTCTGTAACCGAAACTATATTCCTACTCAAGTCACAATTCTCTTAGTTATTTGACATCACATTCTCCATGATTTTATTTTTATCTAAATTCAATTATTAAAAAAATTGTCTTACATTATTAATACTGTAACTATGTCTACATACTGGCAACATGCAATTATATTTATATATATACAACAAAATAGCGGTTTATAGTGTGAACGGGAAGGCTAATTTGCATATTAATATTAAAAAATCGATTTAATAAATATGTGCTTAGTATATTGATTCTAATTGTTTGGTTTTATTTTAATGAATATAAGAAAAAGTCTCTTCAATAAATCTAAATTAAATCCATTAACAAGATAAAATAACTGTCATTTTATTTCTTTTACTTCCTCTTATAACTAAATACTTAAATTAGAAAAAAATAACAATGAAACACGAGAGTGATGGAAGAGTAAGTTTCAGTTGTTCTTTTTTTATTATACTCCCTCTGTTTCAAATCTTTTATTATACCCGCTCTGTTTCAAATCTTTTTATCTGTATTCTTATAGTTCATTAGCCTTTCTAATTTAATACAATATTTATTACATTAAAACTTAAATACTTGCCCCCGGGAGGGTCATATATTTGCTAGTATAGTATATATATATATATATATATAATATATATAATATATAACAAAGTAAAAATGAACAATTGAGATAGATAGATAGATAGATATCCATTTTATATCTAAACAAGAATTAAGACAAATTTCTATAAATAAACAAGAATTACGACAAATTTCTATAAATAAATTTCTAAACGAATTACGATAAATAAATAAGAATTACGACAAAAAAAGAGAAGCCCCCTCTAAAATATATTTAACGCCCTAAGTTGGTTGTTTTCTTTCAGGTAACACCACCGAGACGACATAGCTGGGGACGTTATTTTAATAGTCACCGGGTAGCAATTTCTGAGGCAGGAGACCGGGACGCACTTCCTCATAAATTACCAAAAGAGATAAATAAATAAATGTCACGTAACAGCGGCCGGTTTAACTCAGTCAGTAGAACACTGGCCTTGGAATCGCAAGGTTCTGAGTTTGTTACCGGTCCTCACGAACTCAGCGTATGAGTAGCACATATTGGAGTAATCTGGTCTCTGCGGTAAACTGATGAGTTGACGGTAGTTGTGGCGCTCCACCTCGGCAGAAACATTTCCCAGGTCTAGACCGGGGAGATTTTGCAAGCGAAATGGGGATAGACTTCCTCGCTGTCCGGTTGGTACCGAAAATAAGCCACTTCGCCAACTCTAGATTTATTTACTTACTTTATATATATATATATATATATATATATATATATATATATAAAAGTAAGTAAATCTAGAGTTGACGAAGTGGCTTATTTTCGGTACCAACCGGACAGCGAGGAAGTCTATCTTTCGGCTAGAAACCACAACGTTTCTAGTTCGATACTGGTCCTCGCCAACTCAGCATATGAGTAGCACAGGGATCTGTGCGGTAAAGTAAGCAGCTGATGGTAGGTGTGGCGCGCCACCTCAGACGCAAAAACAATCTCCTTGGTCTAGCGCTAGTGAAAAGGGGATAGACTCCCTCGGTGATTGGCTGATACCGACTTTAGGCCACCCCGACAACTTTACTTATATACACACACACACACACACATATACATATATATATATATATATATATGTATATATATATATATATGTGTGTGTGTGTGTCTGCGTGTGTGAACGTAAGTTATGGGAAAGTGAATAACGGACAGAAACAATTTAATTGAATTAATATTTCGCATTTGTTGGTCACAGAAGCTTCACCCAAATGAATTTTATTATTTTAAACAATGAAAAACAATGCATTTTAATATTTTAAAACATGATGAAGCTTTTGTGACCAAAAGAGGCGAAATATTAATTGAATTTAATTGTTTGTTAATATATATATATATATATATATAATATATATTATATATTATATATATATAAAACTAAATTATATATATATATATATATATATATATATATTTTTTTTTTTTTTTCCCGTAGTTAGGATCTTTCCACGTGTGGTTTAACCAAGCTGATGCAGGTCGACCATAAGGAGAGCTCAATGTGCCTAATACCAGTGAGTAGAAGGACAGAGCAAGATATTTTGTAAATGAAGAAAAAACTCTAAACTTGCTTCATTACAATAATTTATTTCAACCGTATTGATACGGCATCTTCAGGTTATCACAATGTTACTTTGGGAAATTCTCAGTAAGAGTCATGTTCTTGTGATTACCTGAAGATGCCGTATTAATAAGGTTAAAATAAATTATTGTAATGAAGCAAGTCTAGAGTTTTTTCTTCATTTACTATATATATATATATATATATATATTATATATATATATATATATAGAGAGAGAGAGAGAGAGAGAGAGAGAGAGAGAGTGGAAGAGTGAATAGAGAATGAATGAGAAAAGTATTGTCATATAAAGGTGCTCAATGTTAAAATAGCAGAGTATATTTACAATTAAATATTATATATTATGGATTTAATATCCCGTAACTAAAGTTTCATGCTTACTGCAATCATCAGACGAGACGGTCAAAATGTTAAGATTTTAAAAAAGTAGCTTGTTTAGCGTTTATATAACGTGAGGCGTGTTCACGCGGTGGAATGTTATAACGCTAAAGTTGAAATTGCCTCGCCCAAGATTTGAACCAGGCTCACCGAATCCATTTTCTATGACGATAAGCATTACATCATCACCTATCTTCAGATAGAAATGAACACCGTAAATTTGGACAATGCTGAAGAAGAAGGGACGAACTCATAAGCGACGTTCTCCTGTGGACCCCAACACATGGACACTCGAATGTTGACCGAACATCAAGAAATTACATTCATCAGTTCTTCGTGGACACTGGTTGGTGTTTAAAAGACCTACCGATATATATATATATATATATATATATATATATATATATATATATATATATATATATAAGTTTGGTATGTACGTCGACTTATCACTCAGAAAAGAGATGTCACTCAGATTCGAAATTTTGCGTACAGATTAATATACTTATAATTAAAAAAAACACACAACATTTGGTTTTGATTTTTACTAATTAAGTGATATAATTCAATGAGTAAAAAGAATTAAAAATACCGTATACAGACTTCACCCCCACTCCAATACCGTCGACACGAGTAGAGGTTTTAACTTTCAAGAGAAAAATCAAAAACTACTGTTAACAGACCCTTCAAACCCCAGCCCCAGTCGGTACCTTTGAACTGGCGTCACCTCAGACCAACGTCATCTGAAGGCCTCGCCAAGACTCTTATTCTAAAAAAAGAAAAGAAAAAAAGAAAAAGAATTCTAAAATAAACAAAACTACCGTTAAAAGACACATCCACCCAAACCCTCGTCGGCACGTTTTGAACTTGCCGTTAAAACAAAAACCTTATTGTATAAAAAAGAAAGTCGATTTTTTTTTTTATTTCTAAAATAATGTTATTCTAAGCATATAATTTTAGCACATGATTTTAGGAAAATGATTTTAATTTTACTAATATGTATTTTTATTAGGTAAACAACAATTCAAGCGCCAATTTTCACTTTAAAAACGAATTTTTAAGGTCAAATTTTTGTTTTAGTCGAAATGTAGTAACATAATGTGCACCAGAAAAAAAAAGAAAAAAGAAAGAAAAATAATATTACATATGTAATTAATTTTTGATCTATTTTAAAGATTAAATTCTGCCAAAACTTTGACGAAAACGGGCGCTTTGTGTCAAGTAAATTACGTGCTAAATAAACACGTTATTAAGATTTTATCTTCTTAGAAAACAATAACAAAAAAAATTAGATATCCTAATGTACAGAAAATTACGAAACAGTAGAGGTGATGTCGGTGTATTCTGCAGATAGAGTTAAATAAATAAGGACATAAGTTTAATACTTACCTCTTTTTAATTGTTACTTTTTAGGAGTAAAAAAGAAAAGAAATTGAATTAATATTTTTATCACTTTAACGCAATAAGCAATTAAGAAATGAATTTCAGTTTTTGTCATATGTACAAAACGTTTTTTAGAAAAAAAGATTATATTTTAAAAATAATATTTTAAATGTAAAAAAATCCAAAAATAACTATTGTAATATACAAATTCTCTGTGATGTTTTTAATTCTATAAATTATTTTACTCTTATTCTCTCTCTTACCCACTCACTCTCTGGTGTTCTTAAAATTTCTTCGTCCGGTCATGGACCGGGTACTTATGCTAATATATATATATATATATATATATATATATATATAGAGAGAGAGAGAGAGAGAGAGATGAATAGATAAATATTCAATCAGGTTTCGTTAAAAACCACGGAATATTTCTTGTGTTTGTGCTTGTGCTTATTGATTTTAACAGCATATCAACACGTCTGGGGTTATGTCATGCCTAACGGTTAGGAAGTGATACATATCGTGTATTTATATTTATACTTTTTAGTAATTGGTTTTAACAATGTGTTAGCATTATTGGGAATTATGTTGTATTGTATTGATTTATTTCATGTCTATATTCTATGGTATAATTTTATTTCTCTAAAAAAAGAGAGAATGTCCCTCATGTTGACATTGTCAAACAGATCTTTCATATTGTTTGCATTAAAATAACGGTTTCTGATGTGAGCAAAAAACCTGCATTCCATGAATAAGTGTTTAACTGTCAAAGGTGTTCGACATGTTCCACATTGTGGTTGTTGTTCTTGTTTGAGTATATAGGATTGCGTTAGTCTTGAATGACCAATGCGTAATCGGGACACAATGATTTGTTCCTTTCTAGACTTCCTTAAAGTTGGTCTTCAGTCTCCCAAAGTGGGTTTGATTAGGAAGAGTGTATTGTGGATGTTGTTATTCCAGTTTTGTTTGTAGGAATCTATTAATTTTAGGTTTCAAGTCAGTATATGGTATCTTGAAATTGTCGGGGATCAAATCTAGAACCGATTTAGCTGCGGAGTCAGCTATTTCATTCCCCCTCACTCCTATATGGCTTGGAATTCAGCATACCATACTCTCCTTATTTCTTCTTGAAGGTCTTCCAGTCTATACGTTCTTATTTCTTCTTGAAGGTCTTTCAGTGTATACGTTCAAGGGACGTGGTCAAATGGTTAGCGCCGTTAGAAAGGGATTCGTCGACCCGAGATCAATTCCTGGACGAAGCTGTTTGTATTTCCCGTGGCACTAATACCCTTGGAAAAGGTATGAATCCAATTCTTCCTTCAGTTGTGGGTAAATAGCAGGACAGACTGGGCTCTTTAGCCATGGTTAAGCTACTACTCTAGGTGAAGGGAATCTTTGTTAAAACTCCGCTTAAGAAATTGACCTTGTGTCGCATCCTGCTCGTGCGGAGGGGGTTGGTAAATATATATATTCGTTCAAACTTTCTTGTCAGGTCCAGATGATAAAGAAGGTGTGGTTATTTCCTATAAGTCTAACATAAACAAAGGAGAACCACTCTTGACTGATAAATTATTTATTTATCTATTGATCTACTAGGAAAAAAGAAGACGGGTTAGGGTTAGGATTAGGGTTAGGGTTAGGGTTTAGGTTTTAGGATTAGTTTAATGGGAAAATAAATAATTTATCAGTCAAGAGTTGTTCCCCTTTGTTTATGTTAGACATATAGGAAATAACCGAAGGTGTCCTATATTTTTTAGCCAATCGCCTTCAACAATGTCGTATTCAAGGGGAATATTTGTTGTAGTTGTTTATATTTTTTATAATGCAAGTTTTATTAATTTGTTAGGCGTTGTTGCTGTTTTTTATGGGTGTGGGTGTATTCATTTGGGACGGTTTATTGTAAGTAGGAGTGGTATGGTTAGTGCATTAGTTATTAAAAATGTTTAGTGTGTTGGTGCCACTACAAACAGGATGTGACACAAGGTCATTTTTTTAGTGGGATACACTTTATTTGAATTCAGATTTTTCCTTTTCCAAGACTGGTTGCCTTACCAAAGTTAAATAACCTATTCTATACTACGATTTACCCATAGCTGGTGGGAATGAGAACCAGATGCACTGATGTCTTTCCTAAGGGCATTAACGCGCATTGGGGGCGCATGGCATTATGGTTAGAGTCATAGGAAATGGACTCGTCGACCCACGTTCAAATCCTAGACAAGGCTGTTTGCATTTCACATAGCGCTAATACCCTTGGGAAAGGTGTGAATCCATATATTCACCCTCCAACTATAGGTAAAATAGTAGGACAGATTGGTCTCTTTAAACTTGGCTAGGTAAACAGTCTAGGAGAAGGAAAGCTCTGAATTTGAAAATCCTGAGGTCAGTCGTTGATTGGGTTTGTGGCATTCCTTGTGCACCAATTCTTTCGTATCGATTGTGCCAAAAAATGCGAATGGTCCTACAGAAGCCTTCGCCACTATAAACAAAACACTGTGTAGGTTGTTCATTGGATGAACCCTCCTGCGTCGAAATCGACGAGAGAGTCCATATATAGTGCGAACTGGAACGCTAAGAGCCTCGTCCACGTTTTGTACTCGGGTCACCGATTCCATAATTCGATAAATTTTCACTACTAGCGTTCTTCTAATAGGGTCAAATATGATATATACTCAAGAGAAATATTTTGGTGTTTCTGACTTCCTAACGGCTGAGAATTTACTTGCACTTTTTGAAAATCGGCATGTGAAATACTGTCTTTACCTGGTCTCCAACATTGATCTCTGGCACCAGTCGATAATACACAACTGCCTCAGCCACCGCAAACAGCACAATCTCTACATATATAAAGGGCAGTTGTGTGTATCTGTATGTCCGGAGGAAACTTCGAAAATAAAACAATTAACGGCAAAGTAAATATATATCATCATCATCATCATCATCATGTCGCGCGCGCAGCACGGATATCCATGACAATCTTTCGCCAACTTTCCCTAATACTCATGGCCTCTGGGAGGTCCTCTGTGCAGCATCCCGAGTCCTCGCATAGTTGGTCAATGTAGGTCCTTAGCAGGCGTCCTACGTTAGCATGTCCATGTGTTGGCTTCTACAGGAGAACGTCGCTTATGAGCTCATCCCCGCTTCTCCAGCAGTGTCCTGCATGCCTAGTCCGTCTCACCCGGATGGTTTGTGAGATGGGGGGGGGGGCAGGTGACCATACAGTTGCTTCTTTGTGGGGTGCTGCTTCCATGACTTATTCAGGACTGCTCGCAGCATTCTTGTGCAGGTACCATCTAGCTTATTCTCGTGGCGCTTTGTCAGGGTCCAGGTGGTGCAGCCATACAGCAGCACTGATATAACCACAGCCTGGAAGAATTGTTGCTTTAGTTTGTCAGTGAGATCGGATCTCCATATTACTGATAGTCTGTTTATGGCCACCCATGCCTTTCCTATTCGTGTATTAACATCGCTTGAAGATTTGATCTATATTTGGGAAGACATTTAAAAATTCAGATTTAAAAAGTAACAGAAGAGAACGTCATTTGCATGTTATTTTGTTTATTTTTTTGTATGTTTTTTTTTCGCTTTGAAATATAATATTGATTGATTGAATTAATTGCATCATTTATATTTTATTTAAAGAAAAATTGTAAATCATTGAATGGAAATTTCTTACTATATTGTTATATATTTATTTACGTGGGGATTCTTATAGTGCATCCTGCGAGGATCCAACTCGCAATAAGTAATAACAGATCTGTGGGACTAACTTTAAAAAAATCCCCTCTTTACCCAGGCGACGCCGGGTAGCCACTTCTAGTAATATGTATCCTTGTGACAGTCACAAAAATATGCTAGTATTAATAATATGAAAATAATTTGAAAGATTACTGGTCGATGGCCGTGCCGACGCAACGTCTTGGCTGGGTAGACGTTTGCAAAGGAGAAATTATATGAAATTGACAGTGCGTTCTGCCCCGGTGGTTTTATGTTCGGTGAAGCCGGCTATCAAGCGGTCCTACGCCCGCAACCTGCCTGTGTGACCCTTCTAATGTCTCCCGTGGGACAAGGAGTTGAATTTATGCGGCACTCAATCAGTTACCTGCAATGGCCAGTTCGATACTCGGTAAGTGACCATTTCGCCAGTGAATGAAACCAGTCGTGAGGTCTGACATTAGTCGATTGTAGACATTACTGTACGAGTTGGACAAAGCTCAACCAATTTGACCAATTAGCGTGCTCAGATGGTACGCTGTTTCGTCCACTTCCTTTTTGACTGAAAAATTTTTTTTTGATTTATTTTTCTCTATCTTTATCTTTCCTTTACTCTACCCCCCCACCCACAAACGCGCCATCTCTCCTCCCACCCTCTCTATCTCTGATTTTTTTCATTTCCTTTTCTCGTTCTTTATCTTTTGACGTCATTGCCTAAATCTGTCTGTTTGTCTCTTCTTTTTACTTTCGATTTTTTGGGGGTTTGCGTTTCTAACACTTTCTTTCTTTCTTTCTTTCTTTCTTTCTTTTTTTTTTCGTTGCCAGTAATTTTTTTATTTATTTCTCTTTCTGTTTCTTTCTATTTATTTTTTTCTACCTTTTCTTTCTCTCTATTTTTGTTCTCTTTCTTTTTCTTTTCTTTCTTTCTTTCTTTCTTTCTTTCTTTCTTTCTTTCTCTTTCGGTTCTTTCTATTTTTTTTTCCACCTTTCTTTCTTTCTATTTTCGTTCTTCTTCTTTCTTTTCTTTCTTTCTTTCTTTCTTTCTTTCTTTCTTTCTTTCTTTTCTCTTTCGGTTTCTTTCTATTTCTTTTTTTTCCACCTTTTCTTTCTTTTTTCTTCTCTTTCCTTTTCTTTCTTCTTCTTTCTTTCTTTTCTTTCTTTATTTCTTTCTCTTTCGGTTTCTTCTATTCTTTCCCACCTTTTCTTTCTTTTCTATTTTCGTTCTCTTTCCTCTTTCTTTCTTTCTTTCTTTCTTTCTTTCTCTTTCGATTTCTTTCTATTTCTTTTTTTCCACCTTTTCTTTCTTTCTATTTTCGTTCTCTTTCTTTCTTTCGTTCTTCTTTCTTTCTCTTTCGGTTCTTTCTATTTCTTTTCCACCTTTTTCTTTCTTTCTATTTTTGTTCTCTTTCCTTTCTTTCTTTTCTTCTTTCTTTCTTTATTTCTTTTCTCTTTCGGTTTCTTTCTTTCTTTTATTTCTTTCTCTTTCGGTTTTCTTTCTTTCTTTTATTTCTTTTCTCTTTCGGTTTCTTTATTTCTTTTTTCCACCTTTTCTTTCTTTATTTTCGTTCTCTTTTCCTTTTTCTTTCTTTCTTTCTTTCTTTCGTTGCTTTTCATTTTTTCTTTCTTTCTGCTTTTTTAAAAATTTATTTCGATTTTTCTCTTCATCTTTTCTCCTCTTTCTATTTTCAAATCAATCTATCTATCTATCTATCTATCTATCTAATGTTTATTTTCCATCTTTTTTTAATCAATTTGTGTTTTTTTCTTTCTTCCCCATATATATAGTTTTTCATATATTAATTTTCTTTCTTTCATTCTTTATTCTCTATGTTTCTTTATCTTTTACATTACTTTCATTATATCTTTCATAATATATTATCATATATATTTTCTTTCTTCTTTCTTTCTCTATTAATTTCCTTTTCCCCCATTATTATATTTAGTGTTTCATTGTATCAATGTATCTCTCTCTCTCTCTCTCTTCTCCCTCCTATCTCTCTCTCTCTCATCTCTCTTTATCTAATTTAAACTGCGTATACTCTCTCTTTTT
>CM042160.1:5634805-5637305 GCA_023376005.1 Doryteuthis pealeii
ATATATATAATTGAATTCACATTACCACGACCAGACAACTACGGCAAACACCATTGCGACATCCGGAGCACTGGACAGCTATTTCGACCTCCTTTTGGGTTTCATCAGCAGTGCATACCACAATCTCCGCCACGAGAGATTGAACCAGCGGACCACAAGGTTGAAGAGTGGGACTCAACACCACTGGGCCACCAGCCCATGCCACAAACGGAGAGTGCGCCAAATAAATCTAGTCGAGTGGTCTGGTCGCGGTAATGTGATTCAATTATCAATTATATATAATTCCTCTATCAAATTTAATATATATATATATTATATATATATATAATTATATATATATAATCTAAAGGCCAGGAGAAGAAGACTCCCTTATTACGTAGTATTTATTTAAATGTCGTAGTTTAGAGAGCTCAATTGTCAGCGTCAAAGAGCAAATTTATATCAGTAAAAAATAACAGAAGATTTAGATTAACAGTATACCCTATCCTCTGTTATTTTTGTGATATATATATATATATATATATAATTATATAATATATATATATATATATATATCACAAAAATAACAGAAGATTTAGATTAACAGTAATACCCTATTTCAGGGAGCCTAGAGAAATTTCCTAGTATCTTCCATTTTGCAACTGATGACGGGAGATGCTAGACAATTTCTCTAGGCTCCCTGAAATAGGGTTACTGTTAATCTAAATCTTCTGTTATTTTTGTGATATATATATATATATATTATATATATATATATATATATATATAATTAATATATATATAAATTATATAAATATACATATATATATATATATATATAGGTATACATATATTATATACATATATATATTTATATAATATATATATATATTTATATATATGTATATTACATATATATATATACATATAATTATTATATATATATAATTTTATATCTATATATGTATATACATATATATTTATTATACACATATATAGTTATGTATATATATTTATATATATGTATATATATATATTATTTATATATATATATATTGTATATATATATTTATATATATATATGTATATATATATATATTTATATATATATATATATATTTATATATATATATATATTTATATATATTATATATTTATAATGTATATATATGTATATACATATATATATAACATTATATATATATATATATATATATATATATTATATATTATATATATATATATATTTATATATATATCACAAAAAATAACAGAGGATTTAGATTAAACAGTATACCCTATTTCAGGGAGCCGGAGAAATATTATTATATATATATATATATATATTATATATATATATATTATCATGAGGTTACAGTGTCAATTTCAAGAAGAATACTTGTAGAATAAAAATAAAACCTGATTGTCGCATAAAAAAACAGGCAAAAGTTACCGTTGTTGTGCACAGACCAAAGTATTATAACACCGACCTTTCTACAGATAGTGCGTCATCAAAACAGACGAATGTTGATCCTTAAGGAAATAAATTCTGCTAGTGAAATCAAAAGTGTACGTAAATAACAGTTTTAATGATATCAGTGAATTCTTATTTATCTGGCGTTAACAAAATGAACTTAAAAAGACTTTATCAGGAAGAGGACAAGCTGCAACGTTATTCGAAAAAACATCTCAGACAACAGTGCCCATATCAAAACAGCCCTAGATGTCTGTGACCACAGACAGATAAGAATTTTTCAACGAACGGGTTACCCTAACCTGCACAAAAAAAAAAAAAAAAAAAAAAAAGAAAAAAAAGAAAAAAGGAAGAGGTAATTTATGAGGAAGTTTGCGTCCCGGGTCTCCTGCCCTCAGAAATTGCTACCCGGTGGTTATTTAAATAACGTCCCCAGCTATGTCGTTTCGGCGGTGTTACTTGAAAGAAAACAACCAACTTAGGGCGTTAAATGTATTTTAGAGGGGGGGGGGCTTCTCTTTTTTGATACGAACAAATGGAGATGGGAATATATATATATATATATATATTATATATATATTATATATATATTGGGAGAATATGTGCTTTTTATTTAGTCAGACCTAATTTTGAAAGTTAATTCATTTATGTTTAATTAGGCGGGATTTAAAACATAAATGAATTAACTTTCAAAAAATTAGGTCTGACTAAAATTAAAAAGCACATATTCTCCCAAATATACTGTCGGCTGAAAATAGCTAAAAAGTGTTTACATATATATATTATATATATATATATATATATATATTATATATATATATATATATATATATATATATAAACAAGTAAAAAATGAACAAATTGAGGTAGATAGATAGATAGATAGATAGATATCCATCTTTATATCTAAACAATAATTAACACAGATTTCTATAAATAAACAAGAATTACGACACATTTCTATAAATAAATTTCTAAACGAATTATGATAAATAAATAAGAATTACGACAAAAAAAGAGAAGCCCCACCCCCTCTCTAAAATATAT
>CM042160.1:5639805-5672305 GCA_023376005.1 Doryteuthis pealeii
TAGGAAAATGATTTTATTTTTACTAATATGTATTTTTATTAGGTAACAACAATTCAAGCGCCAATTTTCACTTTAAAAACGAATTCAAATTAATCTAATCGATTTTTTAAGGTCAAATTTTTGTTTTAGTCGAAAAGTAGTAACATAATGTGCACCAGAAAAAAAATGAAAAAAAAAAAAAAATAATATTACATATGTAATTAATTTTTTATTCATTTTAAAGATTAAATTCTGCCAAAAATTTGACAAAAACGGGCGCTTTGTGTGAAGTAAATTACGTACTAAATATACACGTTATTAAGATTTTATCTTCTTAGAAAACAATTACAAAAAGTAGATACCCTAATGTACAGAAAATTACGAAACAGTAGATGTGCTGTCGGTGTATTCTGCAGATAGAGTTAAATAAATAAGGACATACGTTTAATACTTAGTTCTTTTTAATTGTTACTTTTTAGGGGTAAAAAAGAAAATAAATTGAATTAATATTTTTATCACTTTAACGCAATAAGCAATTAAGAAATGAATTTCAATTTTTGTCATATGAACAAAAAGTTTTTTAGAAAAAAAGATTATATTTTTAAAATAATATTTTAAATGTAAAAAACAAAAAACAAAAATAACTATTGTAATATACAAATTCTCTGTGATGTTTTTAATTCTATAAATTATTTTCCTCTTATTCTCTCCCTTACCCACTCACTCCCTGGTGTTCTTAGTCCGGTCATGGACCGTGTACTTATGCTAGTATATATATATATATATATATATATATAAAACCGCTAGCGGTTGTATGAATATATATATCTATCTTATATACATATATATACATATAAATTGTTTTTTCTTTTAGCCAAATACTGTACCAATAGATTATTTTTTGTTGGTACGACTATCTGGTCTTTTATTTTTTTCAAAAAATTTTTTTCTCCCCGGTTGATGTTTGGTAGTATATTTTTACATTCAAACTATTTGCTGGTTTTTTTCTCACCGCGAGGATTTACCAACACGCTTGGTATATTAAATTATATTATATATATATATATATATATATATATATATATATATATATATATATATATATATATATATAGAGAGAGAGAGAGAGAGAGATATGAATAGATAGATATTCAATCAGGTTTCGTTAAAAACCACGTAATATTTCTTGTGTTTGTGTTTTTGTTTATTGATTTTAACAGCATACCAACGCGTCTGGGGTTATGTCATGTCTAACGGTTAGGAAGTGATACATATCATGTATATATATCTATACTTTTTTGTAATTGGTTTTAACAATGTGTTAGCATTATTAGGGATTATGTTGTATGGTATTGATTAGTTTCATGTCTATATTCTATGGTATAATTTTATTTCCCTCAAAAAAGAGAGAATATCCTCCATTTTTGACGTTTTCAAACAGATCTTTCATATTGTTTGCTTTAAAATAACGGTTTCTGATGTGAGCAAAAAACCTGCATTCCACGAATAAGTGTTTGACTGTCAAAGGTGTTTGACATGTTCCACATTGTGGTTGTTGTTCTTGTTTGAGTATATAGGAGTGCGTTAGTCTTGAATGACCAATGCGTAATCGGGACACAATGACTTGTTCCTTTCTAGACTTCCTTAAAGTTGGTCTTCAGTCTCTAAAAGTGGGTTTGATTAGGAAGAGTTTATTGTGGATGTTGTTATTCCAGTGTTGTTGTCATTTTGTTTGAAGGAATCTATTAATTTTAGGTTTCAAGTCAGTATATGGTATCTTGAAATTATCGGGGATCAAATCTAGAGCCGATTTAGCTGCAGAGTCAGCTCTTTCATTCCCCCTCACTCCTATATGGCTTGGAATTCAGCATACCATAATCTCCTTATTTCTTCTTGAAGGTCTTCCAGTGTATACGTTCAAGGCACGTGGTCAAATGGTTAGCGCCGTTAGAAATGGACTCGTTGACCCGAGATCAATTCCTGGACGAAGCTGTTTGCATTTCACGTGGCACTAATACCTTTGGAAAAGGTATGAATCCAATTCTACCTTCAGTTGTGGGTAAATAGCAGGGCAGACTGGGCTCTTTAGTCATGGTTAGGCTACTACTCTAGGAGAAGGGAATCTTTGTTAAAACTCCGCTTAAGAAATTGACCTTGTGTCGCATCCTGCTCGTACGGAGGGGTTGGTAAATATATTCGTTCAAACTTTCTTGTCAGGTCCCGATGATAAAGAAGGTGTGGTTATTTCCTATAAGTCTAACATAAACAAAGGAGAACCACTCTTGACTGATAAATTATTTATTTATCTATTGATCTACTAGGAAAAAAGAAGACGCTATTAGGATTAGGGTTAAGGTTAGGGTTTAGGTTTTAGGATTAGTTTAATGGGAAAATAAATAATTTATCACTCAAGAGTTGTTCCCCTTTGTTTATGTTAGACATATAGGAAATAACCGAAGGTGTCCTATATTTTGTAGCCAATCGCCTTCAACAATGTCGTATTCAAGGGGAATATTTGTTGTAGTTGTTTTTATATATTTTTTATAATGCAAGTTTTATTAATTTGTTAGGCGTTGTTGCTGTTTTTTATGGGTGTGGGTGTATTCATTTGGAACGGCTTATTGTAAGTAGGAGTGGTATGGTTAGTGTATTAGTTATTAAAGTAGTTTAGTGTGTTGGCGCCACTACGAACAGGTGTGACACAAATTCATTTTTGTAGTGGGACAGATTTTTCCTTTTCCAAGACTGGTTGCCTTACCAAAGTTAAACAACCTATTCTATACTACGATTTACCCATAGCTGGTGAGAATGAGAACCAGATGCACTGACGTCTTTCCTAATGACATTAACGCGAATTGGAGGCGCATGGCAATATGGTTAGAGTCATGGGAAATGGACTCGTTGACCCAAGTTCAAATCCTAGACAAGGCTGTTTGCATTTCATATAGCGCTAATACCCTTGGGAAAGATTTGAATCCATATATTCTCCCTCCAGCTATAGGTAAAATAGTAAGACAGATTGATCTCTTTAAACTTGGCTAGGTAACCAGTCTAGGAGAAGGAAAGCTCTGAATTTGAAAATCCTGAGGTCAGTCGTTGATTGGGTTTGTGGCATTCCTTGTGCACCAATTCTTTCGTATCGATTGTGCCAAAAAATGCGAATGGTCCCACAGAAGCCTTCACCACTATAAACAAACCACTGTGTAGGTTGTTCATTGGATGAACCCTCCTGCGTCGAAATCGACGAGAGACTCCATATATAGAGCGAACTGGAACGCAAAGAGCCTCGTCCACGTTTTGTACTCGGGTCACCGATTCCATAATTCGATAACCTTTCACTACTAGCGTTCTTCTAATAGGGTCAAATATGATATATACTCAAGAGAAATATTTTGGTGTTTCTGACTTCTAACGGCTGAGAATTTACATGCACTTTTTGATAATCGGCATGTGAAATACTGTCTTTACCTGGTCTCCAACATTGATCTCTGGCACCAGTCGATAATACACAACTGCCTCAGCCACCGGACACAACACAATCTCTACATATATAAAGGGCAGTTGTGTGTATCTGTATGTCCGGAGGAAACTTCGAAAATAAAACCATTAACGGCAAAGTAAATATATATCATCATCATCATCATTATCATCATCATGTCGCGCGCGCAGCACGGATATCCATGATAATCTTTCGCCAACTTTCCCTAATACTCATGGCCTCTGGGAGGTCCTCTGTGCAGCATCCCGAGTCCTCGCATAGTTGGTCAATGTAGGTCCTTAGCGGACGTCCTACTTTAGCATGTCCATGTGTTGGCTTCCACAGGAGAACGTCGCTTATGAGCTCATCCCCGCTTCTCCAGTAGTGTCCTGCATGCCTAGTCCGTCTCAACCGTATTGTTTGTGAGATGGGGGGCAGGTGACCATACAGTTGCTTCTTTGTGGGGTGCTGCTTCCATGACTTGTTCAGGACTACTCGCAGCATTCTTGTGCAGGTACTATCTAGCTTATTCTCGAGGCGCCTTGTTAGTCCATGTGGTGCAGCCATACAGCAGCACTGATATAACCACAGCCTGGAAGAATTTTTGCTTTAGTTTGTCAGTGAGATCGGATCTCCATATTACTGATAGTCTGTTTATGGCCACCCATGCCTTTCCTATTCGTGTATTAACATCGCTTGAAGATTTGATCTATATTTGGGAAGACATTTAAAAATTCAGATTTAAAAAGTAACAGAAGAGAAAGTCATTTGCATGTTATTTTGTTTATTTTTTTTGTATGTTTTTTTTTTTCGCTTTGAAATATAATATTGATTGATTGAATTAATTGCATCATTTATACTTTATTTAAAGAAAAATTGTAAATCTTTGAATTGAAATTTCTTACTATATTGTTATATATTTATTTACGTGGGGATTCTTATAGTGCATCCAGCGAGGATCCAATTCGCGATAAGTAATAACAGATCTGTGGGACTAACTTAAAAAAAATCCCCTCTTTACCCAGGCGACGCCGGGTAGCCACTTCTAGTAATATGTATCCTTGTGACAGTCACAAAAATATGCTAGTATTAATAATATGAAAATAATTTCAAAGATTACTGGTCGATGGCCGTGCCGACGCAACGTCTTGGCTGGGTAGACGTTTGCAAAGGAGAAATTATATGAAATTGACAGTGCGTTCTGCCCCGGTGGTTTTATGTTCGGTGAAGCCGGCTATCAAGCGGTCCTACGCCCGCAACCTGCCTGTGTGACCCTTCTAATGTCTCCCGTGGGACAAGGAGTTGAATTTATGCGGCACTCAATCAGTTACCTGCAATGGCCAGTTCGATACTCGGTAAGTGACCATTTTCGCCAGCGAATGAAACCAGTCGTGAGGTCTGACATTAGTCGATTGTAGACATTACTGTACGAGTTGGACAAAGCTCAACCAATTTGACCAATTAGCGGTGCTCAAGATGGTACGCTGTTTCGTCCACTCTTCCTTTTTGGACTGAAAACTTTTTTTTTGATTTATTTTTCTCTATCTTTATCTTTCCTTTACTCTACACCCCCCCCACAAACGGGCCATCTCTCCTCCCACCCTCTCTATCTCTGATTTTTTTCATTTCCTTTTCTCGTTCTTTATCTTTTGACGTCATTGCCTGAATCTGTCTGTTTGTCTCTTCTTTTTACTTTCGATTTTTTGGGGGTTTGCATTTCTAACACTTTCTTTCTTTCTTTCTTTCTTTCTTTCTTTTTTTTTTTCGTTGCCAGTAATTTCTTTATTTATTTCTCTTTCTGTTTCTTTCTATTTCTTTTTTCTACCTTTTCTTTCTCTCTATTTGTGTTCTCTTTCCTTTTTCTTTCTTCTTCTTTTCTTTCTTTCTTTCTTTCTTTCTCTTTCGGTTTCTTTCTATTTCTTTTTTTCCACCTTTTCTTTCTTTCTATTTTCGTTCTCTTTCCTTTTCTTTCTTTCTTTCTTCTCTTTCTTTCTTTCTTTTCTTTCTTTCTTTCTTTCTCTTTCGGTTTCTTTCTATTTCTTTTCCCACCTTTTCTTTCTTTCTATTTTCGTTCTCTTTCCTTTTTCTTTCTTTCTTTCTTTCTTTCTTTCTTTCTTTCTTTCTCTTTCGGTTTCTTTCTATTTCTTTTTTTCCACCTTTTCTTCTCTCTATTTTTGTTCTCTTTCCTTTTTTCTTTCTTTCTTTCTTTCTTTCTTTCTTTTATTTCTTTCTCTTTCGTTTCTTTCTATTTCTTTTTCCCACCTTTTTCTTTCTTTCTATTTTCGTTCTCTTTCTTTCTTTCTTTTCTTTCTTTCTTTCTTTCTTTATTTTCTCTTCGGTTTCTTTCTATTTCTTTTTTTGACCTTTTCTTTCTTTCGATTTTCGTTCTCTTTCCTCTTTCTTTCTTTCTTTCTTTCTTTCTTTCTTTCTTTCTTTCTTTTATTTCTTTCTCTTTCTGTTTCTTTCTATTTCTTTTTTCTACCTTTTCTTTCTCTCTATTTTTGTTCTCTTTCCTTTTTCTTTCTTTCTTTGTTTCTTTCTTTCTTTGTTTCTTTCTTTCTCTTTCGGTTTCTTTCTATTTCTTTTTCCCACCTTTTCTTTCTTTCTATTTTCGTTCTCTTTCCTTTTTTTTCTTTGTTTCTTTCTTTCTTTGTTTCTTTCTCTTGTCTTTCTTTCTCTTTCGGTTTCTTTCTATTTCTTTTTTTCGACCTTTTCTTTCTTTCTATTTTCGTTTCTCTTTCCTTTTCTTTCTTTCTTTCTTTCTTTCTTTCTTTCTTTCTCTTTCGGTTTTTTCTATTTCATTTTTTCCACCTTTTCTTTCTTTCTATTTTCGTTCTCTTTCCTTTTTCTTTCTTTCTTTCTTTCTTTCTTTCTTTCTTTCTTTCTTTCTTTTTCGGTTTCTTTCAATTTCTTTTTTCCCACCTTTTCTTTCTTTTTATTTTCGTTCTCTTTCCTTTTTCTTTCTTTCTTTCTTTCTTTCTTTCTTTCTTTCTTTCTTTCTTTCGTTGCTTTTCATTTTTTTTTCTTTCTGCTTTTTTAAAAATTTATTTCGATTTTTTCTCTCATCTTTTCTCTCTTTCCATTTTCAATCAATCTATCTATCTATCTATCTATCTATCTAATGTTTATTTTCCCATCTTTTTTTACTCAATTTGTGTTTTTTTTTTCTTCTTCCCCATTATATAGTTTTTCATTATATTAATTTTCTTTCTTTCATTCTTTTATTCTCTATGTTTCTTTTTATCTTTTTACATTACTTCATTATATCTTTTCATATATATTATCATATAATCTTTCTTTCTTTCTCTATTAATTTCCTTTTCCCCCATTATTATTATTTAGTGTTTCATTGTATCAATGTATCTCTCTCTCTCTCCCTCTATCTCTCTCTCTCTTTATCTATATTTAACTGGTTTAAAGAAAAGAAGGATTGTGATTGAGGGCAACCTCTTTAAGCATGAATTCTTTTCGCTTGTCCAATTTCTTTTTAATGACGTTTTTCTTTTTAATGGCCGTTTTTCGCTGCCTTTTCTTTTTAATGGCCGTTTTCGCTGTCTTTTTCTTTTTAATGGCCGTTTCGCTTGCCTTTTCTTTTTAATGGCCTGTTTTCGCGGACCCTTTCTTTTTAATGGCCGTTTTCGCGACCCGTTTATTTTTAATGGCCGTTTGCTTTTTTAATGCCGTTTTCACTGCCTTTTTTCTTTTTAATGGCCGTTTTCGCTGCCTTAATCTTTTTAATGGCCGTTTTTCACTGCCTTTTTCTTTTTAATGGCCGTTTTCGCTGCCTTATTCTTTTTAATGGCCGTTTTCGCGACCCTTTCTTTTTAATGGGCCGTTTTCGCGACCCGTTTATTTTTAATGGCCGTTTGCTTTTTAATGGCTGTTTTCACTGCCCTTTACTGCCTTGGGACTTACGATTAAATATATATATATATATGGTGAGATTAGACTCATTTTCAGTTTCTGGTCGAAATAAATTTATTATAGTTAAATGTTGGTTTGTTGGAGGTGGTTGGCGTAATGGTTAGAGTCGTAGGAAATGGATTCGTCGACCCGAGTTCAAAACCTGGACGAGGCTGTTTGCACTTCACATAGTGCTAATACCCTTGGGAAAGGTATGAATCCTACTCTCCCTCAAGCTATGGGTAAATAGTAGGGCAGACTGGGATCTTTAAAAAGAAGAAGAAAAAACAAAGAAAAATATCTATCTACCTTTTCTCTCTTTCTCTCTCTTACTTTCTTTCTATTAATTTTAACCACAGGATTTCCTACGTATATTTTAATTTCCCATAATTCGCTCAGATTTGCTATTGTTTTTTACTTTGCTTTAATAATCAAGATTTTATTTTTATTTCAATTTGTCTTTTGTTGGAGGTGCATGGTGTAATGGTTAGAGTCGCGGGAAATGTACTCGTCGACCTGAGTTCAAATCTTGGACGAAGCTACAATTCACATAGCGCTAATACCCTTGGGAAAGTTATGAATCCAACTACTATCCCTCCAGCTATGGGTAAATAGTAGGGCAGACTAGGCTCTTTAACTTTGGTTAGGTTACCTGTCTAGGAGAATGAAAAACTAAGAATTCAAACCTGTTAAATCTGTTTGGCGTGGTCACTGTTAGAATAGGCTCAGTTCTAATTAGTGATCTATTTCACTATAATTAATTTTTTTTTTACTTTAATCCATATTATTATTTTTATTTTTTCCCGAATTAATTGATTGAGTCTTTCCTTCATCCAAACATTCTTTTTAATCCTTCTTTCTTTCATCTCCTTCCATTCTTCATTTTTTCTTCCTTACATTTTTTGTCAATCCGTTTCTATCCAATTTTATAGCTGCATTACGACACCATGATTAATTAACTATCACATGGAGTTAGATTTAGCCTAGAGAAATCAATTACTAAGCTTAATTTGTTGCAAGGCCATAAGTACGGAGCACCCAGTGAGAATCAAAATTACTGGGGGAATCCCCGAGGTGTAGTGGACTGCAAAAGCGTAATAAGCAAGTTCGAACTCCAGTTGCGCTATTACGTTTACTTTAGGATTAATACCCTTGGGAAAGGTATGAAGCCCTTCATCTCATTCTTCTTGCTTTTTGCTTGCTTGTTTTTTGTTTTGTTTATTTTTAGCAAATTATATATTGTTTCTTTTTAACTGTCCATCTTTCTTTCTTTCTTTTTTTCTCCGTGTTTTTTTCTTCATTTTTCCTTCTTTTTTTTCATTTTACTTTCTTTCATTTCTTCTTTCTTTTCTTTTACTTTTACGTTTTTCTTTTTAATTTCTTTCTTTCTTTCTTTTGTTTTTCTTCTCCATTCTTCTTTCTTTCTTTCTTTCTTTCTTTTTCTTCTCCGTGCTTTTTTCTTTACTTCTTTCTTCGTTTTTCTTTCTTTCTCCGTTTTTCTTTCTTTCTTTCTTGTTTTTCTCTCCATATTGCTTCATTATATCTCCCCATAGCTCAGTCGTTAGAGCGTTTGGCTGGAAACCACAAGGTTCCTAGTTCGATACCGACCCTTGCCAACTCAGCGGATGAATAGCACCGGGATCTGTGCGGTAAAGTAAGGAGTTGATGGTAGGCTTGGCGCTCCACCTCAGATGCAAAAACAATCTCCTTGTTCTAGCGCTAGTGAAAAGGGGATAGACTCCCTTGCTGATTGGCTGATACCGACTCAAGGCCACCCCGACGACTTAATTATCTAGGTAGAAATTTGCTATATAAATTAGCTAAACCTAAAAAAAGTTTCTAACTCCTTTTTATTTTATTAGCTTGTCGTCTGGTGAAATCCCTTCTTTAGATATTTGACTAAAATCTATTTCTAATCTAAACCGGAAGAGGGTCTCCTCCACCGATTCTCATGGTATCCACCGGAAAAGATCAGGATGAGGTCAAGCCTTGTCACTCATCCTTCAAGGCCGTGGGTTGCAACTTATAACAGCCATTTTGATTTCTACACTACTGTACATAAGTATTAAGAATCTAATAATTATGTAACAAATGGACTTAAAGGCAAAATTTAGCTATTGAAAATTTAAAAAATGTCTTTAATAAGAAAATAGACTGCAAAGATCTTGAATCCGAAAAAGGAACTGACTTTGACGACATATTCAAGCGAACAATCACAAGCTGCAATTCTATCCCAAGAAGGCCATCCAATTATGGAAATATCGAGAAAATTAACGTCAGCCGAGGTTAACTACTTAAATATTGAGGAAGAGGCACTGGCAATAGTTTAGAGCAAAGAACAAGATCGGGATTTCTTGTTAGGAAAATGATTTTGGTTGAAGTCAGACCACAGACCTTTGGAGTTTATATTTAACCCCAGAAGAGAATTACCAAAAGTCACATCTTCTAGAATTTTAAGATGGGCTATAAAACTCATGGCCTTTGACTTCGACATAATATATAAAAAAGTGAATACTATTCCACCTATATATGTGCTATCCAGAATAAACATTGACATTAAAAAATTGGAAATATTTGAAAGTTTAGAAGATAAAATACGGCACTGGGTTGAAACGGGTGTGTTACCCCTAAATCATCTCAGAATAGAACTAGATGACATAAAGATGGAGGAAGAATCGGAAGGTGAGGAAGGGTCTAGTGAATCTAGTTATAAAATGAGCAATCAATGGATGAGAATGACAAGATATTTGACGATGAATCAGAAGAAGAAAATTATCTTACACCTAGGTCCCCAATCAAAAGAAGTCAAGATACTCTCCCAGAAAACCCATGTAGATTTCCAAGGGTCTTCAGGCAAAGTCAAAGACCTACGAAGGACATAAAAACATTTCGGTTCAGGGAGATGTTGTGTCATATGTAAATGAGATAATGCCATAAAAGCAGAGTTGCCTTAGTAATAGGCAGTCGACTACTATACTTGACCAAGATAATGTCTGTTTCCAGAGATGGATTTCACTTCATAACAATAAAATAAAAGTATATTTAGAGAATACAGAAACAATACTAATGAAGAATAGACAAAATATACTCGCTAATGCGGATCGGTTTAGCAGCAGAATAGAACCAGAGGATATAAAGATAGAGGAAGAATCGGACGGAGAGAAAGGGTCTAGTGAATCTAGTTATAAAAATGTGCAATCAATGGATGAGAATGACAAAATATTTGACGATGCATCAGAAGAAGAAAATGATCTTACACCTTGGTCCCCAATTAGAAGAAGTCAGAATACTCTCCCAGCAAGCCCGTTTAAATTTTCCAAGAATCTTCAGACAAAATCAAAGACCTACGAAGAGCATAAAACCAGTTCGGTTCATGGAGATGTTGTAAATGAGATGATGCTATAAAAGTAGGGCTGCTTTAGTAAGAAGCAGTCAGCTACTATACTTGATTAAGATAACGTCTATGTCCAGAAATGTCTCCACTTCATAACAATAAAATAAAAGTATATTTAGAAATCACAGAAACGTTACATCCGGATCAGTTTAGAAGAAGAATAGAACCAGAGGACATAAAGATGGAGGAAGAATAGGAAGGGGAGGAATGGACTAGTGATTCCACTTATGACAATGACAATCAATGGATGAGAATGACAAAATATCTGGCAATGCAACAGAAGAAGAAAGAGATATTACACCTAGGTTCCCAATCAGAAGAAGTCAAGATACTCTCACAGAAAGGCCAATAAGATTTCCAAGAGTCTTCAGACAAAGTCAAAGATCTACGAAGGACATAAAACCAGTTCGGCATATCAACCCTTTCCAGGTCATTTAATGCCGAATCGCATCGTTTTTGAAAGACAAAGGACTCATGTTTCTTACAGTGTCTACTTTTGCGTAAGTTATCACCTAATTAATTATTGAACTGGCTTATTGCTGCTTAAATTAATTAATTAATAGTATTAATATAGCTGATATTTACAATGCTGTTTTCTGGATGGTCTCGATTCTTCCTCTAATTTCCATTTCTTCTAGTCTTTTTTCCAGACCTTTGGGAACCATTTCAAGGGCATCAACTAGAATTGATATCAACTTCCTCATTATGTTCCACAGTTCGTTTAGTTCTCTAGCAAGGTCCAAGTATTTTATATCTTTTTTTGTTTTGTTTTATTTTTGCCTCAAAATGAACGATGGAAATTCTGTCCGTCTGCAAAGAATAGAGAATAAAGAAAGGGATATGCTGTATCATATGTAAATAAGTTGATGCTATAAAAGCAGGGTTGCCTCCGTCTGCTACAACAATTGACGAAGACAATGTCTGTTTCAGAGACAGCTTTATTTCATAACAGGAACAAAGCGGGAACCATGCACTTCATCAGACAAGAACGAAAGGCTCAGGGTCAGTTTCATTGAACGTCGCGTTGGTAAAAGAAGAAGATTTTGGAGTTCTCCTTGTCACGTGACAAAACGGACACATGACGCTTTAAAATTAAAAAAGGGAGATAATTCTATTTTATCTCCTAATATCTCCAACCATTCGTTCTTCGATTGTCGTCAAGTAATTTGGAAGAAAATGAGATTCATTTGTGGCCTCGTTTTCAAAACGAGGCTCTGTTTGAAAGCGAAATTGCAATTCTTTCTTTGTTCGCTTTCTTTTTTAATTGTTGGTATCCCGTGATCACCCACTGCAAATTAATTAATTTCTTGAAACATTTTTCCTCTTTAATTTGAAACATTGTATATATATATATATATATATATATAATTATATATATATATATATATAGTTCGCAATTAGATTCAACCTGAAGTCATTTAATTCATTTTTGTATTAGTTTTTGGTCGTTTTTGGAAGCTGCCAAGTTTATCAAATTCATTTACTGATTTTCTTTAAACAGATTTTGTACAATCTGAAATGACATTGACAAAAGACATTAGCTGACTTTGGGAAAGTGCTTTAATGTCCTTAGATTTCTCTCTCTCTCTCTCTCTCTGTCCATCTCTCTCTACACACACACATACACACACACACACACATATATATATGTGTGTTTGTGTCCATATCTATCTTTTTATCTATCTATCTACCTTATATTCAGTTCTAAGTTTCTATCTCTCTATCTATATCATTATATACAAATTTATATCTATCTATCTATCTATCTATCTATCTATCTATCGTTATGTTCATATACATATATCTATCTCTTGTCAGTCCAAACTTTCTACTTCCCTATCTATCTCATTTTATGCAACTGTTTCTTTCTTTCTTTCTTTCTTTCTTTCTATCTATCTATCTATCTATCTATCTAATTACAGTCAAAACACCTTGAAAGAACCAGTTCCCACAAGATCATTGAAATTAAGCAGCGGTGATCCTGTTCAATAATTAATTGGTCGATATTTAAGCAACAGTATATACTCTAAACTATCCCCACTTTCCTTTGTTGATAAAAAAAAGCAATGACTTGATTTGGCATTAAATGAACTGAAAAGGATTGATATGTCGTAAAACAAAATGACCAAACCTATCTATCAATATATCTATGTGTGTATGTGTGTGCACAAGTGCGATGCGCATCTGCTGTCGAGATACGATTGCCAAACTTATTTTTTCTAAAATATGTTAGAGGAAATATTCTTATGAGGTCACCCCCACTATTTCATTTTATGAAATCTGAAAAAAAAGAAGCAATAAAAAACGATTCTTTCTATAAAGATAAGAGTCTGAATAATTATATCAGAAGATTTTAATAAATTTCAATTCGGGATTTTTTTTTTTGAATAAAAGAACCATTAATACAAAATTCTATTAAAAATATCAATAAAGAAATTGAACCTGTTGTAAAAAAAACGGACTGTTTTCCTTATTCAATTCGGGATTTTTTTTTGAGTAAAAGAACCATTAATACAAAATTCTGTTAAAAATATCAATAAAGAAACTGACCGTCATGTAAAAAAAACAAAAAAAACGGACTGTTTTACTTATTTTTCAAGATAACAGTGAGTAATTTTTCCCAATCGGATAATTTAATCTTTGAATTAACAGTTTTTCTATGTAACAATTCTTTATGTTTGTTTTCTCTTCAATATCTTTTTTTAAAGTTAAAAAATATTTACGTTTTCTCCCTATTAAGTTTAATGACACAAAATGCATATCAAAATATTCCTTAGTTTTAAAATTAAGTTATGTTTGAGAATAAAATCCATTTTGATTGGTTCTAATTAGTCGTAATTTGCAATTAAGTCAAAAACTGAACCATCTCTTACCTCAAAGTTTGCCTGTCACTTTTCCTCTTTCTATATATTTTGATTACCTCCTCGTTATGTATGTTAGTTTCTCTGAGCAAAGAGAGTGATTTAGAGAGTATGTTAAGTTTCAGAAGCAACTAGCCGTAGCTTAAATTAGGTCAAACGCTTCCTTTCTTTAAACTGATCACGAGACGTGATTCTGATGGTACCTACATCACATGATGCACTTGTATACTCATACTGACCCTTAATTTGCTCCAATCAAGTCAACCAAAGACGTCTGAACCTAAATTCACATAAGAGTCCGACATATGTCCAAGATTCTCATCACGCTACCTTCCTGAAATGTAAGTATTTTTTCACGTTCGTTTTTCCCTTGTCAGCAAATACTAACAGATATCTTTTCCCGCTCGACATTTTATAAAAACAAAAGTCCTACGCTAATGTGAGACAAGTCGTTTTGCTTTTAATGGTGTATTTACTCTTTTGTCTCCTGTCCACTTCGATAAGAGAATGTCACCAAATAAATTATGTACAATGGTTGGACGAAGATGGTCTTTGTTGAGCCAGTGTTTGATGTTTTTTATGTATGTATATATTATACGGAATCACAGCTCCACATTTACAATTATATCTATCTATCTATCTATCTATCTATCTGTCTATTTATGTATCTATCTATCTACTTTTCTGTCTGCCTGTCTATCTTTCTATTTCTATATATTTGGCTGTTGATATCTGTCTATTTGTCTTTCTATCTCTCTATATATTAAACTTTTGACATCTATCTATCTCTCTCTCCCCCCTCTCTCTCCACATATATGTATATATATATATATATATATATATATATATATATATATATATATATATATACGTTTGGCGGTTAATTTCTATCCATCTAACTCTCACAGGTTGTTCACCTTTATCAAAATCTATCAGTCTTGGGCGATATCTATGTATCTATCTGTATATATATATATATATATATATATATATATATATATATATATATATAAACTAAAAAAGTAATGTCGTCGGGGCGGCCTAATGTCGGCATCAGCCAGACAGCGAGGGAGTTTATCCTCTTTTCAATAGTGCTAGACCAAGGAGATTATTTTAGCATCTGAGGTGGAACGCCACACCTGCCATCAGCTCCTTACTTTACCGCACAGATCCCTGTGCTACTCATACGCTGAGTTGGCGGGGGTCGATATCGAACTAGGAACCTTCTGGTTTCTAGCCGAACACTCTACCGACTGAGGCTCGGATTATTCACAACTATATATATATATATATATATATATATATATATATATATATTTATATATATATATATATATATATTATATATATCATTGTGCTCCTATATAGGTATCTTATTTGATGGTATCTATCTATCTATCTCTCTATCTATCTATCTCGGACTATTCATATCTATCTATCTTCTATCTATCTATCTATCTATCTATCTATCGATTGGTTTGCGCTTGTCCTCAGAGGACATGTCATTTATAATTGAGTTTCTTTCTTATTGCCAACACCACTTCCTCTTGCTGGTTTGATCGGGGGGGGGGACACAAGAATCATGGGATACGTGTCACATGACTCATGTCCTTCAATTTGACATAAGGGAACCTGTCCGACTAATGGAACTAAAATAAACTGTGTGTCCGTCTAAGTACATTTTCCAACCGACTCCTGTCGTTTTGCTTTTGAAAGATGCACTGAACATGCCCCAGCTTTTTTCTTCTTCTTCTTCTTTGACTGTTTCTTGCTAAGGAAGATCACGTGGGCAGAAGTAAGCGAATCAAACAATTGAAGCTAAACACGAACATAGATATGAGGACAATGAATTCAATTATATATATATATATATATATATATATATATATATATATATATATATAATGAGTAAGAAAAGGTGGAATGAAAACATCACACAATGCTGTTAAAGAAGAAAACAATTTATAATATAATCATAGCTGATATTGATCAATATTTCGATTTTACAAAAATCATCATCAGAGCTCATTCACTCCCGTAGTTGTTTGGGTCGGAGAGGAAAGTCAAAATGAGTTTACAAAACAAAAAACCCTATATATATATATATATATATATATATATATATATATATATATATATATATACAACCAAACATGACCATCTTACGAAAACATCAAAATAAAAAATAACATATAAAAAAATTATCTATTATCAAAGTTAGGTTCTTTTTATAAACGATTACTTTTTTAATATTTCACCGTTTTTTTTGGGGTTTTTTTTCAAAACAATTACATAAACTAGGCTCCGAGAAAAAAATGTTTTTCAACATGTTAGGGATAAATAATAACACTTTATTTTTGCAATACAAAATTATTTTCTACCATAACCCCTAGAAAAATCAAATATCCAAATTCTAACTGTCTATTTCAACGTTCCAAATGTGATTTAAAACAAATTCTATTCAAACATTTCCAAAAATTCTCCGTTGTTCCCCAACGAATTTTTTCATTCAAAATAAAATTTCACTCTGATGAAGGTCGAATCTTCTCTGTGTGCGAAATATTTTCACACAGATGAACTGACCGAAACACATGTGTAAGTGATATTGATTAAATTCATCTTTTATTATCCATTCTATTCTTTCTTTTCTTTATTCATTCTTCTTCATATATATATATATATATATATATATATATATATATATATATATATATATATATATATATATATAAGGGTTCAGGTGGTCCTGTTAGTAAACAAAAAACATGCTTAGAGGGCGAGCCAAATCTGGAATAATAATTTTTTTAAAAAGAAGAAAAAGAAAAGGAACAGACACACAGACATAAGCGCACATACACACACTTACACACACACAAACAGACATAAACAAGCACCCCCACAGAGAATTTGGAAGACATGAGACAGAACAAATGAACAGCCACTAGCAACAGCTTCAGTTCTAGTAATCTTCTGTAGAAGGGATTTTTATCCCGAAATATTAAGAATTAAGAATAAATCACAGGTTAACAAACAATACCACAGTCACCTTCTTTTTCTTTACACTTGCATTGTGATAGACTTTAACACCAACCAACAAACCAATATAAACACAATGCTTCATGCAAATTACAAAACCATTATATATATATATATATATATATATATATATATATATATATTTTAGGTATATGTATCCGTTTGTGCGAGGTACATATATCAAGTTGGGCATTAGTGTGAAGCATTAAAGAAATATAAGAAACTCGGTTGTTTGAGAGAAGAGTTTCGTTTATTTAGTAAATCTTCAAGCTTGACATCCGCTCTTCATCAGACTGTTGGAAAGAAATGACGCCGGTCTCTGGATGTTCCTTATAGTGGGGTTGTGGTGTGGGTGGGTATCTACTGCTTGTGATAGTGCTGTCTTCCTCCTCGTGTGTGAGTGTGGTATGTCGTCGGGTGGTTAGTAGGTTTCTTTGAAGTTTATTGATTTTAGTCGTTCGTAGTGGATGTTCCCTGTAGTCTGCTAGCAGTCGTGGTGGTGACAATTTGAAAATATTTATATGTTCTGAGAGATCTTGTATCATATACGTACGAGAAGCATACGGAGACCCTCCGACAACAATATATATATAACAAATTTTGCCCCACCCCCCTTTTTTCCCTTCACTCACTATAAAAAGAATTTTCATCCGACATGCGTAGATGTATCTCTCTCCCCACCCCCTTATATAATAAACGCACACAGCAACTCAAATGTTAAAAGAATATTCTCTTGCCTCTTTTATCAATGAAAATCATGCTCACACACACACACACACACACACACACAACCTTGAGGTTTGTTTCGATTCCGTTTATCGCAAAAGATTTATACACACACACGCAACCACACATTCATAAACACATAAAAAATGCACAATACTTTTTTCGATACAAACACTTACACATTCTAATACTCATACCGCAAAAAAGAATATTTGACGTCATATTTCAAACCGTTCATTTTTTCAACGTTATTTTTTCTCAGACTTCAAATTTTAAATAGACCGATAAACAAGGACTATTACTCGCCTTTCTCATTATTCTGAGATACAATTTTTTAATCACCTTCCACATACCAACAAAAGCCCTGAAGATGATCTAATTAATTGATCGAAACACTGCAGCGTCGGCCAAAAAACTCACCACTTAACTAATTTAAACCTGTGTTTTTTCAATTTTTTATTATACTACATACCGTCGGATTCACTCCCTTTTATTCACACACACACACACACACACACACACACACACACACACACACACATATATATATATATATATATATAGTATTTCTATCTGATACAAATAATTTGCACAGTCGTATGATTTAAAGTAGCACTATCTAATACGATGAAAAGTTCCAGTATGTTAGTAAACTTCGATGTGAGGGATATCGTACACAGTGAGTTCTTGCCACAGGGACAGATGATCAAGCAGCATATCTACAAAGAGATACTATGACGTTTGCTTCGTTCAGTGCGCGAGAAGAGGGGGAGAGAAGTGGCAGGACAACTCATCGGTGCTTCACCATGATAACGCACCTGTTCACACTGTCCAGTATATCTGAGAGTTCCTGGCACTGAAAAACATCCCTGTGCTGGAGCAACCTCCCTACACGTCCGATCTGGCTACAGGAATTTTCCTCTTCTACAATCTCAAGGGGGTCAAAAAGACCGCGACGACAGAGCTACAGAGAATCCCGGAAGAATCCTTCCAGGAGTGTATGCAAGCGTGGCAGAGAAGGATGGGAAAGATTATTAGATTCCAGGTGGGGGGTTACTTTGAAGGGGATAATTTGTAGTTTGTAGTTTTGATTTGAAATAAATTGTTTGTGACGCCAGTTCTGGAACCTTTCTGACATACTAATATTTTATACACGATTATATGGTTTTAAGTAACTGTTTTTTTATTCAATAATTATCATTTGTTGAAAACAATTATATTGTTTCAAGTAACTAATAATAATAATAACTTGCAGCACTGTGGATATATTTATATATATATATATACTATATATTTATATATATATAATATATATATATTATTTATATTATTATATATATTTATATATATATATATATATATATATATTATATATTTATATTTATTATATATATATATATATGTTATATAATATATATTTATTATATATATATATAATATAATATATATATATATATATATTTATATATATATTTATATATATATATATATATATACATATATATATATATATATATATATATATATATATATATATATAGAGAGAGAGAGAGAGAGAGGTTTATATGTAGATATCTATATGTTATTTACATCATTTATATCATATAAATTTTATACTCTTTATATCTATATATCCAGCCATCGTCTGTTATTTATAATTACTTTATTAGGTTCGACCATAGCGTAAAATAAGAAAATATTAAAAGCAAAAACGTCATCTAGCAAAATATAGTAACTCGCAGTGATTCAAGAAATAAATTGAGCCGTGCAAATTAATTGAAAATTGCTTCCTGGTATTGGAATGATGTTCATATGAAAATCTGAACAAGACCTTTCGTGTTTCTTCTCCGCTAACCATGAAGAAAAATTACTGATCAAAGAATTTTTCATTAACTATTTACGTTTGTTTGTACCCAGTTTTACTGAATTTATAAGGTTCTCTTTTATTTTATTTTTGGTTATGTTTTTTTTTTTTTTTTTTTTTTTTGGTGTTCCTGATATATGAATGAATCTTTTACCGTTGATTTTGTTCAGTTTACGAGATTTTCGTATGATGTGTAATGAAATTACCGGATTTAGATCAAAGCTTTTTTTTTCTTTCTTTCTTTCTTTCTTTCGCTATCTCTCTCTATCTTTCTCTTTCTCGTTCTTTTTCCTCTTTCTCTTTCTCTTTCTCTATCTATCTCTCTATCTATTTCTCGGTCTTTCTCTCTCACTCTCTATCTATCTCTTTCTCTCTTTCTCTCTCTCTTTCTCTCTTTCTCTTTCCTCTTCTCTTTCTCTCTTTCTCTTTTTCTCTCCCTCTTTCTCTTTCTCTCTATCTATCTCTTTCTCGGTCTTTCTCTTTCTTTCTCTTTCTCTCTCTTTCTATATTTCTCTCTCTCTTTTTCTCTCTCTCTATCTATCTCTTTCTCGGTCTTTCTCTCTCTTTATTTCTTTCTTTCTCCATTTCTCTCTCTCTGTCTATCTATTTCTCGAGCTTTTTCTCTCTTTCTCTCTATCTCCCTCTTTCTCAGTCTTTCTCTCTTTCTCTCTCTCTTTCTCTCTCTCTCTCTCTCTATCTCTTTTTCGGTTTTTCTCTTTCTTTCTCTCTCTCTCTCTTTCTCTCTCTCTCTCTTTCTCGGTCTTTCTCTCTCTTTCTCTCCCTCTTTCTCCCTTTCTCTCTCTCTCTATCTCTTTCTCGGTCTTTTTCTCTCTTTCTCTCTTTCCCTCTTTCTCTCTCTCTCTCTCTATCTATCTCTCTTCTTTCTCGGTCTTCCTGTGTCTCTCTTTCTCTCTCTCTCTTTCTTTCTCTCTCTCCCTCTCTCTCTCTCTGTGTCTATCTATCTCTTTTTCGGTCTTTCTCTTCTCTTTCTATCCTCTCTCTTTTTTTCTCTCTCATTGTCTCTCTCTCTCTTTTTCTCTCTCTCTCTTTCTCTTTCTCTTCCTCTCTCTCTCTCTTTCTCTTCCTCTCTCTCTCTCTCTATCTCTCTTATACTTTTGATGAGAGGACACGAACTTTAATTAAAATATATACCAACATTACATATCTCCACTTCATTGGCTGATGTCAAAATGATCAATATTACTGATATGGTCGTCAACATTTAACACTGATATTTATAGGCCTCCACACTACAGACTACATTTGCTTTAATGCAAAAGTTCCTGGTGTCATTTTTCACACAATATTAGGGATGTCATGGAAGCGTTCTTGGCGTTTTATTCAGAACTTTATTGACTGTGTAGGAATATTCTTTAATTAAATAAAAGTCGACAAGTCAAATAGAAAGGACATCATTTTTTAATATCTCTCTTCCTCTCTCTCACTCTCCCCATCTCTCACTCTCTCTCTCACACTATCTCTCTCTCTCTCCATTTGTCCTATCGGCAATCGTACTTGGCAATTCCTCTACATCAGTGCTACTCAAAATGGTGGTATACATACCGGTGGTGTTATTTTCACATAGCGCTAATACCTTTGGTAAAAGGTGTGTTTCTCGATTTGTTTAGCCTTACATTTAATAGGTATTCCCGCCTAATTCATTATTAATTAATTAATTTTCAAAATTGGGTACGACTCCAATTAAACACTTATTCTCCAAAAAATTATCGGCAAAAAGCCATTCTAAACAAACCCTTGTTATATATATATATATATATAATTTATATATATATATATATATATATATTATATATATATATATATATATAAGGGTGATCCAAATAAACAGACTTTTAAAAAAAAATTCAGGCCTGTATACATACATATATAATATATATATATATATATATATATATATATGTGGTTGTGGTGTGTGTGTTGTGTGTGTGTGTGTATATATATATATAATATATATATATATATATATGCACGGGAGCTATATTATATATATATATATATATATATATATATATATATATATATGCACGGAGCTATTATATATATATATATATATATATATATATATATGTGTGTGTGTGTATATATTATATATATATATATATATATATATATAATATATAATATAATATATATATATATATATCAGGCTGACAAAAAAAACAGGCCTGACTTTTTTTGTAATAATAGGCAGGCTGGCTCTTTAATCTTGGTTGGGCAACCAGTATAGGAGGGTGGAAACCTCCGAATTGAAGCCTATCAACCCAGCTTAAGAAAATTTTTTATATAATATACATATGAGGAAAAAATGAGTAAAGAAAAAGAAATATAGATGGATAAAAATGAATTTTATCGATATCACTTTTAATCGATATCACTTACACATGTGTTTCGGTCCGTTTAACGGTCTCTGTGTTTCCAAATGATTAAAAAAATATTCTTTTTTCGAACATTTAAAATTCTGCTTTTGTCTCCAACGGTTTTTTTTAAATCTCTACTCAAAAAATAAAAAAAATTCACTCTGATGAAGGTCGTAAAAAAATCTCTCTGTGTACGGAATATTTTTACATTTTTCCTATTATTATTATTATTATTATTATTATTATTATTATTATTATTATTATTATCATTTCAACTCCATCTGAATATTTTAATAATAATAATAGCGTAAATCCGTATACATTTAGATAAACGAACCGAAACACATGTGGCAAGTGATATCGATTAAAAGTGATATCGATAAAAATCATTTTTATCATCTATCTACATTTCTTTTCTTTGCTCATTTTTTCTTCATATTGTCGGATTCAATTCCCTTTCCATTATTACACACACCACACACACCACACAAACACACACACACCACACACACACACACACACACATATATATATATATATATATATATATATATATATATATATATTATATTGGGAGAATAATGTGCTTAATTAAGTCATACCTAATTTTGAACATTAATTAGTTGATAATTAATGAATTAGGCAAATATATCGGTTCAAATGTAAGGTGTAAACAAATCGAGAAAAAGTAAATCTCTGTATGTACATTTCGGCCTATTAGGCCTCATCAGAAGAGTAATAGACTGGAAGCCGCTTTGTGTGTGATTCGAACCCTAACTGCTAGGCTGACAGGCGTGGATTCTAACCATTACATTAACTGGTTTTTCCAGATTTTTCGTTTGTTTTTAAATCACACACAAAGCGGCTTCCAGTTTATAACTCTGCTGATGAGGCATAATAGGCCGAAATGTACAGACAGAGATTGATTTTTTCTTTGCTTAGTTGGTCAATGTAGGTCCTTAATGGGCGGCCCACACTAGCATGTCCGTGTGTTGGCTTCCACAGGAGAACGTCGCTTATGAGTGTACCTAGGAGTAATGGTGAGGAAGGGGTGCTCCACATTCCCCAGAGCTCCAAAATTTGAACTTCACCATCGGATAGTTTAATGTCATACCCAAGGACAACGAGACCTTCAGCCACCGCCTTCTAGCCATATATGATAGAAAGAGTAGAAACTTGTTAATTAGCGATCTACAGATTACCGCCATTTTGCTTTGATCTCCCCCTTTTCGTTTCAGATGGAAATCAACAGATTAATTGACGTAGTAGTTTATTGTTCTTGTTTTGTGTGGTGAGGGGTGAGGTAATTGTTGGACTGTTGGACTGGTGAATTTCAAAGACTCCCTTGGAGCGTATGTGGACCCCTGTTGCTGACAATATGGACCCCGACTCCATGTGGTCCCCCGGACCACAGTTAAAAAACGAATGCCTATTGTACATCAGATATCACCGACCTCACCGATAACACTACGTGAATAAATAATATCTACATGAATATGAATATGAATAAATATCGACATGAATTGCATTAGAATTCCAGAGATTATTGTGATGTAAGCAGTGATGTAGTTTTGGTTACAGACAAGCAGACACCAAGCTTCCATTATAATAAAAATGTATACAATAGACATCTGCTTTCTCTCACTAGAAACCAAAGTTGTGACTTTTTCTCTGTTACATTTTTTCTACAACTTTCTTCTGATTGTGAGTTAACCAGACACTGAATCTCCATTATAATAAGATAAGATGATTTTTGGACTCTTGAATTTTAAAGACTCTCTTGCAGCATCAAGTGAAGCGCTGTTGACAATGCGGACCCGGGTCCCATGTCTTCCCCCGGATCACCGATAACACCACACGATTAAGTTAAAGAATATCTACATTAATTACTATAGAATGTACGGTAATTGTTGGAATTTTAAAGACTCCCTTGCAGCGTCTACTGACTCCTGTTGTTAAAGTTACGTACCCCGTCCCTTTTGGACACCGGAATACAATTAAAAAAAAACACTGGCTGTAGTACATCAGATATCATCGACCTTACCGATAACACTACACGAATAAATAAATGAACATCATGGATTACATTAGAATGTACAGTGACTTTTGGACACTTGAATTTTAAAGACTCCCTTGGAGAGTCTGTGAACCCCTGTTGTTGACAATGCGGACCCGGATCCTATGTGGTCCCTGGATCATAGTTTCAAAAACCACTGGCTGTAGTACATCAAATATCACCAACCTCACCAATAACACTCCACCCTGTCGGCTGGGGCGTTAGAATGCACCGACTGCACCTCTGCAGAGGGGGTAAGACTCCCCCAATGGGGCCACCTGTTAGCCGTATGTGGCAACCCGTGATGCTTAAGGATAGAACCCAGGTGGATGAGCAGTTCATGACTTCCAATACTCCACTTTGGCCCTATCTTGGGCTAGGCGGGGTTAGGGTTAGGACTGGTCACGTCAAGCCCTAGCACCTATATGATTTTCCCAACCCTATTGCCCGTATGGCAAGCCCCAACCCCTTTTTATCATATGTGTGCTAAAAGGCGGTGACAGAGGGTCTACATGTCCTCGGAATGACGTTAAACTCTATCTGATGGTGAGGTTCCAGTTTTGGAATATAGGGCCAAAGTAGAATATTGCAAGTTATGAACTGCTCATCCACCTGGGCTCTATCCTTAAGCATCAGGAGTCGCCATCCACGGCCAACAGGTGGCCCATGGGGGAGTCTTACCCTCTGCAGAGGTGCAGTCGGTGCATTCTAACGCCCCAGCCAACAGGGAGAACGAATGAATAAGAGAACATCGACATGAATTGCATTAGAATCTACTGTCGTTGTTACTGTGGACTCACAAATCAGTTTCTCGACAGAATGTGCCGCGAGAAACTTGTTAATTAGCGATCTACAGATTACCGCCATTTTGCTTTGATCTCCCCCTTTTCGTTTCAGATGGAAATCAACAGATTAATTGACGTAGTAGTTTATTGTTCTTGTTTGGGGTGAGGGGTGAGGGGTGAGGTGCGTTTGTGGGGGGGGGGAAGTAACATGTCATTTAACAGCTTCTCAAGACAAACCGTGTTTATTACGACACAAAGCAAAACGAACTGATTGATTTAATTATATTTATTGAATGATAAAAATCTCATTTTGATGTCGGTACGGTAGGCGATTGTTTAAACACCGTTTATCTCTGATTGTTCGGAAGATTTGGTTCTTAGTCTCTCTTTGTCTCTCTCTCTCCCTCTCTCTGTTACTTTCTCTCTGTTCTCTCTCTGTTATTCTCTTCTCTCTCTCTTGACTCACTCTCTCTTTTACATATCTATCTTTCTCTCTTTCTCTGTCTGTCTGTCTCTTTCTTTTTTTTCTTTATTATCTCTCTCTTACCACTCTCTCTTTCTCACTCTTTCTATTTCTCTCTCTTTTATCTATCTATCTATGTTACTCTCTCTCTCTATCTCTCTCTGTGTGTTACTTTTGTTATGCCTCTATCTTCCTCCCTCTCTCTCTCTGACTCACTCTCTCTCTCTTTTACATCTCTATCTTTCTTTCTCCGTCTGTCTCTTTCTTTTTTTACCTCTCTCTTACCTCTCTCTCTTGTTCTCTCTCTCTTTTATCTATCTATCTCTGTAACTTTCTCTCTATATACATCTCTATCTTTCTCTCTTTCTCTGTCTGTCTGTCTCTCTTTCTCTATTTTTCTTTATCTCTCTCTTACCCCTTTTTCTTTCTCTCTCTTTTTCTCTCTCTCTTTTCTCTATCTATCTATCTCTGTTCGTTTGCCCGTTATTCGACATTGACGGACGGATATGCAACCAATGAATTTGCTGAACGTAAGGATTTTACCCAACACTAAGAAACAACTAAAAGGATCATACCCAACACTAAGAGACACCAAAGAACAACCAAAGGTTTCTTCACTAAACATCGCCCTCTGCTTAACACAGGGGATCTCCACTATAAAGTACTTTCGCTTGAAGCCTAAAAAGGGCCACAAAAATCGTAACAGGTCCATACCTTTCCCAAAGGTATTAGTTCTCAAGTGAGCATAATAACACGACTGGAGTTCGAATTCGCTTAGTTCTGTGTCGCAGTCCAGCCCGTTAGTCATTGCCCATCGAGGCCCCCGCGAAAATTATTAAAGACATAATAATCCAACGAACAGTCAAGATTTGAATTTAAGCCATTGAGAATTATATTTCTCGTCGACTACATTCTCTAAAAAAAATAAAGAAGAAGACCAGTCTGCCCTATTATTTTATCCATGGCTATGGGGAGATGAAACTGATATATGTTTTTATAAGGATGTTATCACAAAGTAATAACTTTAATCGTCAAGTCAATTTTCCATGACGATAACCAGTACTTATAGTTGAAGCGGTATTAGAATATGAAAAGACAAAAAAACTAGATAGCATTAAAACAGAAATACAACTCATACATGTATAACAATCGTAGTATAATGGCAGTAATAAAACTTATATAAGTATAACAGTCGTAGTATAATGACAGTAATACAACTTATATAAGTATAACAATCGTAGTATAATGACAGTAATAAAACTTATATAAGTATAACAATCATAGTATAATGACAGTAATAAATTATATGTATAATAATGTAAGTATAATGGTAGTAATACAACTTATACAAGTATAACAATGGAAGTATAATGGCAGTAATACTTATACAAGTATACAGTATAAGCATAATACAATTATATATAAATAACAATGTAGTATAATGTAGTAATACAACTTATAACATTATAACTTGAAATGGCAATAATATGATGAGTAGGTCTGAATGTCAAGAATTCTAGTCATATCTGACACAAAAAGGGAAAGATAATCAACCAGGCGAAATAATCTATTCAGAAAAATCTCTTTTCCTGGGGGTCACCCAGCACCACCACCACTATTTTTTGTTGTTGTTGTTGTTTTCGTCCCCGAAAAAGCAGTGAATCACTGACCGCAGATTTGCGCAAGCGTTTGCGCATGCGTGAGATACTGTCTCTCATTGTAAGTGTTTAAATAAAAAGATATTCCCCTTTTTTTTTCTTCTCCCGGTGAGGCGGGAGAGGTGCAGGTCCGGGCTGGTTTTGGAGGAACGCGTCGTGTTTCATCATGTCTGCTGCACAGAGTCATGTGACAGGACGCGTGACAGCAGTATTCAATCACGTGACTTATGACCATCTGTCAATACAGATAACTTGAGGCGAAACTGCCGTCACAGATGACATGGCCGTTCACAACAAACGGAGCAACCATAACAACGGCAGCAACGCCATCCGTCGAAATAAAGAGCAAATGGCGGAAGTAATGGGGAAAACTTCTGACGGTGCAGATTGTCAGTCGCTATCATGGACATGCACATCAATGCTTATACTGAAAGTGCACTGACCCTAAAGTCTATCTATCTATCTATCTATCTATCTATTTCGTTCTTTTGATAGATATCTTGACTTGATTGAATGTTCATATTTCAAAAAGTTAATATCTATGTATGTATGCATCTGTTAATATCTATCTATCTATCTATCTATCTATCTATCTATTTCGTTCTTTCGATAGATATCTTGACTTGATTGAATGTTTAATATCTATCTATCTATCTATCTATCTATCTATTTCGTTCTTTTGATAGATATCTGACTTGATTGAATGTTCATATTTAAAAAGTTAATATCTATGTATGTATGTATGTATCTGTTATATATCTATCTATTTATCTATATATATATATATATATATATATATATATATATATATATAATAATACTATTCAAATTCAATCTCTGTATGTACATTTCTATTAGCTATCTATATCTATTCTTCATATTGATTTTATGATTTCATTGTGACTTTTATTATCAAGGTTTGTTCAATAAATCTAATAGTCGTATCTATTAATGTAATATATATATATATTTCTATTATTATCTATCTATCTATCTATCTATTTCGTTCTTTTGATAGATATCTGACTTGATTGAATGTTCATATTTCAAAAGTTAATATCTATGTATGTATGTATCTGTTAATATCTATCTATTTATTATATATATATATATATATATATATATATATATATATATATTATATTTCTATCTATCTATCTATCTATCTATTTCGTTCTTTTGATAGATATCTTGACTTGATTGAATGTTCATATTTCAAAAAGTTAATATCTATGTATGTATGTATCTGTTAATATCTATCTATCTATCTATCTCTCTCTCTCTCTCTCTATATATATATCTCTCTCTATATATATATATGCTTCATTCTTTTTACAGATATCTTGACTTGATTGAATATATAAATAATATTTCAAAAAGTTGATATCTATCTATGCATGTATGTATGTATGTATGTATGTATGTATCTATCTATATCTATCTATCTATTTCGTTATTTTGATAGATATCTTGACTTGATTGAATATATTTCAAAAAGTTAATATCTATGTATGTACGTATCTGTTAATATCTATCTATCTATCTCTCTCTCTATCTATCTATCTGTCTATCTATCGTATAGATATCTTGACTTGATTGAATGTTCATATTTCAAAAGTTAATATCTATGTATGTACGTATCTGTTAATATCTATCTATCTATCTATCTATCTATCTATAATATGGATGCGCGTGGGCTAGTGGTCAGAGTTGTGGAAAAAGGATCCGTCGATTCGAGTTCAATTCCTAGACGAAGCTGTTGGCATTTCACATAGCGCTAATACCCTTGGGAAAGGTATGAATCATATATTCTCCCTCCAGCTATGGGTTAAATAGTAGGGCAGACTGGGCCCTTCAGCCTTGGCTAGATAACCAGTCTAGGAGAGGGAATTCAAAATTCCTAAGGTCGGTCGTTGATTGGGTTTGTGGCAACCCTTGATGCACCAATTCTTTCCTATGGACTGTGCCAAAAAGTGTGGATGGTCCAACACAAACCTTCACCACTATAAACAAATCTGTGTGGGTATTCATTGTATGTATGAACCCTCATGCGTCGAAATCGACGAGAGAGTCCATAATATATCTATCTATCTATCTATCTATATTTCGTTCTTTTGATAGATATCTTGACTTGATTGAATGTTTATATTTCAAAAAGTTAATATCTATGTATGTACGTATCTGTTATATCTATCTATCTATCTATCTATGTATTTCGTTCTTTTGATAGATATCTTGACTTGATTGAATGTTCATATTTCAAAAAGTTAATATCTATGCATGTACGTATCTGTTATTATCTATCTATCTATATATATATATATATCTTCTATCTATTTCGTTCTTTTGATATATATTTTGACTTGATTGAATGTTATATTTCAAAAATTTAATCTATGCATGTACGTATCTGTTATTATCTATATATCTATCTATCTATTCTTTTCCTATATATATATATTGACTCCATTTAATGTATATATTTCAATCTGTGAATACCCCTCTCTCTCTCTCTCTCTCTCTCCTCTCTATATATATATATATATATATATATATATTAATATATATATATATATATATGTGTGTGTGTGTGTGTGTGGCTCAAAGAACAGTCAACAGAATTTTATGGAGCAGGGATACATGCTCTCATTCGAAGGTGAAACATTGCTATTGAGAGAAACGGTGAGTATCGGGAGAAGTAAGAATGTGATCCATAGAGGACCAGCTTCATTTTGATGTATTATACATGTTCCTGTGTTGGTAATTATACCTGTACCAAACAAAATAGGCATTCTTTTTTATTATACCTCTCGTACCTTAAACAAAATAGAATATATTTAAATGACAAAGTTACCACAGATTTTATCTTAGCCTGAACTTTTTAGTCATGGATTTCACTAATTCAAAGCAATACTCTATACCAACTTAAAGAATGTCACTTAATAGATATTCTTTAGTCGATGAGCCGTCTCATAAAATTTCAAGTCGATTTAGTCCAGTGTGCCGCCCTGTGGGCTGGGGCTTTAGAATACACCGACTGCACCTCTGCAGAGGGGTAAGAAACCCCCCTCAATGGGACTACCTGTTGGCCGTGTGTAGTGACACGTGATGCTTAAAGACGGAATCCTTGCGGCTGAACAGTCCATGACATGCAACACTCCGCTTTGGCCCTTACTTAGGCTAGACGGTCTGTCGGAGAGACCAGCTCCGATCAATCGGCTAATCATGTCAAGCCCTAGCACCTATATAATTGCCCTAACCTATTGTCCTTATGGCAACTCTCAACCCTTTTTTATCATATATGCTAGAAGGCGGTGGTCGATGGTCCTAGTATCCTGGGTATGACATTAAACTGTATTTAATGGTCATCCTTTAGGCTCCAAGCAAGAGCACTGCTCAGTGGAGATCCTTTATGTTAACTTTTCTTGTTCCCCAATAATGCTTGCATTATAAAAATAAGATCTATATTTTTGGTTCTGTGTTACCTTTACCACGTTTTTAAAAACGCCGATATTTTGTGAATTCAGTATCTTTGTCCCGTTTAGCAAAACTTTTCTCGTTCCCCAATGATACCTGCATTAGAAAAATATGATTTAAAAAGTTCAGTTTTGTGTTTCCATCGCGCATATATTTGATATAAACAGCGGCTTTGGCACGTTTACCAAAACATTTTTCGTACCCCAATGATTTTTAAAAATGCCCATATTTCGCAAACATGGTCCGTTGATTAAAACTTTTCCCGTTCCCCAATGATACTTGCATTGGAAAAATAAGATAAAATTTTGTCTCTCTGTTACCTTTACCGCATTTTTTCAAAATGCCAATATTTGGTAAACACAACGGTTTTTGCCCGTTTAATAAAACTTTTCTCGCTCCCCAATGATACCTGCATTAGAAAAATAAGGATTTAAAAGTATGGCTTTGTGATACCGTGTTTTTCACCAGATAAAAATGCCCATATTTGGCAAGTTTAACAAAACGTATCTCGTTCTAAATTTTTGGCTCGGTGTTATCTTTACCTCGTTTTTAAAAATGACAATATTTGGTAAACACAGCGGTTTTGGGCCCGTTTACCAAAACCCTTCTCGTTCCCCAATGATACCTGCATTGGAATAATAAGGTCTGAAAAAGTTCGGCTAGTGTTTCCTGAACAGGTCCATTGACACTTTCTTTATTTTTTTCTGTCTGAAAAAAAAAAAAAAAAATAATAAAAAGGGGGTCCGGAGATTTGCCTCTTAACCGAACAGAGACAGGTTTCCTGGGAATGAAAGAACACTTTCAACACCTAAAGACTCAGTGGCACTTAACTTAAAAAAAAAGAAAAAAAAGATGGCGAAACAAAAACAAAACAAAAAAAAAACCCCAAAAAATGTTCCACTTCTTTCCTTCTCAAAACACATCGAGCCCAAAGCGTCTGTCGTTCTTTCACGGGTTCTTGTGACACTTTTTTTTGTGTGTGTCTTGAGGGTGGTTGGGTAAGTCCTGACTGGCCTTCGTCAAAACCTTAGAACCTGTCTTTAAAAGGTTACGCCTCTTACAAACACAACCAAGTATGATTGAAAGTGTTTACGTGTTGGGAATTCAAGAAAAGTGCTGGCTATTTATTTGTCTATTTATTCGTCACTCTGCACATCAAGTAGATTCGAACATGCAATATCAAAATACCGTATCTACTCGTCTATAGGTCGATCTCGTGTATTAGTCGACCCTTGATTTATGGTCGCAAAATTGATATATCGAATCAACTTTTTTAGGCTAAAGATTACACCTTGCATTTTTCTTGTATTTGAAATTGAATAGTTAGATGTGTGTGGTGTAATGGTTAGAGTATGAGAAAATGGATTGGTTGATCCGAGTTCAAATCCTGGACGAAGCTAGTTCACTTAGCGCTAATACCCTTGGGAAAGGTAGGAATCCAACTACTCTCCCTCCATCATTGGGTTAAATAGTAGGGAAAACAGGGCTTTTTAAACTTGGTTAGGCAACCGGTCAGGGAAAAAGAAAACTCTGAATTAAAACCTGTTAAATCTGCTTGGGGTGGTCACTACTAGAATAGGCTCAGTCGAAATTAGTGATTTATAAAATAAATAAATAAATAAATAAATTCCGAATCTTACCAAATCATTAGTCATGGATATGTTGACAGATTCTATTTTGCTTAGAAATTAGATTTTCAAAATTCAACCTTTATACGAATATATACGGCTGATATCAAATTATCCCACATGGATATATTCCTCGACAATATTTTTGCTTGAAAATTAGATTTTCAAAATTTGACCTCTACACGAGTATATACGACACAAACCAAATTATCAAACTTGGATATGTTCATGCCATATTTTGTCTTCAGAATAATATTTTCAAAATTCGACTAATACATGAGTATATACGACACAAACAAAATTATCAAACTTGGATATGTTCATGCCATAATTTGTCTTCAGAATAATATTTTCAAAATTCGACTAATACATGAGTATGTACGACACAAACCAAATTATCAAACTTGGATATGTTCATGCCATAATTTGTCTTCAGAATAATATTTTCAAAATTCGACTAATACATGAGTATATACGACACAAACCAAATTATCAAACTTGGATATGTTCATGCCATATTTTGTCTTCAGAATGATATTTTCAAAATTCGACTAATACATGTGTATATATGGCACAAACTAAATTATTAGAAATGGATATGTTTACGTCAATTTTTGGCTAGAGAATAGTATTTCAAAGTTCGACCAATACACGAGTATATACGGCACATAGCAAATTATTCTTTGGTAGAAAAAGCAAGTGATTGATTTCATAATAGTTTGAAGTATTTACCAACGTTAAACTTTTTCGTTTTTTTAAAAAATATAAACCGTTATCATTTTTCTCATTTTTCTTTCCATATCTAAATTGAATA